>CM060972.1:66517104-66979604 GCA_030765045.1 Tenodera sinensis
TATTGGGGAGCTAGTAGGCAGGCTAATA
Source organism: Tenodera sinensis (assembly GCA_030765045.1). Classification (NCBI taxonomy): domain Eukaryota; kingdom Metazoa; phylum Arthropoda; class Insecta; order Mantodea; family Mantidae; genus Tenodera; species Tenodera sinensis. The sequence goes on from CM060972.1 coordinate 66,517,133, forward strand.
TTAGAGTTGAATTAAGCAATGGAAAGTTTAATCCTAGATCGGAGGAATCGATGGTAAACTATTTTATGAGAATAGCGAGAAAATCGAAGATGTTGGACCCTCCCTTAGATGAAAAAGATCTAATAAATATAGTTACTCCACATTTTCCGGAAACACTTCAACACTACCTAATCATAGCCCGACCCGATAGCATTGCAGCTATGATCGAATTATTATCAGCCTTAGAAGTCAATAAGCCAAAACACGCATTTGGAAATAAATATGAAGAAAAAGAAACTGTCAATTCTTTCGGGCAAGGGGCACAGTATTATCAGAATAGAAGTGAGGTTAGGGAAAGATATAAAGGACCAGTACCAAGGATGGAATCATTCCGGTGGGAAAATCAAGGTAGATATAACCAGGAAGGGCGTCACCAAAATAGAAATGGTAATCAAAGGGGAAGAAATATAAGGGTGAATTATATGAATACAAATAGATTTGATCGAGGTAGACGGGGACGTTATTTTGGACATAGTAGAAATTCAAATGATGGGTATTGGACAAACGGAGATAATGAGTTTAGACCGAGGTCACCAAGACAGGAAGAAAGGTATTCTAATGGACGAAATTCCCCCGAAAATGCGGAAATGGTCGAGGCCATTAACACGGTCAAAAACATGGTAGGAAGTAACCCCGATTTAATGCAGGAAAACAGAAGTAACAATTCGGGAAATAGTACAGGAGCAATACATAAAAATCAGGGAAACGCCAGACCCGGTCAAACGCGCCTTCAGTGAGAACTGGGTATCCTAGTAATGATTGTGATAAGTACTCGGAAATAAATAGTCCTGGAAGGCAAATGATGATACAAAAGAAAAGAGAATGGAAAAATAGAATTGACGAAAACGAAAAAGTAGGAGATCCACCTAAAATCAAAATTGGAGTAAATGGAAAACAATACAATGCAATTATAGATACGGGATCAAATAGCACAGTATGCTCACAAAATTTTTATGATAATTTACAAAGTAGTGGTTTTAAAGTAATGTCTTTACCAGTTAATGGGATATATTGCTCGCTAGCTGTGGGAAAACGAAAAGAGAGAGTAAAATTTCAAGCAATGATAAATATTGAAATAAATGGGAGAATACTAGGAATTTTATTTCTGATTGTAGGAAGACTTGTGACAGATATTATAATAGGTTGTGATTGTCTTTATGCCTGGGAAGCTGTGGTGAATTTTAAAAACATGATTGTAGAAATGAAAGTTGAAGATGAGACCATTATAGTGCCTTTTGTGGAAGATAGTAGTTCAGAAACTATTGTACGAGAAAAAGAGGAAGAAGAAATCCAAGGGGATACATTCTTTGTAGAATATGTTAAAGTAGGAGCTATGGAATTAACTGAAGTAAATGTCAAAGAGTACAGTGTCGATAATAAAGAAAATGTAGAATGGGATAAAAATGATTTCATAGAGAATTTGAGATTTTCTGATGCAACTAGGTACTATGATAGGGAGAGTAGTGAAGACTTAGAAGAATTGTTGAGGGAAAAGGTAACTCAGGCTGATCAACTAAATGAACAACAGAGGGATAAACTGTTTGAAATATTAATCCGAAATAAAGAAGTATTCTCTGAGAAACCTGGTAAATGTAATATTTATACTCATTCGTTTGAGATGATACCCATCAAACCTTTTACACATAAAGCGAGAGCTATCCCTAGTACAATAAGAGAAGAGGTAGATGCAGTTATAAAGTCAATGTTAGAAGATGAGGTTATTGAGATTTCGAATTCAGAATTTGTGAATCCCCTATGTATTGTAAAATAAGGCCAATGGAAGATTAGGGTGACATTAGACGCAAGAAAACTAAATTATTGCTCCTCATATTTTCCATCAGGGAATCCAACAGAACGTGTCCTCCGAGATATAGGAATTTATTTACGTGTACTTACACATCATAATCACAAGGATTGGGTGAAATATTGTCCATTGATAGAAAAGATTATCAATCACACCATTAATGTAACTACTGGGTTTGCACCAATAAAATTAATGTTAGGAATTGAACCAGAACCAATATTGATCGGGGTACCAAAAACACTGAAAATTAATGACATTCAGTTAAGTGAAGAAGAAAGAGCGAAAATTGCTTTTGAACGAATCAAGAAAAAGGCAGAGAAGCGAAAATTAAAGAAAAAGAGTAGAAAACATAAATGGGAACCTAAGATAGGCGATTGGGTACTAGTTAAAGACCATAAGTTATCAAGTGCATTGAGAGGTAGGAACAAAAGGATGGAATTGTTATATAAAGGTCCTGCAGAAATTATATCAAAATTTGGTTATCATACCTATGAATTAAAAGATGTTAAAAATGAAAAATGTCTGGGAAGATGGCATAAACAACTCCTTCGACCATACAAGAAACCGTGTGGTGCCTTGGAATCTTGATTTAATGTAAAAGAAAAAAATTGGAAGTGTCATTTGTCTATTGGCGCCCAATCAGCTTTGAGATAAAATGTAAATGTTAGCTTACTTGAAAATCATATATTGGTCAGGTACTTACATATTCATGAAAAATGCAGAATGTGAATTGCTATATACTACAAAGAGCTTAAAAATATATTGTATAGAGCTCACAATAACAGCTTCAGAAAGATTGTTAAAATGTTCATCTCTGCATAGAGAGAAAACAGAATATTTACTTTGTAAAACATTTGTTAAAATATTTAGATGTATAGATAGTTATCACAGCAAGACAAAGAAAGAACTTGTCTGAAGAGTGTAATGGATTTATATAAATATATGTACATTTTAGTGCTTAAAGGATCTAGTAAAGATATGTGTTACAATAACAAAAGTGAAAAAAAAAAAAAAAAAAAAAATCACAGTGCAAGTGATAGTGAGAGCAAAGTGAGCAAACATGAACTAAAAGAAGGAAGTATAAAGAAAGACTCTTGAAATTTAACCTTTATATAAAAGCTTCACAGAAGAAACCATAACATATTGTAATTAGTATTTAAGGATTAATGTTTAGTCAAGTGTACAATTGTTTGTCATGTTAAAAAGATTAATGAGAAAATATGTTAATCACCAATTTCAAAACAGTGTAATTGAAAATTGTATATAATGGGAGTGTTGCCGATTATTCAAAATACAGGAGTAATTTTTAATTTTTCTTTCGGGCAAGACATTTACATTATTTTATTATAAAATAATAAAATAATATAAATGGGGGCATTTGATACCGAAATTTAGATTTCCGATCGAATGGGCTTTTGAAAAAGACACGTTTTAATTTAATTGCCGGATGTGAGATTTGCGATAAGTGTTAAGTAATAACATAAATAGATAATAGAGCAGAAAGTGTTGTAAGGTGAGCAAGATATGAGTAAATAATAGTCGTTAAAGTTGTAGGATAAACACATTATTGGTTTGAAATTAACGAGTCATGACGTCATACCACATAGTTTAAATACACGTTCGAAAGTCAGTTCTACAAACCTTAAAAGTCGCGCGATATATCTAATAAAATATAAAGTAAACATCGTTTAATCCTAAAAAGGTAATTATATATTTGAAATTCATAAAAGAACATGTTATAATAGAAAGGGACATTTCTAAATTGCGGGAAAAGGAAATAGCATTTTGGATACGAGGCTTTCTTGGATGACGTCATGACATTCAAATGGAGCGAACGGCTTCTTAGCGTGGGTAAGAGAGAAAGCGTCGGGTCACTACTCAACCAGAGACCAGTACGGCAGGTCGTGCTGCGCGGATGTGGGTGTGATTCCTCTACATATACAAATATTTTCGGCATAGCTCCCGAAAATATTTAATATAAATAAACAATATATAAAGTTGTTCTTGGGTTGTCCATTACACTTACGCAAACCCGAGATAAAGAGATCTCTGGCAGAACTAGCCGGAGCGAGCTACATCAAAGGGCAACACCACGTCACGTCAACAACGACATTTACAGCTTCATTTCATATTCTTGCCTTGTGTGGAATCTTTTAACTTAGTACCCAAATAAGAGGATGATATTTTGATTTTGCACATGACATATCAATTTTAGGCATATCTTTAACACTAATCAAGTTTATATGTGGACTCCTAGCATAAGTTTGTGAAGAATGGCAACAGAAATGTTTGTATCTCTTTATTGGCTATCTTATGTTTTCACAACACACACAGAGACAGAGAGAGAGAGAGAGAGAGAGAGAGAGAGAGAGAGAGAGAGAGAGAGAGAGAGAGAGAGAGAGAGAGAGAGAGAGAGAGAGAGAGAGAGAGAAGCACAGTGCAAACACCCTATCTTGTGTTCTTGAAGTTCAGGAAACAAGTCATTAACTAAGGTGTCATTGTCATGCAGCAAAATGCCATGTCAAACAGCATTTTCAATTGACTGTTGATAATTAGACAACTGAACACAATCTAACCACCAGACTACACCACTTGTAATTGGTACAGCTGCATTACAAACTGCCTTCATAGAGAAATGAGTTAAATTGTATGTTGAAATGCATCGAGAAAAGATTAATGCCAGTATTGAATATGCCAAGTTGTTTACAAATAACACATGTAAATATGTATATGCAATGTGATTATCAAAATTGTATTTCCTAAACCATGTCCCGAACCTACCGTGAAACGAAAGGAAATATGTTCGAAGTTGATCATGACCATATGATTGACACATCACAATCGAATCGACAAATAACCATGGTTGTTATGCCTGTAACTAGGAAAATAAACAAATACCCCTATAGAGAGGTAATGAATCAGTAGTAGTAATATATACGTTGCTAAAGACGGTCGCTTATTCGTACTGCACAATAAAAGATTTTGTTGGCAATCCAATGATGTTGAATTATATTGCCAAAGGACATCTGGTTGAATACCACATGTAAATATTCAACACATGAAAATATTGTTGACGTCCTAAATTATTTATGAAAGAAAGAACAAGAGGATTTAACTCATACGAAACCCCGAAGACAATATCATCAGGACATAAAAGTATTACTACTTACTTATAAAAGAGTAAAGTTAAATGTTCAAGTGTTACAAGTTAATGGCAATAAAATTGATGTAATCGAAAATTTGAATATTTACTGGAAATAATATCTCACCCTTATTTGTCTGCCTGTACCCATAATGCCCTGAGGATGAGACTCGTTGCTGCATCACTACATTGTTAAAAAGTCCATTCGTAAAAACGCAGCTACAATTGGCTACTCAATCGCGTGGCTTTAAACTTTACAAACAAAAGGGCGAGATGGAAATCGCCATCTGTGGATACATCTCAAGGACATCTGGGCTGGATCTCACCCCACAGAAAACAAAATTTGAAGATCGTATCTCCAGGACTGGATCTTCAATGCGCCCTGAGGAATATGGCCGAGCATCGAATCCAAGGACCCCAAGATCATCGCAAGAGAAGGAGCATAAGAAAAGAAGACGCCAGAAAGTAGGACAAAACCTTTTTATTTCTAATCATCTTTGTTTTTATTAATGAAATTATAAGACAGAAAAATAGTCAAATCGTCAAAGATGAGTAATGAAAATGTAGACGGTATGGAAGTAGGTGCAGTAGGGGAAATGGTTGACGTAGGGGAACACCTACAGAAGCAAGCAGAAATGAGCTTAGTGAATTTTTAGACTTATCAAACAAAGTAGGGAAGAAATAACTCATTTAAACTAAAAAATAACTGGATTAGACTCAAGAATAACGGGCTTAGGTCAGGACATGAATAAAATGCAATTAAGTATCAAACAAGATTTAGGTAAAGAAATAACTGATTTAAACTCAAAAATAAGTGGCTTAAGAGTAGAAATTAAGCAAGAAATTAGGGAAGAAATAACTGAATTGAAACAGCACTTAGGTTCAAAAATTGAGCAGGGTAGAGTAGAACTAGAAAAAACTAAAAATGATCTGAAAAAAGAAATAGAACAGGGTAGGAAAGAATGTAATAGGAATATGATAGCAGTGGAAAATAATCTAAGAAACGTCCGCAGGGAAATTTGCTACACTAAGAATACGCTAGAAATTAGAACAGAATAGGAACAAAAATGAGTAGTATGGAGATCAAGATGGAAGAAAACAAAATCGATGTGATGCAATCGCAACAAGGAATAATTGAAGAAATGAAATTAATTCAAACTAAAGTATATGATTTGAAAGGTACAACTGCAACTTAAAAATTCAATGTCACAGTGGGGATTTGAACCACAGACCTTCCACTTACCAGGATTACCATTGAGCTACTGTGACAACCTGCCAGAATGACATTGAATTCTCAAACCAGTTCGTATTTTTCCCAGTAAACCACAAAGGCAGTCTCACATCAGAGACAATTACCCCAATGGTGACTTACTATTGCAAGTACTTTATGTCCTGGGATTAAATAACTTTCAGATGGTAATTATTACTTATTTATGCCAACAAACTTACTGTTGGTGTTTTTAAATACACAAACCGTGTGTGGACAATGTTTGAGAGGAATAACTGGAACTTAAAAATTCAATGCCACAGCTGGGATTTGAACCACAGACCTTCCACTTACCAGGCAGGTGCTCTAACCATTGTGCTACTGTGACAACCTGCTAGAATGACATTGAATTCTCAAACCAGTTCGTATTTTTCCCAGTAAACCACAAAGGCAGTCTCACATCAGAGACAATTACTCCAATGGTGACTTACTATTGCAGGTACTTTATGTCCTGGGATTAAATAACCTTCAGATGTAATTATTATTTTGTGTGTTTAGAAACACCAACAGTAAGTTTGTTGGCATAAATAAATACGGTCGCTTATTTGTACTGCAGAATAAGCAATTTTGTTGGCAATCCAATGATGTTGAATTATATTGCCAAAGGATGTCTGGTTGAATACCATGCATAAATATTCAACATGTGCACTCAACAAAACTAAATTAAGAACCCTTCGTAACTGCTACAGACTTAAAAAGTTTTTTTTCTTATGATAAAGGTCAGTTAAGAGGTTAAGCACATCTCTGTAGAGTGAAAATGAAAGTGAAAGCACAGAACAGATACAGCATATAATGTAGAATAAGAATGTACTACTGCAACAGAAGTAAGAATTTATGTCTAATAGAAAAAAAATGGATGTCTACTGTAGAACAGCCAGAGCCAAAAAGGTAAACTCCAATTTAATGCAATTACCACTGAAATAATAAATAAATAAATAAATAAAAACTGCCTGGACATTCAGGGGGAATAGTATGGCTTTCTACACTGTGTCCACTAAATGATAAAATGGATACACATACACAATCAATGGTGGCTATAATGCCAAGAAAATTCTCTACTGTATACAATTCCTGAATAACTGCAATAGCCTTTTCATCTTTCACATGCTTGTTACAATTAGCATTAACAATTAACAGAACTTAAGACTGTAACCCTCCACCCATCCCCCATGGCACAACAACCTTTTCCAGGTTAAGACTTGCTGTCGGGTTGCTGTGTCCCCCACTTCTGTCCACCATGGGCATCATGTGTGGAGTGCAGTATATTCGAGGTGGAATGTGTTCAGTGCACCGTTTCCTCCTGGCCATTTATGCGGTCTTCGTGACCAGCTAAGCATATAGTCTGATGAATTTGCAGAGCTAGTTAGAAGGTTGCTATTCCTTTTTCTTCTAAAACGGGCTATATTACTACTATAGCATTAGAAGATGCATAACTGCATACAGCAAAACAAACTGAGAATCTGGATGTCCTAAAGGTCAGAACCTTGGAACTTCCACCATGCAGCCCTGACCTAGTACTTTGTATTTCCAAAACTTAAAGATAAAATGTGTGGAATCACTTTTTCGTCATGATATGAAGCAGTGGAACATTATAAAAATTTGACTTCTGAATTTCCTAAGAAAGAGTGGCAACATTGCTTTAAGAACTAGTTTTATCAAATGCAAAAATGTATAGATTTAAAGGGGAATATTTTGAAAAATGATAAATCATTTACAGGTTTTAAAACTAATCCTTATCTGATTTTCTAAAAATTTCAGTATCCTACTTGTAACACTGGTGATCAGTATACAATGCCAAAATACATATTTAACACCATAAAACTGCATTATGTTTAGTCGTGGACCATACATTGGTTCTACTAATGTTAAAATAGTGCAACCAAACATATGAAAAATGACAAAAACCTAGATTTGTTGTTTTATAGCAGCCTCCATGTTCAATTGTAAAAAGCGAATAAAGTGCGTTCTATATTTATTCATTAGGAATTACCACCCAAGTCTTACCTGTGTGACGTTTCCTCTTAAGAGAGATGCCAACTGAGGAGGATTTGTAGGCATCACGTTTCTGTACATTCCAGTTGCAAATGGAGCTTGCTGGCCTTCTTGTTGGAAATTCTGTAAAGGTATGAAATTACAAATTTCATGTAATGTATTTCCATATAAAATGAAATTACTTAGGTTAAGATTTCAGCACTCTCAGTATAATATGAAAATGAATCTCAAAACCATGTACTTTATGCATGTACTTGTAATGTTGCAGCCTTTGCCTACACTACTCTGATGCTGTAGTGTAAGTAAACCAATTTTGGGTGGTCTTGGTGTGACTCTATGAAATCATTTCCTTAAAAATTAAAGCAGGTCATTACAATTTTTATTTAAAATCACTGGAACTTTCACTCAATGAAAAAAATAATTAAATGATGGAAAATGAATCAATGTTCAACACTCACATTGCTGAATTAGCCAAATTATTAGCAGGACATGTTTTGAGGATCTGTTCTCCCCATTTTTGGCTTCTGGTTAGCTAATTGGTGATTCTTTGACCTTCTCTTTGGGGTGCTTTTAATATCATATGGTCAATTATTGTTCTAGTGGAATTTCAAAGTTTGAAACCTTTGTATACAGTGTGTCCACAAATTAACCTTTTAAAGTACTATGTTTTTTAATAATTGAATGAAATTTTAAGACAATGTACAAACACTACCATTCAAAAGTTTTTGATCAACTGTGCAAAACACTATATACTTATTTCAATATGAATGAATGAATATTTATTTAGTACTAAACCTGACACAACTTGGGCTGACCCTGAGCTGGAACCTGGTCGCTTTGCTATTAGGGTAGCCCTTCAATAAAACTGCCTTCTACATTCACATTACACATGCTTACCTTTTCACTAATCTTATCCTCCTCCTACACTTAAATTTTTATTTCTGTTTTTCTGTCATCTCCCAACCCTATTCCTTTCCCTCTTTCTCAACTTTTTCTTATCAACTTCACTTGTAATTTCTTTTCATCAGTTCACATTGTACAGTGAAAAATAACGGAGAGCAAGAGGATTAATGACTTCATTGTCAGAAATCCAGCATTGGCTAATAACAAAAACATTGTACACTTCATTAGTTTTCATTTCAGTACTTCACTACACATAAGACTTATAACCTCACTTTCCCTGTGTATAAAAACCCTCTGCTTCCTCATTTATGGATTACCCAACCATGTTTTAAACCTTGTTGCTCTCGGCAAAATACTCCTTTCTTTCTTTTTCTCCTGCCTAGTTCTCCCTTTCCCCCTCACCCTCACTGGTATCGCTTCCTCTCTGTGCTCTACAATGCCCAATGTTGTCATCCCCACCTTGGCTCTTTCCTCAGTTTTTTTTCGCGTGCCATATCCTACCATTTTGTCACCTTGCATTTTGCTCACCCCTGACCTTGAAGCACTTGTCACTGAAACCACACATGTTGAAATTTGCTGAGTAGTTGTCTGTTCTATGATATTTCTTGCTGATGTTTGGTCGTTTCCTTGTTTTTATTGGTGCAATAGCTGCTAGTCCTGCCTCTGCCCGTCGCTTGGCTTGTTCTTCCTCTCTGTTGCCTGGTTAACTGCATGCAGCTCAAAAGTTTTTAATGTAAACCCTCTTGCCTTCATTTCTTGCTTGTCTTCTCTGATTCATTAGCTGCTTCATTTGCACCCTCTGTGCATACGTTGATGTAAATAGTTGATCCTCTCAATTTTCTTGCCTGTTTTAGTACTTCTTTAGTCATTTGTGTGTTTGTAAACTTCACAAGAATATTTCTTTTCTCTGGTATTTTATCGATTCTAAATGCATCTCAAATCTCATTGCCTCTCAGATGTATTTCCAATTTGTTCACTAGTGGATCTTCTAAATCCTGATATACTCCCACTCCACGTTTTTCTTCAACTCCTGAAATCACTACACTGTATTTTCTGCTTTTATCTTCCATTCTTTCAAGTGTTCTTTCTAAATTTTGAATTTCCCGTTTTAACATATCCATTTCTTTGTTTCCCCTATCGTATTTCATCCACTCTTGTCTAAATCTCTCTGCCACTCCTTTATCTCTTACTGCTACCGTTTCGTTTATCTGCTAAAGCTATCATGTCGCTTAACTCCTTTTTCACCTCGGCCATGGGAGCTTCCTTCACTATACATCCGCTCAGTTCCACTGCTAGACCCATACTCCCAGATGTGATAAGCCGAGCCTCCTTACCTGCCCGTTATGAGCCATGTTTATTTCAATATACAAGCACGTAAAAACTAAATGGACCCACAAAATAAATATTTTCTCTCTCTATCATTAAGTAAAACACAACATAGTTTGAATTTTAGCCGTACAAACTCTTGGCATTCTCGAGATATGAGTTTGTAATATTTTTTTCAAATATTTCAGTCCAAACACATATGTAAATTATTTCATAGATCTTCAACATTAGATGACCTCAGTTTTCTGACCTTCTGTCAAGTTCATCTGATAAGAGTTCAACAGGATTTAACTCAGGTGACTGACTTGGCCAAATCATATTCTGCACTCCTCACATTTCTTTTTTCTATTGGCATACTGTCTGCTGCACTATTTCGATGCATGTTTGGGATCAATGTCCTGCAGCAGAACAAACCTCTAACTACTAAGTCTCTTGCCCATTGGAACTCCATTTTTGACCAATATGCTATGATATCCTTTCTTCTTTAATGTTCCATTAATTCTCACAAGACCACTTACTTTATACCCACAAAACATCCCCACACCGTGACCCTCCAACATGCTTTATTGTTGTGGCCACACACGGACTCTTCAAATGTTCTCCAAGAAGTCGACACACAAAAACTCAAACTTGAGATTCATCTGTGAATAACATCTTGGATATAGCTACATGCTTCAGTTTTTATGTTACTGTGCCCATTGAAATATTTTCACCTTAATTTGTTTGCCCGATAAATGTTGTTTGGTCACTATGCACACCTTTAAACCTTGTTCATGGAAGTGGCATTGCAACTTTAAGACAGAGAATGGAGCTGCTCGCATACTATTTACTTCCTCCCAAATTTCAGGTTTAGTAAAACTCCTCTGACATTTGCTCTGTATAGATATGAACTTTTGTTCCCTATGTGACGTTACTCAGGGTCTTCCAGATTGAGAAACACTTGCATTGGCACCAGTTAGCTCGAACTGCTGCAGTGTAAATACATTGTAGACTAGGCTATACCAACTTTTGTTGCCATTGTCCTACTAGTATAGCCTTCCTGATGCAGAGTTACAATTGCAACATGTTTTGCAGTTCCAATCTCCTGCTTCCAAACCATTAAGAGGTGATATAATACGAACATGATCAGGTATACAAACACACTGCTAGATTCACACAATGCAGTGTAAAATAATATGAATTTATTGCTACACAGATAGCTGAAGGAATGAGGCCTATTCATATCAAAATGTCTCAGGTACAAGCACGTCAGTGTAGTTGTGGATACTCAGCAGGACCACTGTATAGTAAACACCAGTCAAGAACACAATAGAGGCACTTAGTATTTATATGTTTATGCTTGTTTTATTATCTGAATAAACATAGGATGACATATCCAAAACAAAATCCATAGTTATGCTAGGTGGCCAAAATGATGAACCTATGGAGTGGGTTGCCGCCAAAGGTAATTCCAAAATTCATTAGTGTTAACCCATATTTTTTTCCAAGTTTCAAGTTCTATTGATTTTTGCACTGGTTTCAAAATTGGACACTGTTTTTAATTCTGTGGCTGGTGTTCCAAAAATAGTTTACTGCTGCTGACTGTCCTGTGTGTTTGTACTTAGTGTGCCTGAGCTGTTCCTTGAGAATGGTTTCAGTGTTCCTTTTGGTTTTTCATATGCATATTTTTTCTGAATCTTCACAGCTGATTTTATAAACTCCTGCTTTCTTTGAGACTCCCGGGAGAACACTTCAAATCATTCTGGCAGTCAAAGAAAGCATCATCAGCAGCAAAACATGTGTACTAAGCAAAAGTTAATGATGCTCAAAGTGTAAATTTCTACTCAAAATCATATTTCTGCTTTACTGTGTATCACTTTCAATCAGTTTATTTATCATAAATAGAAGACATTCAAAATAAGATACTGTAATGCATTTTTTTTTCTGTAAAGGAAGTGCAACTGAAGGTTTTCTGTGTTGTTACAGGTGTGTAAGTTTCAACTCTTACCTCACATTCACAGAAAAATGAGTAATAGTTTGCACATAAGAGTATACAAATGGTGCTCAAAATGGATCCATGTGAATCCCAAAAAATGTTGTTAGCTAATGCTGGATTTCTGACAATGAAGTCATTAATCCTCTTGCTCTCCAATATTTTTCACTGATGATATTGAAGAGAGCAATAGCAGTAATAGTAACCGCTTTTTAGAGAGCACCATATTTTTATGTTTTGGCGGTCACATCACTCTCTCACAACCCCCAGAATGTCTGGGGGACCACATGTCGTTGGTTTACGTATCTCACTGACCTGATCGGGAGAATTATCAAAATAAATTCACCGACCATATCCTCTGATTACCAATCACAGGACGCATTACATGCCATGACAGGTCAGCATGTTAGGGGTTAAGATTTTATAGAGAAATTAGAGAAATGGAGAGGTTGGAAAAATAAAGACTCCCTAGCCCTCGGGAACCCTAATAGCATCGGGATCGGAAGAGAACAAGAGATGACCAAGGTAAAGTCAGATAGAAAAGTTACAGTGAGGAGCAAAACACCAGTAATGTTCTGCTCAGCTTAGGTACCTTGTGGTCGCTATTCACATATCCCCTAAACGGAGACCCTGGAGTCTCACTTAAATATGTAGTAGAGCATTTGAAAAAGGCATCCAGAGACAAATTATGCTTTTTCCGCATTTACGAATGCCTCAATTATTTAATACCATTAAAATCAAAAAGTATTCCCTCTAGATTTTCATGAAATTACAGCTATAATAGAGTTATGTGGATCTAAGAGTGTGATGCTCCCCTGCTTTATAACGTTAACGCTCAAGATGGCATTCCGCAGACACATGCTAGCGAAGGTGACAGTATGACTTTCAACAAAGCTAAGAATGGAAGATGTGTAATCATTAAACACGCTTTATAGCTTAAGGCGGCTCGCTGAAGCCCTATGTTCCATCTCCGTTGGCTTGCATCATCTGTGAAGCACGAACATATCCTTTGTTTTGTGGGAAATGAGTGTGACCAGAAAGGAAAATGTGTTGTTTATAACTGACCGCCTTAGATCTTTAAAACATGCCGTGGAAAGGACATAAAACCGGAGCAGTTAGTAACACCCTAGTCGGTACGTTTCCTTTCAGTGTCAAACAGGAATAGAACCCCAAAAAATTAAAAGCAGCAAAATTCACCTATAAATGAAAAACCAAAGAATATATCATCAAGTTTGAAAATTAAGAGAGATAAGTTGAGATGGTCTAATACTTTAACACAGGGTATTAAGCTCACCTGGAAAATGCATATTCTTCCTTAATTAAAAGACCAATTTACAGAGTTCACCAATTAAAATATCTTGTTAAATCATCTCCACTACCATTACACCTTAACAGAAACACACATTTTTCATTAATAAGGGCAGACATATGGATGCTTGTATCGAGCTCAGCATTCCCTCCTAAACCAGAGTCCTCTGCACTTACCTTCACAGGACATCAAATGTGAAAAAGAAAACACATATTGACCTTGTCAAAGATGCCAAATAAAGTGAATATGAGGAAAATAATGAATCGTAACCTTAACCCACGTCTTCTGTATACATCAAGTGGACAATATACTATTGTAACTCAAATGTAATACACAACTAGAGTAATAAAGTTAACAATAAATTTAAAAAACATTGTAGATAAACTCATCATTAGAAGAAAACCTGATATACATTACCTGTCCAAATTGTGGGACGGATTGATTCCAACTCATTCCAGAAACATATTGCTGCTGCTGTAACATCCGTTGATATGTTTGCTGCTGCTGTTGAATGTATGAGAGCTGAGGGTTCATCTGAGGATTATAGGTCTGTAATGTTGCCATAAAATACTTAAGCACTTAGTTTGAAATGTTTTTACCTTATTTATAGATTTTTAAAACAAATGCAAATATACATTTTCAATACTAACATATTTGGTCTGTCCTTTGAATTAAATATTTCAGACTCTTCCCTTCTTCAAAAAGAAAACACTGATTTTAGATAACTAAGGACAATGGAGACAGTGACATGAGAACTGTCAGTTAGTGGCATTCGAAACATGTGAGGTACTTGCCAAAATTAACTCTATTATCAACAAATATAACAAATATTCAGAAACTAGACATCACATCTTTTGAATTTGGTGTAAGTTGTTGAAAATTACTCATAAAAAATTCTAATTAAAATTTCTTTTACATTGTTCAATGTTACTGTTGTTAGCTAATGCTGGATTTCTGATAATGAAGTCATTAATCCTCTTGCTCTCTAATATTTTTCACTGATGGATGGGGCACTAGAAGTGGCCAGGCATATTTATTTTGAAAGTGGTCTTGGCTCATTTCCTCTTGCAGATCACATGGAGGACAGAGTGGTGAAGAATATATCCCAATTCTGTTTAAATGTTTTGCCAGACAATCATGTCCTGTAATCAACCTGAAGGGTTGTTTTTCGAGAATACCCAGGAATTACTGTTTGAATGTTTGGTAGTTCCCATCTTTTATTTTTTGATTTTTCATAGTAATATTTTTGCAATAATTTTTTTAAATTCAGAGTTGACTAATCTTTTAGCTGCATAAAATGGTAGATTAACTATAGACTTCTGTACACTGCTGGTACCCTTTTTTGCAAGAAAATCAGCTTTGTCATTACCACTCAGTCCACAGTGAACTGGTATCCATTGGAAGACTAGGTGTTTTTGAAGTGCTGTTGTGATTGAATTAATGTAACTTTGTGAGTCTGACAGCTCACCCTGCATGCGTTCTGGGTGTGGCATGGTGTGACATATGGCTCTGTTGCCAAAACAACCAGGTTTGACCTTGAAAGTAGCCAATAGCTTTCCTGGTTACATAATCGCTTTCTCATTACCTCTCATCCCCTCCACAAGCTATGCCTGTGCTGTTGCCATATCTTAGACATATGCAAGTTATCATTTGGTAGTTGTAAATAAGGCTCCAACAATGCGATGGAAGAAGGCAGACATATTATTGTGGGTGCACAACAATGTCGCTGCAAAACATGGAGTCCACATTGATCCAGATCTCAAAAAAGTGGAACTAATGAACTTCGTGGATCTGTATAAACCATGGTTTCCACTTTATGAGATAGATGAACTGACAAAAGAACAGGGCATAAAATCATTCGCCTCCCCCTACCATGCTCATTTAAACCCTATTGAAAAAATGTGTGAAAATAGGATATGTGGTGCGACATAACAAGAAATTTACAGTATCAGAAGTAGAGCAACTCCCCAAGGAAGCAGTGGAGAATGTCACTGCAAAGAACTGGGGAAAAATGGCCGAAAATATTTAAGGAGTAACCAAAGAAGCCTGGAGGAAAGAAGGTATCTTAGAAGAGTGTGTTCAGCAAATAATAATCTCTCCCGGCTTGGATTCCACTTCAGAGGAAGAAGAGAGCAGCGATTCCTCAACTGGAGTAAGCCCCTTGTCACCTTAATGTGAGTACCATAAATCAAATATTTATATTAGTATTATTTATTAATAATAATGTGTAATGTATAGGTTTTACATTGATGATAAATGTGACAGACGTATTAAAGCGATTTCCCATTATTTTCCGAATTATATGATGTTGATCAATATCATTCTAGCAAATTTTAGCCGAGTGCAAATTAAAGCAAAATTACTTTGTTTGTGGAGGAGAGGGAGAGAAAAAAGAAACATGAAATTCCAGCAATTTTGAAATGAAAATTAGTTCTCGCTTTCTTTCTTTTAAGTTCATTCTGTGATTGTTATATTACAAAAATGAAAGCTTTGATCTATTATAAAGCATAGTATAATATAGTACTGGCACAAACATTAAGATACTCATGTGGCGGCATTTATAAAGAGGTTAAATGGAATGAAATATGTGCTAATTCTCACACAGCATGACAAATTAACACTACCCAAAAGCTTATTAGCGTACCTTGGGCAAATCACAGTTTTAATCTATTTATAGTTATCCATTGTAAGTCGTAAGTTGAGGCAAAAAGTTTTATCTTTGTTTATGTGTTCTCTGGCACTCAGCTGAAATCGACCAAAAGATCAGCAACACTGCATGTTTTGCACGTGGCGCAGTGGAAATGCACATATCAGGATACCAAAGTTACGTTAATTCAACTCTAGATGGGTAAGGATTTTCCAACATTCTATAATTGTTTGGTTTTTTGGTGACAACTTGGAAGCAATTGCTATAATTGCGGCCCTGGAATCTGAGAGAATAACTACTTGATGAAAATGTGAAAGTCTCAAGAGTTTAAACATTAACAATGTAAAATAATTATTTTATGCCAACCAACTTACTGATGGTTCTAAACACACAAGCTATGTTTGAGAGGTAGAATCAGGGCTGAAAAATTCAATGCTATAGCCGGGATTTGAACCAGGTATTCCGCTTCATGTGTGGCTACTCTAACCACTTAGTTACCATGGCAATTTGCCAATATGACATTAAATTCCCCAACTAAGTTGTATTTTCCTGGTAGACCATTAGGGAATCGCACATATGAGATAAGTATTCCAAGGGCAACTTCAATCGTAAGTCCGTTGTTCAAATCCTGGCTGTGGCATTGAATTTTTCAGTCCTAATTTTACCTCTCAAATGCGAAATAAGTTTTAAGAAACCCTGGCTTGTGATTAATTTTCAGCAAGTACACCAAATACAAACTATAAATGAAGCATTGTCTCTGAATGTTTGTTACATTTGTCATTTGTATTGCTTCACTGTTAATAACTTCAGTTTTTCATTGAATGATTAAAATGTTTATGTGCTTAGCAGTCTGATCCTGACTACAAGTTGTTAAATACAAACTGTGTTAAAAAAGAAACAGAACTTTTAAAATAGCACGCCAACCAGCAGAGAGAGTGCACTGCAGCTACTGAATGCACTTAGTGGCAGGTTTAGACAACAAGCTGCTGTTTGCTGTGTTTTGCTCAGACAATTAGCACGTGAACCACATCCACTGAAGTAACCACATGTACAGCCTGCATGTTGGCTTAGTGACAAAGTAACAATGAAGGAACTTGAAGAACATGAGAGAGAGTGTGAGTGTGAGAGAGAGGGAGAGCGAGAGACTGTGAATGTGTGAAATTTTGCTATAAACTTTGCAAAACTTTCACAGAGACATTGCAAATGCTTAGCCAAGCATATAGAGAGGACTGTGTGAGTCGCACACGGTGCTATAAGTGGTTCAAATGTTTTCAACAGGGCAGAACGTTAGTTTGTGATGATTCCAAGTGAGAATGTCCTTTCACATCAACAGATGATGGCCACATGCATAGAGTTCATACTGTGATTCGTAGAAATTGTTGTTTAACTGTTTGGAAAGTTGCTGACGAGGTGGGCATCAGCATAGGATCATGCCATCAAATGTTGAGGAAAAAACTTGAGCTGTGTCATGTCAGCGCAAAATTCATACAGTGTTTGTTGAATGAAGATCATAAACAGACTCATGTTGAAACATGCGAGGAACAGCTTACCACTGCTAATGACAATGAAAACTTTCTTAAGAGCATAATAACAGGCAATGAGACTGGGTGTACCGCTATGGTGCTGAAACAAAGATGCAATTGGCACAGTGAGAGGGCAAAGGGTCATCTTATCCAAAAAAAGCATGCATGAGTCAGTCAAAGATCAAGGTGGTGATGTTTGTGTTTTTTGACTACAAGGCATTATCCATCATGAATTTGCGCCATGTGGTCAGATGGTAATCAAGGAAGTCTACCAGGGAATCCTAGTGTGCACGAGGGATGCTAAGTGTAGGAAGAGGCCTGAATTGTGGGAAAACTAGAATTGGATGTTGTATCATGACAACGCGCCAGCTCACGTATCACTGCTTGTCTGCAGGCACCTAGCAAAACACGTTACTGTTGTGTCCCATTCACTGTATCCTCCAGCAGACTTTTTCCTGTTTCCTAAACTGAAAAACACATTGAAAGGACGTTGTTCCCAAACCATTGAGGAGATCAGGACAATGCAATGAGAAATCCATGCGCCATCCCACAAAATGTGTTCCCGGAAGCATTTCAAAAATGAAAGAAACCATGGGAACAGTATATTGCCAGTAGAGGGGACTATTTTGAAGGGGACAGTGCTTAAAATGTACAATAAGCAATAAAGCTGATAAAGCAAAAGTTCGATTTCTTTTTGAACACACCTCGTATATTTTCAACTACATTTCTTTTAACTTTTTTCACCACCTTCTACAGATTTCATTTTTTTAAACACACAAAAAATATGTCAAAAAGAAACATTATGGTAATAATGAATAAGGCTGAGTGAATTCAAGAGGGACATAGCTGGATATTTCTTTGCAACTTCATTACTACTGCACGTGAACACTTACATTTGGTACAGAAGTGCTTGCTGTGTTATTCAAATACATTCTTAGTTGATTCACCATTATCCTCAACTGGTTATCAATTTGTTCATCTGTTGCAGTGGGATTCTGAAACAATAAGAACATGATTTAATCATTGTTTAAAACAGATGGTCATAGCGTAACAGCATTTAACAGAAACTCATTGTCTTGTAAACAGTATCACATGGAAGCAAATCCATGAAAACTATCATCACTTAGACAAGTGAAGCATATAATTAACTAATTATGGAGATTATATACTGGAGTTTTAATTTATTCAGTTCAATACAGTGGAATACACAATTAAACCATGTCATGAGTCAATACATAACATGATATAAAAAGGTACCCTATAAGGGTCCATGCCATAAGATACATAAATGGAAAAGAATTTAGTGATTACATAGTATATACAATATCAGTAGATAAGTTAAAAGTACAATTAGTATAATCAAACACATCATAGAAAAGGTCTATAAGTTTAGGTATTCTTCAATACTGTAAAAAGCTTTGGTTATTAAATAATTTTTTATCACAGACAAATTATTTCCAACATTGTGGATGTTTGGATGTAGTATACCATGACAGTAAATTTTATTAAAATTTTATTGTGGGCTGAATACGATCACCACTGCCACACAAACAAGGCCATGAGTTTCAGCTCCAAACTAAAGTTATTCTATCCATCATCTAGCAGGTCTTCCTCGACTCCGTTGTACTTCTGGGCTGAATACCATTAATGTAATATTTTGGCAGAATTAAGTGCAACAGATTTAGAAGTAATTTTAAGTCTTCCTAAAGCGTAAGGAAGAGCGAGTCAATTGACAGTGGTAAGGATATCTGAAATCTTTTTCTCCAGTATTTACGAACTAATGAGTAGCTCTCACCAAATTAGGTATTTAATTGGCATTTCATTTTTGAATTATGGTATTCACAAACATAGTGATCTTTTTTCTAAAAATACTTTTTTTTTTTTTTTTTTTTCAGATTCAGGGTCCTCAAAGGTTATATTCCAGAGAAATCTCAGTATTGAATTTTTGGATGGAATACGCTACCTTCTCTACCTAATATGTGCAGGTGGAGAAAGTAAAAATGAATGACAACATTTGAGAAAAATATATTTTAAAATGCAAACCAATAACAAGCAATATCTCAGGTTAACTGAACAAAAAAGTGGTATCTGACACACAAACTGTGTGTTTTAAACAAGATCGACATTTTTTGTGTAGCATGAATTTGTCTCCCTTAAGTTTACCAGTTATACAAGTCACTCAAAATGAAGATTTCAGAAACTATTACAGAAAATTCAAGATAAGCATTTCATTTGCCATGAAGATATCTTAAAATGGTGTTTTAATCAAAACCATTTGAGCTGTTTTTGAGAAAGTCAAAATTTTCAAAAATGTTTTGCATGTAAAAGGTAGTTTGGGGTGGAGGGATTTTCTTTTAAATCTTTCACATCCTTGGAAGATGCTGAACTTGAATTCCAAGTTTGTTATTTTACCAATTTTTCGTTGTTTAATTATCCTGTTCACAGATGCAGCCACCAACCCTTTTCTAAAAATGCTTTTTTCAGATTTATGAGACTTCAAAATGCACATTTCCAGTGCAATTTTGGTATCAAATTTTTGGATGGGATGCAATAACTTGTCTGCCTACTATGTACATGGTAGAAAATGTATCATTTATGGAAAAACAGATATACAAAACAATAACTTGTTCAAAAAAAGCTTTTGATGAATAAGAATCAATCATCAGGAAATTCTATGCAAAATTAAGCAATGCTATGTATATGGATATTTCATCTAACTTTTCTGCTATGTAACCACTAATTCCAGTAAAATTTGAGTATAAGGAACCAGTACAGAAGCAGATTCCAATATTTACAGGATCAGTACACACACTGTAGTTTGATGGTATTATAAAGATCAACTCTGACATTGTTTATTCTAGCACTGGTTCCTTTTGCACACAAGGTACAGCACTCACTGTTGTTAGTGAAAGGTATTGTGATACATTAACTAACAGATCTCAATTCTGCAAGCAGTAAAAATAATTTCTGCTGTGACATCAAAATGGTTACCGATCAGACAAGAAAGCTTGAAAGCTAAAACTCCTTCATGACTCATTTGACAGTTAACGTATTAAAAACTTTCAAAGTTGGTATTTACAATTGCTAATCTTTTGTCACTTGAACATCTGCTTTACAACTATTTTCATTATACACATATGGAGCATCCTGATGTACACAAAACATATTTCGTAATATGCACTGTTTTGGGAGCATCCCTCAGTTTTTTATCATCTTATGGGGTCTTGCAAGGGGTAAGGGATGATTACTAACCAATGACACTGCCTGACAGTTGCAATACAGGGCTAGAGGCATAGCACTATGAGGACAAGGAAAGGTGGGGAAGGGGGAATCTGACCTCGTAGAAAAACCACATTTTAATTTTATTTAGACATCTCCAAATTCTTATATCCTATTATGGAAAAGGTTGCAAAGGTTTCAAATAAACAGCATTTGCCCTTAGAATTACAAACATGTACACTTTTACAGTAAACATAACACTGTTCTGCATGGATTTCGCTTTTTCGAAGTGAATGAGCGTTTCTGAATCACATTTTCACACTGATTGCAAAATTGAAATCCATTTTCATGTACCACGTCAGAATTTTTTGCAATTCAAAATTTTATGTTTTGAATATTTTTCCTAATGTATGTACTGTAGTAAATTACTATGTGCTTATGGTTTGTTAGAAAGGCTCAACAGCTTATAATTTCAATTTTACTACTTAAATGTGAAATAATATAACTATTACAATATATTTTTTATACTTATTAAAATTTACTAACTATATCTGCCCTAAGGGATATACAACAATTTATCATGGGGATAATACATGCAATGTTTATTCTTGGATATGTTTATCTACAGTATGAGATACATTGCCATCTGCATCCAGTAGCAGTGAAACTGAATCTCCAGTGGATAGTACTTATGAGCTGGACAATTCTGATGAGGATAGATGTTTTAATCAAAGTAAGCTTAATAATTTAATCAGGGATTTAAATTTACCTAAAGAATCAGAATCAGGCTCTAGGTTAAAAGAAAACGAAAGGAAGTATTGGCTGAGGGTAGATATTTTTATGGTATAGGCATAATGAGAAGGAACTTGTCCCTTTTTTTTGCTGAAGAAGAAAATTTGGTGTATTGCCAAGACACCCCTGCTGTCTTCAACTGTTATAACAAAAGTTACAATTCCAATTCCAAAGAGTGGAGGTTCTTCATAGATTATTGTCAAAAAGTCTTAAAAGGTGTTTTGCTTCATAATGGAAACATTCATTCTTCCATTCCTGTAGCCCAATCTTTTCTTTTAAAGCAGACACATGAAAATGTCAAATTTTTGTTACAAAAACTACAGTACGAAAACCATCAACGGCTAGCCTGTGGAGATTTTAAGATTATTGTACTATTACTCGATCAGCAGGTTGATTTCACAAAATATCTTTGTTTCTTATTTGAAAGGGATAGCAGAGCTAGGTCAGTACACTGGGAAAGGGAACAGTAGACACCTAGGACTAATTTAACACTGGACCACCCCCCCCCCCCCAAAAAAAAGAAAGAAAGAAAGAAAGAAGAAGAAGATAAAAAGTGAACCTCTTATTGATCCCTCGAAAGTACTGTTGCCATCTCTCCATGTGAAATTAGGTTTAATGAAACAATTTGTGAAAACTAGACAAGGAAAGTGAGTACTTTAAATACCTTTACATTAAATTTCCTTCATTATCCAATGAAAAAGATTAATGATGATGTAGGTGTTCATTGGCCCACAAATTCGAAAACTGATTGACAGTCAGTTTGAGAATACTGTGAGTCAAGAAGTGAAAGATGCCTGGAATGCTTTCAGAAATCCTTTTAATTTCCTTGGAAGTAAAAAAGACTCAAATTATGTTAATACAGTGAAAGTGATGCTACAAAATTTCAAACAAATTGGTCGCAACACGAGTGTTAAAGTACATTTTCTTCATTCCCATCTAAATTATTTTCCTGATAATTTAGGAGATTTTAGTGAGGTATAAGGCGAAAGATTTCATGAGGGTGTAAAAATTTGGTAATGAGGTATCAAGGAAAGTGGAGTGTTCACATGATGGCAGACTATTATTGGATGTTAAAAAGGGACTGCTCTGAACAATATGCGAGAAGGTCAAAGAGGAGAAAATTTGAAGTGCAATATTGAGGTAAGATTATGAATGTGCTTATAATTAGTATTAATTAGTGGCAAATAAATTATGGCCTGGTTTTTCATACAAAATTCTTGTTGAAAGTAATTTTTATTACATTTCACAAATTTTTAATTTCTGTTATTTATGAATGAAAATCTGACGTGATGGGAGAAAATGGAGATTATTTTTTAATTCAGCACAAAAAATCCATTTAGGATCACCTATCAGATTCAAAAAAGAAAAAAATAAGTTTTAAGATCAGTGTAATACATTATATTGAAAATAATAAAATGTTTAATCCTTCAGCAAATTCTCCCTTATTTATACTGGAAGTAAAATTCCTATTGAAATAGCTTTACACAGTTTGTCTATTACATTAATTATAATAGTTTCTGCTTTCGAATGAAAAGTTTTCTTCTAATACCTATGCAATAAACTGCCTTTCTAGGGTGCCATTAAAATGTAATTAAATTTCTATGAATTTGCAGTTTCTGAAATTTGTCAAACTGTGTTACCAGGTTGCCATAGACAATAATGTGGCCATATGTAGCTTCTATGTATACGGCATACTGTGAATCAAAAAACAGTTGAGCGACCATAAAAAATCAATGGTTTCCTTTCAAGCTGATGTATCATTATTTATAACTAGCAGGTAGCATGAATAGTGCTGTCATTGGAGAGAGGTAACGATTTAACTGATCCCCCAGAAAAAAATCAATATTTTCCTTAAAGGCTGTGTCATTGGTTATAACCATGTCCAGCCTGTAGCATGAATAGTGCTGTCAATGGAAAGGAGTAAAGAGAGGAAAAGAAGGGGAAGCTATGAAGGCCTCATAAAACATCATGATACCCTTGCATTTTACTAAATTTGTTTTCTGTATACAAGCCCCTCTAAAGATTCTGGTACACCAGCTCAACCCACCCATGTATGCATTTGGTTCACTAGAGCTGGTCTAAGAACTGCAAGAAATGTATTTCCATACATATCTTTTTGCTAAGAGACTAACCTGTTTTTTCAAGGCTTCTCGAAGAGCTGGAATATTTGTATTGGGGAGCTGTCCTACGAAGGGCATATTGTTTGCATATCCAAAACCTGCAACTGAATAAAATTATGGAAACAGCATTAATATAAATGGAACAAATACATGTACAAAAATGTCAATTATATATAACCAATGGTTTACTCAAATATGTAAACATCCATGGAACTTAGATAATATCATATAAATATATGCTATATCCTAAAGCTGATGTTATTAACTAATGAACTGGTTTACCATTGATCTTTCCTTTCTTCTCATTTTCATATTCCTCCCATGCAGCTTTTCTCTCCTCCTCATTTAATTCTTCTTCTTGTACATTTTCTAACAATGAATCATGCTCATGATAATTGTCAATCCACTGCTCATGGGCCTTTAACATCTCTGCCAGGAGACGATCCTAGACAAAGGCAAGAAACCTCTTGGGTATTTATTAAATAATTTTTATACAGAAATAAACATAATTTCCAAGTTTTAGATTACTTTCCTGCCTAGGAGCAGAACGCTTAAACAAATCTACACAAAATTTTGAGGTTATTCATCAATTACTCATAAAAAATAAACATATGTACTGCGCTATACTGAAGTCAAAACTTACATTTTTAAAATTTGTTTACATGTGTGTATGTAGGCAATATTTTCGGGATAAATAATTTTGATGGGCCTTGATATCATAGGTCCCACCTAAAAATAAGCACTATGACATATTTATGGCTTTTCCCAAAGAGGGACAGGGTTTCTAATGCGGTGCAGAATCAAAGAATCTCATTCATTATTCAATTAAAAAGTCAGATTAATTAGCATTCCTATGAACATAAAAGAGTGCAACAAAACCTTAAGTTACTGGAAATTGTACAAAAATGGCTTTATGAAAGAGGTTGCAAACAAGAGGATATTTATAAGAAAAATAAAAAAAAAGAAACAAATGAAGGAAATCACCACACTATCTCTATTGGACAAAAATTATTCAAACAGAAAAATAAGAACAATTTAATATATGAGTAGTCGGAAGCTTTCACGGTTGGAGTTAGAATTAAGGTTAGAGATTTCTTCTGGGCTTAAAAGCTGTGGTCTGCCGGAGTTTTGAGGTCCAGATGTTTCGTCCACACCTGCAGTGGACATCATCGGTGGCGTAGTCTGAGTCTTCTCGTTGAAGGTTCAGTTACAACAGAATCGTTTATGACTGGATGTGCCGTATTTATATGTGGCCTGCTCACAGGAGATTGGTGAACTTGAGCGGGAGGTGTGTGTTACATGGGCAGGGCTTCTCCCTTCTAATTGCTTTTAAGCCCGGAAGAAATCTCTAGCCTCATTTAATACACTTTGATGTTCCATACAAAAGGGATTTCATCGTGCACTATGTACAGCTAAAACACCAACGACAAGCCACAGCAGCATGTGTTGCAGTGAATCAAGACTGATGATGAACACAACAGTCCATGAAACATTTTCCAATAAGTTCTGATGTAGAAAGTGAAGTTAGAGTAATAATGGTTAAGCAATAGCATATGCTAATGATCAGGGAGCAGGGTTTTAGTGCGAAAGCCATCAAGTTAACTGTGCACTTACAACAGAAAGTGGAAGCGCCGGTGACCTTGTAGAGTGGAAGACAGTACAGCCCTCATGCTACCTGCCGGCTCTATACTCCGTACTGTTAAATCTTATTCCTATGTTTACTTACTAAAACCCTGCTCCCTGCTGATGATACAATGTTGATCTTTTGGGAAACATTAGAAATTGGCCTATAGAATAATATAAAAGAACACACAAATGTATTAGTAGAATAGTTTAAGGCAAATAATCTTACGGTTAATATAGGAAAAAGTAAAGTAATGATGTGTGAACATAGAAATAGTGATAAATGCATTGATTTGATATCAATGAAGAAGTGATTGAGCAAGTAAAAGATATAAAGTTTCTGGGTTTACAACTGGATAGTAATCCAAAATTCCACAATCAGGTGAATAAAATATGTACAAAACATTAGCTCAGCCATTTATGTTATAAGAAAATTATCCAAATACTTGACTGTACATATACAGTGCTGTTAGTTTAAGAATAGGTGCTAGCGACAAATGCCACGCTCCCGCAAGTCACCGCCTGCTCGCCGATAGATGGGACTTTACATGCCGGAAGAAACTAGTGCGAACTTTTCATGCGTCTGTTAGTTTCGACCTTGGCACACAGTAGCGGTGCGACTTATCAGATGGTTGGACGTGATATTTGTATGATGGTGAAATATTCAGTAAGTGAACGTGCATATATAGAGAATAGCTATTTTCTGAAAAAGAAATCGGTTTGCAAAACCAGGCGAAAATTTAGACGTAAATTTCCTGATCGCCCAGTTCCTCACAGAGATACAGAAATACCGAGAAATATTAATAATTACAATAATTCAATGGTTAGATATCTATTTGAGAACAAAGATTATTCATAAAGCACTATTTTGTAAAGAAATTAGATGAATTGTACATAATTTTTTCTAGCTTCTTTACTAAATAAGTATCTAAAGTATTTACCTTTGGTAAAATCGGTGTAGGTCGTTTGGTTTTTTGTTCAGGATCAAACTGATACAGTTCCTGTAGATCAGCCATGTTGTAATGCCTTTCTATTTGTTGTTCATCTACTACTCGACAGGACAAGGATAACTTGGTTACCTGCCTGTCATATATCTTTTCCTCCATTGTACCCTAAAATGAGAGATAACAATTTAACCTCCAAATTTTCTCAACAATATTGTCATCATTCATAGTTTACACTTAACCTTCCTGTAAGTAATATACACTGGATTTTACCAAATTTTAAAGACTTCAAGCTTTCCTTATTGATTATTACTTGTGATCTTTTGGGGTATCAGTTGCATGTTGTTGCTAGGTTAGGGAGAGAACTGTTGCTTTGAATGAGAACCTTGGTTGACATCCCAGATTGTAATAATTTAATCAATGTCTGAAATCTATGATGTACTCTAAGAGATGTTAACAGAATGATGATAGCATTTGAAGTAACACAGCACTTTTTACTTCCATCGACGATGGCTGGACTCTAAAGTTGTACTAATAAAAATCTGATGTGTTGCACTCGTATAACTTTCTCCATTCTTGTACTAACCATTCTTACAAAATCCTATTCCTTTATTTTCTTCATGCTAGTTGAGATAAACATTTTCAGAAATTATCTTATTGTTCATTTTCTTGTAGGTACAAAGGGAATATGGGAATACAGTAAGCTGTGAACGAAAGTCAAATCTTTTAAAGGCTTTGTGATTCCAAGAAAGAAAGAAAGAAACATTTGAGAGCACATCATTTATCTGTCCTTGTCAGAGTAAAGTTGCAGAGAAACTGTTATCTGTCATTCACTTAGGCAAACAAGGTTCCAGATTCCGAGCTTTAATCATATAGCACATGAATGGGTAGGAATTTCTTCATCTACACCTGTTTTGATTTATATTACAAATCTGAAGAACTTACCTTTGCAAGAAAACGATAAATATAACATGGCTTCTTCTGGCCAAATCTATAAACACGAAATATACTTTGTACATCATGTGAAGGATTCCAAGACGCATCAAAGATGATCACTCTGTTTGCAGCAAACAAGTTTATACCCAATCCACCAGCCCTGGTAGATATGAGAAACAATCGTGCCCTGTAACATATTAAAGAAAAGCTAACTGTAAGATAGGAAAAATTTTAATTAGTTGGCAGAACTAATGCTATGAATTTACTTAATGCTGGACTTACGTAGCCCTAATTATGACAAAAGTGAAGTACCAGACTAAAGAGATGATAAATAAGTAATTATAATATATGTTTGCAAAACATTATAAACAAGTAAGTCTGTGATTGGTCATCTTCCCTGTCTCCCAGTACTTATCCGTAACTGCACCGCAGTTTAACAACCCTGTTTTAAAGTGTCATCCATACATCATGTCTCTGCAGCTGAGGCAGGTTCCCAGTTGTCTGATAAGCTATCACTTCCCATCTGCTGGTTAATAAAAGTGCCTGTCATTTAGCATGGTGAGAGTGACTGCGTAATAAACTCAAATGCATGTTACCCATGTCACTAAAGGACATGCTGGAATTACCTGCCTTGATTTCTATCACATTTATGGCATTTCTTATGAAATTCCTATTACTTTTTTGAGTTCTACTTGAGAAATTGAACTGATCTCTTGGCAAGTGTTATTCTTAAGATCATTAAAAGTATGTGGATTCATTTTATACACTTTATTTTTTTATCCACAGAGATAACAGCCACAGGCTTCAAATAATCTTGTGACTGCACAAGCGGATTACATGTATGGACATGTGAGTCATAAACACTTGATGTGGAATACAGTAATTAGGCATTATTATTTGCCATTACTATCACTTCATGTGTTGTTCCAACTGAAACTTGATACAAACTGTGTTACGAGACCTTCAATAAACCAGTTATTGCATCAGACCACTCCGGCCTCTCACAAATGCTGTTCTTGCTGAGCAGAACACCATCTCAGCTGCAGAGACGAAGATATGAGGATAACATTAGTAGATAGGAAACTGCATTATAGATTCTCATATTTGAACACTCCCACAGTGTGCATACAAATTCAAAAATCACTAGGTAACATTAAAACCTTGGATACAATTGCAAATTTAAGCTTGCTCCACTTGCCTTCTGGTATTTATAACCAAACACAAACTTATTTAATTTAAGAGGTAGAACTCGAACTTTGCCCACACACGCCTTGTGTGTTTAAAAACACCAACAGTAAGTTTGTTGGCATAAATAAATAATGATTATTTAATTTAATTATTTGTATGTTTTGCAAATATATTTGCATATTTGTAATATTTGTATATTTTCGCCTATAAGTCCGATCTGCCTGAAAGATGAGCAGGATCTTGAGCATCTTGCTTTCCCTGATTATCCTTCCCTTATGTAGGACTTACAAGCCAGTGCCTAGGGTCAGATGCCCGTCGGGGAGCAGAGGGACCTCCGAACCAGACAGAGTGAATACCTGGAAGCAGATGGTCAGCCAAGCACCAGATATGATAGTGAGGAAGAGGATGATATGAAATGCAGGCGAAATGGATGATTGGAAGGGTGATAATGAGCAATTGATGGAATGAATGGGGGGGGGGAATTGTCAGGTGCCGCTTCGTCCACTACGAATACCAAATGCGGGTCCCGCCTAGGTGGTAGGCAAGCGGTGATCTTGCGCATATTTTCCTGAAATGTACTTCCAACAATCCTATAGAAATATCCTTATACACTCAATTTCATCAATGGAAGAAGCTGTGTTGCAATAATTATATTTTATGTATGCTGAGGCTTTGGTATAAGGCAGTGGAAACTTATAATGAACATTTAAAACTATGTTCCATAGTGTAGTGTATACTCATGCAATGGACTCATGCTATCAGTGATACTGGACACACGTCAAGAAGAATTAATATATTTATTTGAGCCAAGCTAAAAACCAAGTTATGGCTTGGAATCAATGCTTGTTCTTAATTAAGGTATAACTACAATAGCTCTTAGATTGCCTCTGTGGTTTAGTGGTTAGGATGCTAGCTTCCAAATCCAGAGGTCCTGGGTTCGATTCCTGGCTGGAGGATGAGAATTTATCTTTAGCCAGGGCTATTTCTCACCCTAAAATATGAAAGAGAGTGTGAATACAAAGACAACTCACAGATTAATGCCAAGTAAACGAGCGAATGTCATTGCCAAAGGGAAAGCAGCCTATAGGATCTATAATTTAAAAAAATGGGGAGGGGGGTTTAATAGAATTTCCTTAAGCCTCTTAGCCCATTAAATCAATATTTATTTGTTTAGTTTTCTAACAGCCTCTTAATTTCTATGAAATAACATAATAAGAAACAACGGATGGTGTTTTAGCACCCGAACTAGTCTTTTGACACTGATTTTATTAATTTTCTTCCATGAAGCATTCACACAATCACTCTCAAATTCCTACTTCCAGACCCTGTGGAGTGTATGGAATTATTCTAGTTGAAAAATTCCTCCACTAATCAAACCCAGGAACTCTGGATTGAGAAGTCAGAATGCTGGGGCAGTGTTGTATTCTTTATTTTTAAGAATTTTTGTGGTTAGTATTTTACCATTACCTGATGTTGTCCTCACGATTGAATGCCTTACACCAAGCAGTTCTAGTCTCCCCTGGTGTAGAACCATCTAGTCTGAAGTAATCTAACCCTATGCTCCATGAGCCAGTGTGCCCCGCTAGAGATTCTTCTTCTTTGCCGTCCTGAGTAGCAGCATCAACACGTGCTAAGAAATATTCTATGAGATCCAAAGAATAAAGGGACTGGCTGAACAGCAAACTGAAATTTCAAAGAAGCGTATGTTAGATTACAATGAACAAATCTGATATCCAACACTCACATGACTTTATCACATACAGTATTTCTCTTAGCTAATTTAAAAAAAAAATTCCATCCAAAAATTTGATGTCAAGATTTCACTGGAAATGTTTTCAGGCCCCCTGAATCAAAAAACAAAAAAAGCTTTTTAGAAAAACATCCATGTGTGTGTGTCTCAACAGCATAACTCAAAAACGAAAAGTGAGTCTAAAACCAAAGTTAGTATTTAAGTTTAATGTCTTTCAAGGTTGTGACACAAAGATTTTGAAGAAAATTCCTCCACCCCAAAACTATAATTTACACAAAAGTTTTTTGAAAACTTTTATTTTCTCGAAAATGGCTAAAATGATTTTGATTAAAATGCCATGTGTTTGAGATATTTTTATGGCAAATGAAATGCATATTTTGAATTTTCTGGCTACAGTCTATGTAGTCCTGTTTACTCTTGATGACTTTTGCAGAACTCGTAAACCGTAAGAGACAAATCTTACTATGCAAAAAAATATAGATCTCATGAAAACACAATTTATGTCCAAATGAATTTTTTTTTGGTGGAATGAATCATTTCGGAGATATTCCTTTCATTTATATGAGTTTTGCAATACTTAAACGTTTCTCAAATGGAAGTTCATTATTCACATTTTTATAGCTTAGCCATGCAAAGAGAACAGAATTGCAAAGCATTCAAATAGCAAGTGGCTTTAAAAGAGTTGACTATCACTCAAAGCCTACTGAATTCCCCTTGCACCTAGAAGAAAATTAACAATACCATAATTTGTACAAATGTTTATCTCGATTAACACGAAGATAGAATAAGAGTTTGTAAGAATAGTTGGTACTAGAGTACAGAAAGTCATGTGAGTGCAGTACATTAGGTTTTTCATTCTTTCAAACTATATTTAGATATGGAGTAGTATTTTGGGGCAGTAGTCCAAGAATAACAGAAGTATGGATTAAAAAAAGGTAATAAGAATTAATGACAAATTCAAATAAGCTCAAACACTGTAAACCATTATTTGTAGAATTAGAAATTCTAACTGCTGTTAACTTTTATGTTTATGATGTCTTGATGCAAATAAAAGAGAAATTGGATACCTACAATGTAATGGGGATTTACAAAAGTATAACACATGCAATAGAAATAAAGTCAATATGCCATATCACAGATTGCAGAAGACCTGAAAGTACTACAAGTCAGTAGTCATAACATTTTTCAATTCACTTCCAACAAAAACGATTACCATAAATGTTCAACTGTTTACAGAGATTGTATAAATGGCTTATAAAACATCCTCTATAGAACTTAAAAGAAAACAAATGTGACCTGAAAACATTGTGCAATACAGATAATGTACCTGATTTATTAGTTGTAGCTAATACAGCCCATGTAATTGGTACGGGTTTTATTAAAAGATAGTCAACACATATCAGCGTGAATATAGCAGCAGGAATAATGTTTTTACTGAAAGATGGAAAGTTTGATTGATATCTGACGCTACTCTTATCTTCAGGGTTGAGGTAACAGAATGGAATGCATAAATCAACGTTCCTTTATCACAACATATTTATTCGTTAATTTACACTTTTAGCACTATGTTAATTAATCAACAGTCTTCACAGTTTGGTAGAATATACACTGTATAAAAGTTTGGGTGAAAGTTACGTGTTTACATGCTATCAAAAAATACACAACCTTTCACCTTGAGCTCACAGACGCTAATGAAAAAAAGAGTCCCAGGCGTCTCTATGACGCAACACCGCCATTCTTATGTATTCATCCGCGCAACAGTTCTCATTGGTTGAACTCAAAGTGACGAGAAGACATTGGATCTTGAATATTAAAAAGAAATAAGTCCCTGATACACTCAAATTAAAAGAATTAAAAATTTACACACTCTTACAAAAATATTTACATGAACAATTTTCTATTGATCAATATTCTGTCTCATATGCCCCTTGTTTTGTTTTTCAAGTTGTCACCTTATTTACAATCTTGAAACACAATACAATACTTCTCCCTACTCCTATGATTCAATCACTTTGTACAATATTTTTTTTTTTCTTTACAGTCTTCTTCACTGTTTGTCTTTGTCTTTTGTTTGGACATGATACAGCATGTCTTTATAAGTTTTACATATTCGGTTACTACACAATACATTCAGTTATTATACAATACATATCCAGTTATTGTATAATACATTTAGTTATTACACAACATGTCCAATTATTATACAATACATATTCAGTCATTGTACAATATACCCAGTTATCATATCACACATGTTATTATACAATACACCTTCAGTCATTATACAATACATATTCAGTTATTGTACAACACATTTGATTACTACACAACATGTCCAATTATTACACAATACATATTCAGTTATTGTACAATATATCCTGCTATCATATCACATATGTTCTGTTATTATGCAATACATATTCAGTTATTACACAATACACATTCAGTTTTTGCATAACACATTTAGTTATTACTCAACATATTCAGTTATTACACAATATATCCAGTTATCATACAATACATATTCAGTTATTGTACAACACATATTCAGTTCTTATACAACACATACTCAGTTATTGTACATTTGACATTGACACAAATATAATTTAAGTGTTTCATGTGGTTTTTTGACTTGTATTCATTGCTATGAGGAGAGAAAAACAGGATACAAATTTTGAGCTAATGATTATGATCATATTTATGGCAATACTTTATTCAGTTCTTTGCCTTCTTTGTCTTATGAGCTTATGTAAAGGCAGGTTATTGAGTCGGTTCTTAAACTCTGATGTTACTAATGGTACTAATTTTCTTGATTGGGTTATTATTCATTGTTGTTTGGTTCAACATTTCTTCGAGCTTAGCATTGGCTATATTCATCTTAATTCATGGGCATTGTTTTTCTGATTATGGTTTTCCTCACTTCACTAATTGTCATTTCTTTGTCTCTTATTTCTATAAGAGAAAACTTCTATACTTACAATTATTCTGTAATTGTATTATTTTTCTTCTCAATTTACCCTCGACATCTTTGTGTCGAAACATTATATCTTTTTCATCATAATTGATTCATTTTTATTTTTGTCCCTGACATCCTTATGTCAAAAACATATTATCTTTCGTCGCTATGATTCATTTCTTTAATGACAATCAGTGTCCTCGTCTGTTTTTGTTGACAATGCTCTTTGTGGTCGATATAGCCAATGACTATGTTGATTTTCTTCCTTGTTGTAATTCCTAATCTGAACATAATTTTCTATAAGTAACCCATTAAAAATTGTTATCTTCTTTCATCTCTACTACTCCTGCCTTACACATTCGTTGACAAAGACTATTTGGTCCTTTCTTTGTATGGCTTCAATTTATTTTTATGGTATCTTCCTACCAACTTGCCATTTGTATTCTGTAGCTCATACGTGTGGTCACCCAGCTGTTTTGTTATGACCAGTGGTTCCATCTTTCTCTCTGTGTAGCCATCATGGTGTCGATGTCAATTGTAAGTTGCTGAGATTTTGTTGTTTGTCATCCACTCGGTTGGGACAAACTTAGTTGTTGTGATTTCCCTGAGTGTTGGTGGTGGTTGTTGTTTCTGTATTCTGTGCAGCATCTGCCCTATTTGGCACATTTTCATCTACTTCCTGCTGTCTTATGTTGTTAGTGTACCATTGGTCTCTGCCCCTTTGGCGTGAACCTCTGTCGTATGACGGTCTGTGGTTGTTCAAGTGTTCCCTACTGAATCGTATGTGATTCACTTGATGGGTATGGTCTCCTGGTCTTCCACGATCATATGTATATGTTCTGTATCTCGATTCACCAGTCGGTATCGTGTCGTGGTACCGCTGTCTTGTGTTCTCCATCCTCTCGCCATGATTATGTGGTTGTGGGAAATGGTGTGCCCCTCTCCCCCTTTCATGGGTACTCCTAGTATTTCTATGTTCTCCCTCACTCTGGTTGTTCGTAGTCGTGTTCCGGTTTAGGATGGGTGAGTTTGGGTGACCGTTCCTATGTCTATGCTCATTAGGCCGACCATTTTGTGTTTCGAAGGCTGTCAGCAGTTCTATCATATCTGCAAAATCTACTGGCCTCGCAACAATTAACCCTGTTCTCACTGTGTCTGGGAAATGTCTTGTTATGCTGGCAATTAGTTCTGCCTCCGACAAGTTTGGGTCTAATAGCTTTCCTTTGTTGGCTACTTTCATAAAATAATCGACTAGCGACAACCCTTTGGTTGGATCGTATCTACCTGTCGCTAGCTCTACCCTAGTTTGGTTTTGTTTAGCTGGGCCCCAATACCTTGATAGGAATAAATTTCTGAATGAGCTATACGACTCATGACCAGCTAGTGTTAACCTGAGCCATTCTAATGCCTTGTTTTTTAAGCTTTTCTTGACTATCATCATCCTAAGCTCGTTTGGTATCCTTTTCACTTTAAAATATTCTTCCATCTCTTTAACAAAGAGTTTTGGATCGTCTCCCTTCTCCTCGTCAAATGTAGGTGGTGTGATTTCATGTAATATGCTGTTGGTGTAACATGTGTTATGTGTTGTGTCATTGTTTGGTTGTGAACCTCTTTCTCTGCATGGTGAGTCAACATTTTGTACATTACTCAAGTAACTCTCATCTTGCACATTACTTACATCTAAATCATCTTGTCTTTGTAATGCCTTCACAACATCATTTACATTAGCCAAACTTTCTTTCCCTTTTTTCATTTCTTCACAAATTGATTTTAAATCATTCTTTATTTCTAAGTGGCTTTGTTTCATATCATTTATAGCATCCTGTTGTGAAAGCATCACATCATTCATTGTCTTAATTTTAGGAATTACAATTTGTTCTACAGTTTCATTAATAATGTCTTTCTTTACTACCTCAATCTCTTTCCTTAATTCCTCAGTTATTTCTGTTTTTACATTTGTTATCTTACAGTCTACACTTGTATTACATTCTGTTATTTCATCCCTACATCTAGCAATTTCTCCTTCTAACACAATCTTATTCTCTCTCATCTCTGATTCTATCTTTCCCATCCTATCTCCTACAATTTCTATCCTAGCTTCTAAGGCTTCCTTTGTTTCATTTAAGTTTTTATGTACTAATTTTAAATTAGTTTCCATTACTTTCATATTTTCTTTACACTCCTGTCTTCCTAATTCTATTTTCTGTTCTAGGTTCTGTCTACCTAATTCCATTTGCTGTTCTAAGTTCTGTCTCACTTCCTCCATTTTCTGTTCTATTTCTTTTTTATTATTTTCCAAGTCCTCTCTCACTCCCTCTATTTTCTGACCTATACTCTGACCTAAACTTTGTTCTATGTCCTGTTTTAGTTCTGCTCTATTCTGTTCCATTTTCTGACCTAAACT
The DNA here is from genome assembly GCA_030765045.1 of Tenodera sinensis. Taxonomy (NCBI): domain Eukaryota; kingdom Metazoa; phylum Arthropoda; class Insecta; order Mantodea; family Mantidae; genus Tenodera; species Tenodera sinensis. The sequence continues at coordinate 66,552,989 of CM060972.1, forward strand.
TTGTTCCAGTCTTTCAAACATGATCATCATTAACCTTTGGTCTTTGCTTATTTCCACCTGTTCCTCACTTCCTAATTCTACCTGGTAACTAGGCCTATCTGCCCCTTCCCCCACTCCTGTTTCTATCTCTTTTCGCGACATTTTAATTTCTTTATCCAATTCACTTAAGGTTGAAAGTCCCGCTACTTTGCCACTTCTGAGTAGCATTAACAAATGGAAATAAAATGTATGTAAAAACAAAAATTTTGGTCCTACTTTCTTTTCTGTTGGTTCTTCGTCCAGTTATTTACGTCTCCTGGGTAGTTGGCTTCGCTAGATGATCTCCGGTGTTTTTTCCCACGTTGATTCTCCGTGTATTGATGTTTTGGCTGATTGTTGATATCAAACGATGTTTAATGGCGTCTTTTTCCTGCGCGATGAGATGGCGTCATTTGATGTTAACACTTCGTACTCGTAATTTTGCATTCCATTCTAAATTCGCGCTCCACGTTGGGTAAGCCATTTTGGTACGGGTTTTATTAAAAGATAGTCAACACATATCAGCGTGAATATAGCAGCAGGAATAATGTTTTTACTGAAAGATGGAAAGTTTGATTGATATCTGACGCTACTCTTATCTTCAGGGTTGAGGTAACAGAATGGAATGCATAAATCAACGTTCCTTTATCACAACATATTTATTCGTTAATTTACACTTTTAGCACTATGTTAATTAATCAACAGTCTTCACAGTTTGGTAGAATATACACTGTATAAAAGTTTGGGTGAAAGTTACGTGTTTACACGCTATCAAAAAATACACAACCTTTCACCTTGAGCTCACAGACGCTAATGAAAAAAAGAGTCCCAGGCGTCTCTATGACGCAACACCGCCATTCTTATGTATTCATCCGCGCAACAGTTCTCATTGGTTGAACTCAAAGTGACGAGAAGACATTGGATCTTGAATATTAAGAAGAAATAAGTCCCTGATACACTCAAATTAAAAGAATTAAAAATTTACACACTCTTACAAAAATATTTACATGAACAATTTTCTATTGATCAATATTCTGTCTCATAATTATTATAAATACCAAAATGTCAAATAAATAAAAAGTAAATAAAAATATCCATCTACATACTCTTATATGCTTTATATTTTGTACTATCCATGTTGTTATTCGTGATAAATGCCTGCTTAGACATGGTTTCAAAAGAAGCAATATGGGATGGTATTTAAAAATAAATAAGAGGTACAAAATTACAAAAGATGTTATGGTTATACTGTCAATACTCAGCCTCAGAAACGGTTCTGTAAAAGCAGGTTGCACTGCAGGCTAGCTGAGGAGGAATTTGGATACAAAAGGTTATGGAGTGTACTTCACTATTTCATTTCATTTTCCTTGCTATTGCACTGAACACCTAATATGTTAAATCAGGATTAAAAACTAATACGTAACTTAAAACAAATCTTCCTTAAAATTAAAACAGTTTTAATGGGACATTACTGAAGAGAAATCTGCATTATAATGTGGTTCTAGAAGAAGTGCATACATGACTTACAGTTTATCACCTATCTTTTCACATTCTTGAAGAATGGAAAACAACAACACAAGTTTTCCACTTTCTTTGAGGTTCTCCATTTCATCCCCTTGAATGAACTGCCTCCACCATTCCCCAGGTTTGGCAGCTGTTTCTTCTACTATTTCAGCGTCATCTTCCTTTTCGTCATCATTGCTGTCCTCTGAAACAGAAACACCATTGTGCTTAGTATTACAACAGATTTGTTAAGCATGAGGTTTGCAGAGATCCAGAGAATGCAACATGACAGCTCTTTCAAACTATGTAAAAAGCAAGAAAAGCCCCATTATTGCATGCTCAATGGTTTTACTTCATAGTTGAAGCAACACCACAAACTCTCTTCAAGATCTATGTAATTATAGTTCCCCCTCCCCCAAAGGAAGTATTGTATTCCATCCAAAAATACGCTGTGGAGATTTCACTGGAAATGTTTTTTGAGGCCCCCTGGAAAAAAAAAAGCATTTTTAGAAAAAGGTCTGCATGTATGTGTGTTGGTCTGCCCATGTCTCTCTCTGTGTGTGTGTGTCGATCTGCGCATCAGTCTGGACAGCGTAACTCAAAAACGAAGTCAGTTAAAAACCAAAGTTGGTATTTAGGTTTAATGTCTTTCAAGGATGCGACACAAAGGTTTCGAAGAAAATTGTGTGTAAAACTGTCTTGCTTCCAGAAAGGTGTATATTATGAAACCACCAAAATACGAGGGCCGTCTCAAAAGTAACTAGCACTATTTTTTTAAATCCGTGCGGTAGGCGGAAAAAGTCTGAAAGTCCCAGGGTGTATAGGTATGGGTGTAGTAGCAGCACCGCAAAATTCCTAGGCCCCTAAGTTTATTGCTTGGACATTAAAACGGCAGTAACAATGGAGACTCCACTCGTTCCTTCCGCCGATTGCGAAGTTTGTGCTGTAACCCGTTTTCTGACGGGAAAAAATAAATGTGCGATTGAAATTCATTGCGAGTTGTGCAGAGTTTATGGAAAAGACGTTTTGTCAAGACAAATGGTTTCTCGTTGGCCCCAATCGTTCATTGAAGGGAGAACAACATTACACGATGAGCAACGAAGTGGCCGACCCTCCACTTCCCTCGCTCCGGATATTGTTGACGGGGTTCGAGCAGTCATGTACACCGATCAGCGCCTTACACTTGATGCAGGTTTGTTTCAACTTCCTCCGTATATTGAAATAAGCGGTGCATCGCTTCACAGGATTATTTCTAAGGATCTGTGTCTATCGAAAGTGTGTGCAAGTTGTGGAAACGAATGAATGAGGCAACTCCAAAAAAAGGCAAAAGTTTTTGCATCGGCTGTCAAGGTCATCACAACAATATTCTGGGATTCGAAGGGAGTACTGTTAATCGATTACCTGCTCCATGGGACCACGATGACAGCTGCTTGCTATTGTGAGGTGCTGAGAAAACTCAAAAGAGTCATACAAAACAAAAGGAAGGGAAAGTTGAGCAAAACAGTTTTTCTGGTCCACGATAACACTTGCCCCCATGCTGCTCGTGAAACTCAAGCCATTTTGGGCAGTTTCGATGGAATGATTTCGGTCATCCATCTAGTGCACCTGACCTTGCACCGAGTGATTGCCATCTTTTTCCGGAGTTGCAGCAACATCTTGGGGGAAGGCGCTTCGTAAATGACGAGGAACTGAAACAAGAAGTGGAAAGATGGCTATCCAGTTTGGCAGGAGAGTGGTTTGACATTGGATTAAAAAAACTGTTACCACAGTATCAAGAATGTATTTAGGTTCAAGGAAACTATGTGGAAAAATAGGTACTGAATGTAGCTTTCAAAATATACCCTTTTTAAAATATTTAAACGTTTTGTTATTTTTTAAAAAAATAGTGCAAGTTACTTTTGAGATGCCCCTCGTATTTTGTGCTCTTCCTAACAATCTTAAGGAAAAAGTTGACAATTTCAATGCTTTTAAAATTGCTGCCAAACAGGACCTATGTTCTAAATAATTTTATTCTGTACTAGATTATCTGAAAGACAAATTATCCTATTGATGCTTATGTAGCTTTGTAAATAGTATCTAGCTCATTTTATTCTATATAAGTTTGTTTGAATGATAAATTACCCTGTAAATGCCTAGGTAGATTTGTAAGTAGTTTTTTTAGCACATTTTATCTTGTATAAGATATCTGAATGACAAATTATCCTGTTAATGCTTACATAGTTTTGTATGTAGTTTGTAGCTATGTTATTCTGTACAATATTGTCTGAATGACACATTATCCTGTTAATGCTTATTTAACTTTCTAAGTAATCTCTAGCTTCTTTAGTGACAAATCATTATTAATTACATTTGATGCCTGTGTGATTGTAGGACAATCTGACAAAAGATGTCACTCATTGCTAATTATATTATAACTAAACAGTAGGATGTGGCAGGAAAAGCCTAGTCAAAGCTTAAAACAAAGTTCAGTTTATATCTATAAATATACAGGGTGTAAATGAATAACACTGCACAAATTTTACTGGTGATAGACGGTTCATAGACAACCAATTTGAGATAGGAAACCTATGGTCTAGGATTAAAAATTACAGAACTGTGCCTTAATTGTTCGAGGTTATGCATGTCACTGATCATGTCCACTGGAGCTGTAACACATGATGAGAGAACAAGTGAGCGAATTTCATAGCTTGTCTGTTAAGGATATGTATGACTGAAACTTTGAAATTCTGAACTAATAATGCTAGCTGGTTCAAATTTATACCATACATATAATGTAATGCAAACATGTTACAGTTTAAATATCACCTGTTTTGCTTTAATAGTTTAGAAATTATGATTAAATTTCACTATTTTTTTGTTACGCTACTAAAAAAGTTCCTTGCGACAAAAAATTTAAATTTTGATCTAATATTTTAACTCTGGGTTCACAATACATCTACTTTTAAAAATTGCCCTAGGTTTCTCTGTGCCTCCATTAGTTTAGGCACAAAAAATTCTTAAATTTAAAAACACGTTTTTTTGGCCAAAAAATTGTAATTTTTGGATTTGAAAATTAAAAATATATAGTTAGATACATCTCACAACAAAACCTAAGGCTATTTGTATTCCTTGTGTCTCTGTGAACATGTATAGCAAGTTTCATTAGTGAAATGCAAAAACTGCATCGCAAGGAACATTTTACAGGAACAAAAATGCTGAAAATATCAATAGTGAGAAAACAGCGATAAAAGATTTCAAGGCATATCCCACATTAAAATCCACCAGCCTGGTAGGTTGGACCCTCAGATTTCCTTTTCCTCTCCTCTGTTGTTGCCTATAACAACTTCTCGGTGATTTCAACATATCTAGGCAGAATGTTGACTACAAATAGAGCTTACAACACACTCAAGGCACCAAAAAATCACCAACTTGAAATATTCACTGTGCACCTCGTGGTAAAACATAAACAAACGCCATTTCATACCGCATAATGTAAGTTGAATATTTATGTTATTTTAAAATTGTATTATATAATGATTATTCAAAATCACTGCATTAGAATAACAGTTTGATATAGGTTTAGATGTATCGCATGGTATGTGGTATATTCAAACTCAAAGAACAGATTTTTCTTTGATGTACATTACTTTGTCTTGCATAGTAAGTATGAGAAATTTCACTGCAAAAGTCAACCTGCAGCTCTATGAGACGATTCTGCAGTCAACATTCAAGGCATAATTCCAAAATTTGGCCTTCGAGAACAGAAAACAGCCAAAGAATGTGGATGCAGGCAAAAGTGGGCGTAATCTTCAGAGAGTTTAAAATTCACGCAACCTTTAATATGCAGTAGGGCATTTAAAAATGGCGTCAGGAGGCAAATTATGCATTTTTCGTATTCGGCAATGTCTAAATTATTTTATAGAACTAAAATTTAAAAAAGGTGTTTTTTCTTGATTTTCATGAAATTTCAGTCATACATATCCTTAAGTGTAATGGATATGATAGTACGACGTGAAGGAACGCACATGTCAAAAGTGCAGGTTCAAATATCCTTAAGACCACACTTTTTTATGTTCTTCTTTCTTTTTCTCTTCCTTTATCTCTTTTTTTCTTTCATCCTACCATCCTTCCACCATTCCTTCTTTCTCTCTTTCTTTCTGAGAAAATGTGCTACTACTATTTTCACATTAGCTGCCAGCAAAGAATCAAAGTCAGCTACCTCACACCACTACATTGCTAAGCAAAATGTGACAATAGCGACTAAGAACAAACATCATTTCCAGGCAGTATGAGGAGCTTCGGGTGCTGGGCTTGTTACGAGAAGCTTTGCCAAATGTCGATTTACAAAAAAATCACTGATACTTAATTCTCGATTATATAAGTGAGTTGGCATGGACAGAGAAGTCAGTTTATTGTCATCTTATTTAGCCGCAGTCCTTATAACCTCAAAAGAATACCTCTGTGACTACCTCAGAAATATAATTTAAATCTGTGTAAAGCTGCTTGAGTGCATTGTGAAGTTTAAAATTAATATAAAATAAACCAATATTGTTTCTTTGCTGAAATGTTGCATGCATGACACTAAAAGCATTGATTTACATGAGTTTAGTCCTAATACAATTACTGTGTGAGGTAGATCTCAATTATCGATACAATTGTTGTGTTGCCAAGAACTTTTGCTATTTTCCCCTTGTTGTATCATGCAGTACGTTTTTCTTTTTGTCGTGGTCTTTATGCGGGAAGAATGTGGACTGGTAAAAGGACACATGTTTTGGCTTACAGTGTGAATGTGGTGAAGGTCACATTCAACTCTGCTAACGTTACACTTTGAAGTTGCTGATCAGCAGCCAGCAGCATTACTTCTAAATCCATGTAGTTTTTTAGCACACAGAAAACTATTTTTCTGTAATCTTTAGCTGTACATTGTATATAATATGCAAAGCTATTACCTGATCTTACCTGCCATTCACTTCTGGTTCAAAGGCACTCTTTGGTTTCTTTACCACCTCTGTTATCTGTGTGTCTGTTGCAGTGTCATCAGTAGGGCTAGGAAGTTCATGCATTTGCATGTTTTTTCATAGGGGTTAAAAATGTATGCTCTTACATTATGTGCATGAATTATGGAATTTTCGGTTATTTGGACATGATTTTATGGTGCATATAACTGCATATTTTCTTGATTTTTGATAAATGCATATTTCAATACTATAGCCCCTATGTTGCACATTTTAATGATTTTTGTGGATTTTTATTATTTTTTTCTATCTGAATAATACTTTTCATATTGGTAGTATTGCACATGATAATGCAACTCACAAAGATTTCAATATCATAGCCCCTATATTGCATATTTTAAGGATTTTTATGCTTTTTTTTTTCATCTGTGTAATACTTTTCATATTAGTAGCATTTCTGAGACAATGATTCTTTCCCATAGATAGATAGATAGATTTGTGTCCGGTACGAAGATAATTTTTGTTAAATCTCCTAAAAGGGTTAAGTTGTTTAGGTCAACAGCACCTAATATCCGACTTCCTCCTGCACCAGTGTTAACTCGATGGGGAACATGGGTCGAAGCAGTTTTATATTATGCTGAGCACATAGAAATAGTCGAAGAAGTTGTTTATTCATTGGATTCGAAAGATGCTTCATCAATAGAAACTGCAAAATATTCTGTCAGGCACTGGGTTAAAAGAGGATCTTAGTTTCATATCTGCCCATTTTTCTTTCTTACCAACAGCCATAAAGGCATTGAAAGCTGTAGGATCTCCTTTGCATGAATCACTTACTGTCTTTGAGATAACAATATGTGATCTAAGTGCGGTTCCTGGTAGCATAGGACAAAAAGTGAAAGAGAAAGTTAATTATGTAATTTCAAAAAATTGTGGTTATAAATAGATTTGTGGTATTCAAGACATCCTCGAAAGATAACCATCTATCACACTAAGAGATATGAGTCTCTCTGTGAAGTAGTTAACTTCATTTAAATGTGCCCCGATAGCATTTTGTGACGTGGAGAGAGGTTTTTAACGTTACTAAAGTGTTTTGTGAGACAACAGACAATGTTTTAGAATTGAAAATTTGTGCAAAGTGTGGTTGTGAACTGCAATTTAGCAGTTAATAATAATAGCAGGATCACTTCTGCTTCAACCTCTAAGGAATAAGGTAACTTTATTTATTATTTATACTAACTCGTCTTGCCCACTGCAAAGGAACATTAATTGTTTTATTTAAATAGTGCATATTTCTTAGCATATTTTGAAGTTTTTAAGAGCATATTTGCATGCATATTTCAGTGTTTTTTAGGGCATGAACTTCCGAGCCCTAGTCATCAGCTTTGTTTTGATTGATAGAAGATAAAAATCTTTGTTATACTTCTGTTTCTCTATTAAAGTTAATAAGCTTGATCTTGTAATTTGAAACATTTATACTTGAATTAATGTCACTCTTGAACTCTGACAGTTCCTTTGGCATGTGTTTCATGTATGGTGGAGGGGATGGCAGAGCAGTCTGTTGTCATGACAACCAGATTTAACCTTGAAGTAGCATTGGCTACTTGGCCTTGTGGTCACAAAATTGTGGGAATTTGTGGCCATGAAGGCTATTAGGTACTTCAAGGTTAAACCTGGTTGTCACGACACCATCCCTCCACCATGCACAGAACACATGCCAGAATTCACAAGTGATGTTAATTCAAGCACAAGCAAGGTATAATATTTTAAATGGAAGGTATACGAGAATGTAAATTTATGCTAAAGTCATATGCCTCTGAAATGGAGATCAAGTGCACTTTATATAAATAAATTCATACATCAGCAGCTTGGAGCATACTTAAATTTTCTTTCTTTGTTTTTGAAAAATTAAATTTCAGATAATGTAATTAAATATTTATGCATACCATCAACAGCATCTAAGCCTTTGCTGCGAGTGGCTCTTGTAAACTTCCCTTTCTTTGGTTTAGCAGCTTTAGTAGGTTCTTCTTTGTTCAAAACTTGTACATCTGAATCTGAATCACTAACTTCAGTTGTTTTTTCTTCTGATTCTGATGATGTTTCGTCACTGTCATCAATGAAATCTCGTAGTGAACCTTCCGAGTCAGATTCCGCCAAACGCTGTAATTTTTAATAGGTCTTGTAAGTAATTATTTGCAAAAGCAGTAATAATCCAATAAATACTTTACATAGTCAGCAGTATACCACCTTGCAATATTAATAAGATAAGTGGAGCTTTTAGTTTCTAATTTGTTCTTAATTTAAATACTTTACATTTTTATTTACAGAAGTACATAATATTCAAGGTTTTAATTTATGAGATCCATTATTTTGATGGTTGTAATAAAATATCTTTTAAAATGCTATCTGTAAATGTCTGGGAAACTGTTTCTATTTTATTAAAAAAAGAAAGGATATACACACAAACAATGCTTTTTGTTTATATTAAATTATTATGGTGGTTAGGATAACTTTAGAGGCATTTTGATACTTAAAAAGAAAATATGTATGTACCATTGACACTGTGTTATGCTTTTGTTTTTTTTATTTTCTTAAAACTGTATACCCTGGGCCATTAAGAACACAGGGTGCCAAGCAAAAAGAACCACCGTATGCCCAAGGATGCCTTATGGGCCTCTGGAATGAAGGGCTGCTACTCTATCCATTCTACAACCCCACATTAAGCAGCATTGAGCTGAGTCATTACTGCTTGGGTGACCGGACAGCAGTGCCCCACCCACTTGTTTGACATGGTACCTAAGTAATACAATTATCTTATACCGATCTTGCTTTCCTGGCAGCCTGCTACGCCATATCTTAATGCCATGTAAGCAGCCAACAAGTTTAGCAGCACAGGGCATACGGCGGCGCCGTGGCCGAGCGGTTAGCGCGCTCGCCTACCACCTAGGCGGCCCGGGTTCGATCCCAGGGACTCGCATGTGGTATTCGTGGTGGACGAAGCGGCGTCAGGGCGGGTTTTCTCCGGGTGCTCCGGTTTCCCCCGCCATCTCATTCCACCGGTGCTCCATCTTCATTCCATGTGTCATCAGTGTTACCGCCTGCGGTGCCGTAGTAGTAAAAGCGGGCGCTAAACACAACAACAACAACAACAACAAAGCACAGGGCATGGTCACCATTTGGGCAAATGCCTGCTCAAGTAGTCTACCATGCCAGACCAATTGCAGTGTTGGAAGCTATGTACTGCCCATTTACAGATGAAAAGCTTGTATAACTCTTTTTATACCTTTCATTTTGCACAGATGAAGTTGCACAAAATGGCTAGCTACTGTGACAATTTACATTCTACCAGGGTGAACCTGGGCATCTTCTTTTGATAGCTGGATTGCTTAAAAATGGTATGCTCATATATGTTAATAAAGTGATATAGAAAAAAGGTAAGCAGAAATAAAAACAAAATATTCAAAATTGGCTAGAACAGCTGTTGTATCTCATCCTATGGTGGAGGAAGCAACAACACTTTGTTTCCAAGCCATGGTTATTTAAGTCTTAATGAAAACAAGAGTAAAACTAAAAACCTCGTCCTTTCAAAGTGTAATGTATCTGAACTGCTGAGTCGCTAATCACTAAAATACATTGATTTTAAGGATATACTGCACCTTTTTCTCTGCAATTCTCTCAGCCTTATCAGCACTCATTTGAAGAACTCTGGGATGTGTCCATATTCGCTGGAGATTCTGGAAGTCTGTGAATAACTTGGCACCCTTTCCCTTTTCTCCTCGCATTGAGTAATTTTCCAAATAATGCCTATATACCTTAATTTGTGTTTCTGTTAGGCGGACTGCGATCACATATTCATACTTTGGTGGGAGGAATGGTGTCAATACAGCATAATCAAACCTCTGTAAAAAGAAAATTTGAAAAGAATGAGTCATTTGAAACTTCTATATACAATGTTATCCAAGGCAATTTGTTCTAGTAACAAAATATTACACGACATTTCAGTCTGTGAATCCACTACATAAAAATTACACACACTGTATACATTTGATTAATAGTTCACATACTTTATATTTATAAATTCTAACTCTGGTATTAGTTTGTCATAAACTGTTATTTTAACATCATTTGCAGTAATATACCAATATTAATATTCCATTAAAGTTAGAAATTTGACTGTCATCCACTGGTATGCACCTACAGAGGTTTCATGTGAAAAAGCTAAAAATGTTTATTACCAACAACTGGAAGGGTTTATAGATAAAATAGACAAGAAAGAATCTTATTCTTGGAAGATTTTAATGCAAAAGTTGGTTCTGAAAGTCAATAACCAGGACATGCAATGGGCAATCATGGTCAAGGAAACCTAAATGGAAATGGAGAGCGAATTGTATTAACTCGAATTTGGTTATTGGAGGAACACTGTTCCCACATAAATTATGTCATAAAATATTGTGGGTACCACCTGATAAGAAGACAAGAAATCAAGTTGACCACTTGGCTGTAAGTCAGATGTGGAGAAGTTCCTTACTTGACATAAGAAACAAACGAGCAGCAGATGTGGGTAGTGATCACTTGATGACAGCCAATATAAGATTGAAAGTAACAGCAAATAGAAGTAAAAACTCTTAGAAATAAAAGGAATAAAAGATATGATATTACAAAATTACAGGATCAGGAATTAAGAATGGGTTCTTTCTACTTGGAGATTTAAGTCAATTAGAGATAGACCAACATTGGGAAACAATTACTAATGACTAAGTCCATGAAAGCCTTTGTTTATTAATAAAAAATACATTAAATGAAAGATTTGAAAATATAATTGGTTTTAGAAACGAAAGGAATATATTTTTGTCAATACTGGAGAAGAAGAAGCATAAAATTAAAACTAAATAGTTGTAAAAATGAACAATTAAATCAGTTATCTAACAAAAGAATATTCAGAAAAGAATAAAGTAGTGAAGAAAAGTTGTAGAAAAGATTTCGAAATTGGATGGAAAACATAATTGAGGCAGGAAGGGCAGCAAATGAAGGTGATAGTAAAAAACTGTACCAAATGATGGGGAAATTTTCAGGAAGATGTCTGAAAAAGAAACCTACTAGAGACAAAATAGGGAACCTCATAGTTATGGAACAAAGTCAATTAGATGGAAAGAATACTTCTGTGAGCAATTGCATAGATTAGAAAATAATGATGGCGTAGGTGTAAACCAAGCTGATCAAGATTCTCCTTGTAGAAATTTGAAGATAAATACACCAAGCAAATAACAAATAATAGAAGGACTAAAAGTAACAAAGGCAGGATAATATAATAGATAATTAGATAATATAACCACAGAAGTATAGAAGACAGATATAGAAGGTATGGCAACAACTACAGCCATTGTTTCTAAAAATTTGGCAAAAAGAAGAGGTACCAACAGATTAGATAAAGGGAATAATAAATGAAAACTGGAGAGGGATAACTTTACTATCAATAGTAAGTAGTTTTTACACGAGTAATACTAAAGAGAATCAATAAAGAAATTAACAACTTTCTGAGAATGGAAAAGGCAGGACTTAGAGAAAGCAAATCCTGTAGATATTAATTGAATACATTTTCCATTATTCTAGAGCAGTCATTAGAATATCAGCCTACGCTTTATCTGATGTTTGTAGATTACAAAAAAGCTTTTGATAGCTTAACCTTTTCAGCAATATGGACATGAAATCACGTCCATTTAAAATGACGGATAAGCGTCATGGGTGTGTATACACGTCCTGTGTGTTTGTGCATTTAACCCTTATTTATCCCTTATCTAACTCAAATTATTTTAATTTTCCCTTTATGAAACATTTAAGTAAAGTCTATATACTTTACTGGCCTACCTTTATATGTTCCTTGTGCAGTGATAAGCCTCAAAACAGGGATAAACACACAAGGGTACATCTCCACATTCGCGAATTTCCTTCTTGCGGCACACGAAACACTTTCGAGATGGGCAGGACTTCTTTGCTGTTGGTGGTATCCTTTTAGGATAATGCTTTGCTTGAAGTCTGAGGGGAGCAGGGGTTCTGGATTTTCTACCCCCAATGGGGTATTGTTCAATTAGGCTGCGAGCTATTGATAGTAGGAAGTCCAGGTAGGTCAAATTACCAAACAATTGTATATGGTTATATCCAGTTAGTGCAAAAATACTTTTTTATACCACTTCTCAATTCAGCTACAAGCAGAAAGAAACTGACTCTGATATCCAAGTTACGAAACACGCGTAAGCAAAAGTTGCAAACATGCTCTATTCTGATGACTCAGAGACCATGCATACACTAGTGCTTTATTTCACATGATGCCTTGTTTTGCTGACGCATAAGCCATACATACAATGGGTCGACTACGGTTTCTTTCAGAGAACTTAGATGCATTCGACAGAGCAAAGTTAACTTTTCACCACAGTGAAACAAAATAGTGCCATTTTAACGTTTTGTAAATGCAACTCAACTTTGCTGATGATGTACATGTATACTGTATATAACGAGTTTTATACCAGTTTTTTTTTCATTAAAATAATATTTACACAAAATACAGCTGTGTATATACGAAGCACTTTTAGCACATTTAACAATTTAAATGCCCGGCGTTGGATATTGGTTTGCAGTTCTCGGCTCGCAGACATTTTAAATGTGTGAAAGAAAGAGAGGGGAGATATGCACGTGAGCGTTACCGGTAGACAGCAGCGAGGAAGTGAAGGATTGCAAGGTGCACAATTAAAACCTGTCAGAATAATTTCTGTCTCTTTAAAATGAGACAATAGGCTCTAATCGTGTAATTTGCTTCAAATATAAATTCCTAATCTAAGCAGATAATTTTCATTTGCAATCTAATGTTTCAATGGAGTTCATATCTTTCAATAAATAGGTGATAAAACATTACAATGTTGAGTTTTTAAATTTTTTATCATATCCGATTCTCTAGGAACGTTTTCGTGTGTTCTAGGAACGTTTTTGTTATCGGAATGAAAATGAGACGATTTAAATAAATCTAAACAGATGTCGTAGTTGCACAATTTGAGGCATTTTCTGATAGGAATTTCTCATATTTTTCTCAATTTTTCCAAGTGTCTATACAGAGTTTCTGCACATATGTTAATCAGTTTCTATATTAGGTATTCTAAGTGAAAATCTACATAATTTAGCAACAAATGCCTAAGAACAATTTCAAGCCACATTTTACGAGTAATATTCCAATGTGGCCTTCTCGGTTGTGTATTTTAGACATTTCAGCACTTAAAATGTTTCTTTCGATGCAATTTGTAAGTTAACAGAGCGAAGCTCCGGAAATAGTTTCCCCAATATCTGCCAACCAGAATTTGCACTGTGGTTATTAATATAAGGCAAGTATGTTAGGCTAACATTTCATGTTATATTACATATAGCAGAAGCGGAAACTTGCCATTGAACAAAATATTTTTTAAACCAGCTGTGTGAAGACTATTTTTAGCAAACTTATTTTATAGCTCAGTATAAGAAACATCAATATTTAGTTTAAGAGGTAGAACTGGAACTTAAAAATTCAATACCACAACTGGGATTTGAACCACAGACCTTCCGCTTGCCGGGCGGACGCTCTAACCACTGAGCTATTGTGACAAACTGCCAGAATGGCATTAAATTCTCAAGCCAGTTCGTATTTCTCCTGGTAAACCACAAAGGCAGTCTCACATCAGAGACAATTACCCCAATGGGGGCTTACTATTGCAAGTACTTTATATCCCAGGATTAAATAACCTTCACATGGTAATTATTATTTATTTATGCCAACAAACTTACTGTTGGTGTTTTTAAACACACAAGCCGTGTGTGGGCAAAGTTTAAGAGGTAGAACTTGAACTTAAAAATTCAATGCCACAACTGGGATTTGAACCACAGACCTTCCGCTTGCCGGGCGGACGCTCTAACCACTGAGCTATTGTGACAAACTGCCAGAATGGCATTAAATTCTCAAGCCAGTTCGTATTTCTCCTGGTAAACCACAAAGGCAGTCTCACATCAGAGACAATTACCCCAATGGTGACTTACTATTGCAAGTACTTTATATCCCAGGATTAAATAACCTTCACATGGTAATTATTATTTATTTATGCCAACAAACTTACTGTTGGTGTTTTTAAACACACAAAGAGGTAGAACTGGAACTTAAAAATTCAATGCCACAACTGGGATTTGAACCACAGACCTTCCCAGTTGTGGCATTGAATTTTTAAGTTCCAGTTCTACCTCTTAAACTTTGCCCACACACGGCTTGTGTGTTTAAAAACACCAACAGTAAGTTTGTTGGCATAAATAAATAATAATTACCATGTGAAGGTTATTTAATCCTGGGATATAAAGTACTTGCAATAGTAAGTCACCATTGGGGTAATTGTCTCTGATGTGAGACTGCCTTTGTGGTTTACCAGGAGAAATACGAACTGGCTTGAGAATTTAATGCCATTCTGGCAGTTTGTCACAATAGCTCAGTGGTTAGAGCGTCTGCCCGGCAAGCGGAAGGTCTGTGGTTCAAATCCCAGTTGTGGCATTGAATTTTTAAGTTCCAGTTCTACCTCTTAAACTTTGCCCACACATGGCTTGTGTGTTTAAAAACACCAACAGTAAGTTTGTTGGCATAAATAAATAATAATCAATATTTAGTGTTGATTAAAAATTGTGAAAATTGTATCGCAAAGAGAATTTGCCATAAAATAGCTTACATTTTTGGTTTAAAACACGTAATCCAGGAATGACTTAACATACCAGTTTATCGCATAAGCCCCCCCCCCCCCCCCCCCCACCCTCACATATTTTACTCCCCTGTGATTTTTCATCACTAAAAAATATTTACCTATTAAACATAGCATAATTCCCTCGCCTGGTTCGTTCTTATTGGAGCGGCCTTCAAATAACTTGATAATGGACAACAATCGACGCAGCGCTTACACAAAAATACTTATATAGCCATTGTCATAACGTATCGTAAAATTGAAATGTGAAGTTACACACGTGTTTGTTTCTAAGTCAATTTCTTACAAGTCGTCATATTGTTAAAAAGAGTTTAAAAAAAAAAACTGGTATTTCTGGTGCCATTAATGGTTCTGACGACATGTTGTGGAATGGTGAAAATGAAGATGTGCTATCTGAGCCAGATATAAATGAAAAAAGTGATGATAGTGACGGAAATGAGACCACAGAATAATCAGAGAAAAGAAACAATGAAACAATACATTGTAGGTCCAATGAAACCGTGGTATGTATCCAGTTCATTCACAAATTACTGTATACCTATATAACTTTTACATAATACTACATGGTTTCCCTTCCTTTCTGAATTCCTAGAAGCACCATTCGCATAATTCCCTCCCCAGTGTTTTCAAGCAAATTATTCGAGGAAAAAAAAAAGGGGGGGGGGGGGGGGGGGAGAGAAATTACGCGATAAAATACGGTATATGCACCAAGCTTTGAAACCCACTTCTTTATACAGATTCAGCAGTACATCTTTCTGAAAGTCGTCCAGATTCTAAATCCGTTTTTTCTGTCTTATGGTGTTTTCCGTGGGATTTAAACAATGGCCACCCAGATTCAGAAGTGGTTATTTTACCTTGTTGCACTATGCGCGACAATGAATGTTCACATACATTGCATGAATTAGCTGTTAGTGCCTGGCTCTGCTTAAATACAATGTTCGCATGTACTTCTACTGAGGACTTCTTTTAAAAAGGTGTAAACACTGAAAATAATAACCCGTGCATCTGAATGCAATACTTTTCCTTTCGATTTACTTGTCTGTAAGTCACTTGTACCAGATTTTGTTAATGCCATATTTCTTAGCAACAAACCGAGTTACAGTAATTATAAGACACAGGTAGCACTGTGACACTATGTCAGACATGGAACACGCATAAGAATAAACTAGATTCCTTTTTCTTTCCTGCAGACATCTCACTCCTTGAGAAGAAAGATAGTTGAGACGATAAATAAACAATCATTATGCAATAGAAGTGTCGTTTGCTGTTGCTGAGCGCAGCGTTTGTTTAATCACTCATATCTTGGACTACAGGCCACCTAAAATTTTGCTTCTTGGACAGTCAGCTTCAACATTTCTAGCTCTTTGCAATGGAATTCTTTGTAATAATCAGCCGTTGCTGGATTTGATGAGCGCAAAGAAAAAAGTGAAAAGCAAATATTGCGCTAGACAGCGTGTTACCGAACTGGGCAACATCGCCTCTCTAGGATTGGCTACTTGCTCTCACACACCTTCTTCTGGCTCTGCCTCATGTGCCTTCTTATTCCGTACGCCTTATAGTAATAGTCTAATGTCCTGTTGCTTGGATATATTCCATTTTCTTTGTTGCTTGCCAGTATAGTTCTGTTAGTAATCCAGAGGATAACATCTTTAGAGACATACAATAGGTGAGATGATCTTTGTTCATTATGGAGTTCTCGTCCTGGCACAATACACAATATGGGGAGTTGAGGATACCAATTTTATGAAGGTGTGCAGCCAAAAGGTCAGTAATCTAAATGTTGCAATAGCCTCATGTCTTGCATAATTAGGCATTAACTTTTTGTTGTGTAGTAATGCTGCCCAAGATTTATCAATACTTTGAGTTCTAATATACTGCTTCAGTTTTTTTTTGGAAGTTTCTTTTAATTACAATTTTTGCTGAGTGGTATGGTAAGGTTTGATTTGGCTTTTGCAAGGTTTTAGTTCCTTTTTTGGCAAAGAGATCTGCAACTTCATAAATAAGAGGTGAACACGAAGAAGAAGAAGAAGAAGAAGAAGAAGAAGAAGAAGAAGAAGAAGAAGAAGAAGAAGAAGAAGAGGATGATAATAATAATAATAGGATAGTTTAATATAAATGAAACAATACAAACACAAGAGAAATGCACTCCAAATAAAAATAAATATATATGAAGATAGTTGAGCCACTTTATGAAGTAGTCCCTTCTCTTGGCTTCTTCTTTACCTGATTATCTTCCCCTTATGTAGGACTTACACCCCCTGGGACTTACAAACCACTCCTAGGGTCAGACACGTGTCAGGGAGCAGAGGAACCTATGGAATGGATGGAGTGAAGACCTGGAAGCTGATGGTCAGCCAAGCACCAGGTGTGATAGTGACAAAAAGGATATCAAACGTATGTGAAATCAATGAGTGGAAAGGTGATGATAGAGCAATTGGTGGAATGAGTGGCAGGGGAAACTGGAGAACACCTGCCCAGACGCCACTTCATCCACTACGAATAGCACATGCAAGTCCCAGGGATTGAACCCGGGCCACTTTGGTGATAAGCGAACAGTCTAATCAATCAGAGCCACGGCACTGCCTTTGAATATTTCTTGAGATTTTAAAGATGAAACCATCGTAAATGTATAAATGATGCATTTTGCTCTTGGGGATGTAAGCTATGATCATATAATGCATAAAATTCGCATAAAAGAAAGTTGCATAAACAAATTAATTTGTCGTAATATATTACGGTATTTTGTTGGGACTACTGGGAAAAAAAATAGAGGAAAGAAAGACATGTATAAGTGTCAAATGTATAAAAGAAGTTTTATTGTATTTGCAGCTGAGGGTTTGTGGTTCAAAGTTGTATGTACTTCACCGTACTTCATAGTTAAATCAATATTAAGTCAATTCTCGAGTCAACAAGCTGATGATGCAAATGATTGATTTGCAAAACTAGTCCTGTTGAAAAATAGATAGTTATGAGACATAAGTGAAGTTTTAGTCACTAATAGTATTTATAAATTTGTTAATTTATGAGAGGTAGAACTGGAACGTGAAAATTCAATGCCACAACTGGAATTTGAACCACAGACCTTCCGCTTACCGGGCGGCTGCTCTAACCACTGAGCTTTTGTGACAAACTGCCAGAATGGCATTAAATTCTCAAACCAGTTCGTATTTCTCTTGGTAAACTTTGCCCACACACGGCTTGTGTGTTTAAAAACACCAACAGTAAGTTTGTTGGCATAAATAAATAATAATTGTTAATTTATGTTGTTTCCTGTCAATAACTTCAATTTTTTCATTTTATTCTCAGCTTATTGTTTATACATGTGCAAAAATAACTCCAAAATAAAATTAGCTATCCATATAGACCACAGATTGATCTTACTCACCTGAACAGATCCTTCTAACATTTTATGAAGCACATGTGCCCTGCGCTTCATGATCTTCACATCATGTGCCGTGGAATCCTCAAATTGCCCATTTGTTATTGGGTTAACAAATCTGTTAAGGAATTCCTTCCGTGTGCCAAGCAGGTTTGGTTTTACAAACTGCACCATGCAATGATCTATTTAATTCAACAAAGACAATAAACCAACATCAATCACACCAAAATACTTAGTATAAAAAGACTGAACAACAATCTGCATATCTTTAGCTGTTGATTTAACATTTAAAACAGCAGAGAAGTTTTGTCACGTTTAGTGACATCGCTCATAGTGATCATTGTCATAGCATTAGTCCAAGCCACTTTATTCCATACTTATATCAGCATTTATTATAAAATTTGAGTAATCATCCGCATATTGTGCAATATTACAAGTTACGTAAATTCTTGAGTTTTGTTTTTGGTTTTTTTTTTTTTTTTTTTTTTTTTTTTTTAAATGGAAAAAGTGAATCAGAAGTTGGAACACGTAACATTTATATTTTTTTTCCTGTGCTGACCAATTAGAAGAGCTAATTGCTCACACGGTTGGAGATGACTGACTGGCTCCTGGTGGTGGTGTCCTGTATGTGGTTGATGTAGTGACGTCTAAGGGTGGAGTGGTGAACTTCCATAGTGGATTTGATGACAGCAATTCAAAATTCATTAAATGATGCTTGTGTTTTATGGTTAAAATTTCTTCCCATGTATCCAGATCTGTTGTGCGTTTTGTAGATTTTAGGAGTGTTATGTTTCGTGTAATGCTGTGATTGGTTGTCCAAAAGTGGTGCGGCACTGCAGAAGTATCAACTTTTTGTATTTGATGCATCTCATAAGTTCTTTTAATCTGATTTCTAAATTTCTCTTAGTCTTACCTATATAAATTTGGTCACAGATTGGGCAAATGATTTCATAAATCCCTGCTTTTTTGTTGATTTATAGTCCTTTGATTTGTTGCAAAGTAATTTTTCTCACCGCATTTATTTTGTGGAGCTAAGCAGATGTATTTTTTAAAAATCAGGAATTCATCATGAGTACTTGTGTGGAATGTGGATTTTCTGAAATTAAATTTGTTCTTTAGCTGGTTAAGTTTTGTGGTATCTTCATGTGTTTCTGTTTTTTTGAGTTGTCACATTGACTATGTGTTTGTGTTCTTGTTTGCATGCTCTACTGTTAAGGGGCTGTAAATCAATTCAGGAGTTTCAATTGTTTAGGACCGAATGTTTGGATGAAGCTGAGTTGATGCTATTGTTTATGTAGTGTTTGGAATGTGTAGACTTTCTGCAGATACTAAAATATAAAACAGTAGCTGGCTTAGAATGAGCAGGTTTTTAAAGTTTGAATTATGATTTAATTAATTAACCCTTGTGCATGCTTTGCAACACTACTACATAATGATCTAGAACATTTTATAATAATTCTCTCTTTTACCCCTTACAGCCGAACTTCAAAAAGTCCATGTCAGACTGCTAGTATTGGAAGAAAAATATCTAGGTATTAAAAAAGATTCATATGAAAATATGTGTGGATATTTCATATTTCTGATTTCCTTAGCTGTCTCCTGTATTTTCGATTGTTAATTATAAATATTGGTGGAGTAGCTCCTGATGTTATGCTTGACACAACTCTTCTCTTTATACAGGGTGTCCATAAAATGTTCAGTTTTTTTTTTTTTGCTTGTTGGTAAGGAACATTCATGAGTATTTTAATACAATGAACCTTAGGTGTAAACGTAAAATACATTGTGATTGTTGTTTATTATGTTAATTATAAGAAAAAGTAAAACTATTACAATTGTGCTATTATAAAATTTAACATGTGGTTTGCCTTTGCTTCTTGAAAGCTTCAAGCTTTGCCCCAAGTGGAGTTAACAATACCTGAGAGGCTTTCGAGAAGCAAGAGCAAGCCAGGTGTTAAACCTTCAATGTAGGAGAGTGTATGTTGTCTCTCAGCATTTTTTGAAAATAAGCAACCAAGGACCTGGTTGTACACCACAAAAGCATCTCAAAAATCATTTGAATTCCAACCATCATGCAATCATTTCCATATGCAAGGTGCATGTGAACGAGAGTTGGCCATGTGAAACGAATCCATGACTTAAGAATAATAACAGATACTGTCCATTCAAACAGAGAGAGCACTCAGATGTGCAGTACAAGGAGTGGGGTGAGAGAGGGCAGAGCCTAAAAGTGAAATCGAAGCAATATGTAAACGCACAAAATTTCATGAGAACCGGGATGACAAACATGCATTAGTAGATATTGGTAGTGTAAGCATTGTTTGCTCTATTTTTATCTGCGCTATCAGTCACATGGAGCAATGCTCGCATTTGCAAGATACTGAACAAATTGATGCAGGTTACCTGTCAGCCAACTGCAGCAGTTATGCCATAGCGCATCACGTTTACACTGCTCACTTCTATTTAAATGGACAATACCTAATTCTACCCCAGAAGCCAACTGACAATGAACTAAATGAAAAGGTTAAAAATACAAGTGTAAAATGGAGTCTTACCTCCCCCTTCATTGGTTTACTATGAGTAAGGACACAATTTTGTGGTGACTATAAAACGAAGGCTCAAAGCAGGATAAAAGTGTTCAAATAAAATACTACATGCAGTAAAACCTCGTTAATCTGGGCCCCTTTAACCGGATTTCGCTTAATCTGGACAAGCATCCTTAAAAAAAAAAAATCTGAATCTGCGAATTACTAACTTAATTATTATTTATTTATGCCAACAAACTTACTGTTGGTGTTTTTAAACACACAAGCCGTGTGTGGGCAAAGTTTGAGAGGTAGAACTGGAACTTAAAAATTCAATGCCACAACTGAGATTTGAACCATAGACCTTCCGGATGGTCTATGGTTCAAATCTCAGTTGTGGCATTGAATTTTTAAGTTCCAGTTCTACCTCTCATACTAACTTAATTATAGTACTGCACAAAGACAAACTTAAGGAATTTGTCCATTTTACCTGTGATAGGGCTTGCAACCCTTGTCGGAAGGGTTAGTTTAACACTTGTCTTTCTCAGTCATTAAGCTAAGAAACAAATTGAGTGCATAATGTTGTTTAGTAAACCTACAATATCATTGGGGAAACATAAGCATAAACGGCTTACAATACACAAGAAACTGAAAATTATTGAAAGGCTTGAAAATGGTATCACTGTTGCATGTGTATGTGCAGAGTATGGAGTCGCAAAACAAAGAGTTTCAGACATAAAGAAGAAAAAGGGTGAACTATTATCATCTTTGATTAATATGATGTAAATGAGGAAAATTGTCAGGTCAAATGAATGCGGCAGCCGCCTGAATAAAAGTAAGAAGATGCGACATACAAGTGGTACGAACAATTTCGTGCAAGTGGAACTGCAGTGAGAAGTTTTGAAATTGAAGCTGCTGCCAAACGTCTTGCAAAACAACTTGGTATCAATGCATTTTCGGCTAGTTCAGGCTGGTTATGCAGATTCCACAAGCATCATAACATGGTGAACAAAAAATGTGTGGAGAGAGGTTTAGTGCTAATGCGTCAGTTGTTGACCCATTTAGAAAAAAATTAAGATCTATCATTCAAGAAGTAAAGTTAGATCTGTCTCAAGTATATAATGCTGACGAGACAGGTTTATTTTGGCATGACTTGCCCAAGAACACACGTAGCTTCCAAATCCTTAAAAAAAAAAAGGCATGGACGAAAAATTTGCAAAGAACGCATTTCTGTGTTATGTGCTAATGCAGATGGAAGTCATATTTTAAAGCCAGCTGTTGTAGGTAGAAGTAAATAATCAAGGGCTATTAAGAATATGCCTTCCACATTGCCTGTGTATTACTACAATTCAAAAAATGTGTGATTTACAGCACACATCACCAATGATTGGTTTCACAACCATGCTGTACCTGCAATAAGAAGGCATCAAGAAAATGAAAACCAAAATGATGTGAAAGCCATAATCCTATTAGATAATGCACCTGCACATCCAGATGCAAAGAAAATGTGTAGTGCCAATGGTAAGATCAAGTGTGTATTCTTGCCACCTAACACAACCTCCCTGATACAGCTGATGGACCAAGGCATTATGAACACTTCAAAGCAGCCGTACAGAAAGAAATTCCTGTTTGAAGTTTTCGAAGTTGAGGAGCCTCTGGACGGTGAAGGTGAACGGATGGAAAAAACACTCTAGAATATAAAATCGTATGATTTTAGATCCATTCAGATTTTCAATTTGTCAAGTGCAATAAACTGCATTTCAAACTACATTGACTAATGCGTGAAAGAAACTTTTGTATGATAACAGTGGTGACCAATGCAATTGAATTAAATGACTTTCACCAAACACTGGTCGTGGGTGGTGAGAAAGTTGTCACAGTAGACGACATCAAAGACTGGCTTGACAAAGATGATGATCCAGGCTATCACATCATGACTGACAAAGAAACTATGAAAAGTGTAAGCAATGCAAGTGACTGCTTTTCAAATGGGAAGGAGTTTGTCCTTGAGCGTCTCCAGGCCGGTAACCAATCGGAGTCCTGCTGTGTTGTCATATTGCTTTTCCCTTAAGTGGGGCTTCACGTGAGCCAAGAAATATGAAGAGTGGGGGTAATGAGCTTGCAACGCTGTGCATGTAAACATATCTCATTGGTTGCAGATCAGAACTCTTCCCATTTGAAAAGCACAGTAGTAGTGAATCTGAGGCTGAGGATGTACATTTCGGAAAGTCGAAAATGAAATTAGGTGAGGCTAAACAGCATCTGAATTGTGTAAAAAACTTTGTCGAGAAAACTGACAAACAGATTTCCACATACTACCATCATATGAGGAGTCTTCGTAATCTCACTGTGAAAGATATGTGTGACGAATCACAAAAGAAAACCAATAGTTTCTTCAAACCAAACAAGTAAAGAATAGTAATTAAAATCAGGTGGACCTATTGTATCTTACGTACTAATAAAATTATACAGTACATATTCTAATTTCATTCAAAATTTTTCTCTGTGGTGTTTATTTCACTTAATCCAAACAGTATTAAGCCCAAATAGGTCCGAATTAACGAGGTTTTACTGTATTAATGTTATAATTCACAATTAAAATGTTCTATATAGCACGCTCATTGAAATGATAAGTAAGCATGGTTTCTAAGTTCCCTGCTGTAATATTAGTTCCTTTGTCTGACAAAATATCATTGCATGCTGAAAGAGCTCTTTCATAAGAAATTGAAATATACATCAACTGGAGGTATTTTAAACCAATTATTGGGTAATCTTTATCAATCCTCCTAGTACTTATTCTACAGGGAGAACGAAAAACATTCAAACCCCTACGCAGCGTTCTTCCACTGCACACACAGAAACACGATAAAGCAGCTGCTGCATACAAGGTCATGCAGGTTGACTTGTTTTTCTCTGCTGTGAAAGTGCAGTATTGAGTTGACGCAATAACTTGTGATTGAGTTATTACCAGTGTGCTTTATTATTTTGTCCTGTACTTAGTCATAAAGTGTATTATGGCTCAGCATTTGTTTTCTACTGCACAGCATGTATTTACAATTCGTATGCGTTAACTCAGTCAGCTCATCAAATGAAAGTGCAGAAAAATTTCCAGGTGATCTGCAATTTTTATCTCTGGGATAATTTAAGGCATAAAGTGTGCAAGACAAACCCACACACCCTGAAAGAATTAAAACAAATATCTGCCACCTAATTGAACATTTCTCAAATTGAACTATGTCTGCGGTGTGCTGGAGCTCACAAAGTGCAGGATTGCCCTAAGCCGGATACGGAGAAGGAGTGTGTCAACTGCAAAGACGTGCTGCATCCAGAAGCAGCTGAGGTCTGCACTGGCGTCTAGTTCGCAAACGCCCTAAATAGGGCTGAACAGAGACCAAACCAGTCCCAGGGAGCATCAGCTGTAGCTGTGACTGCTCCTGGAATGACACAACCTGCGGCACCACCTCCAGGCAATACACGGATTAAGGAAACTGTAGTGGCCAACCCTCCTCCAAAACAAAAGCAGCATAAGAAAAACAAGAGCAAGCGCCAAGCCGCAGAGAGAGTACATACAGCTCCTCAACAGCAACCCAAGGTGCCGGCAGAGCAGTCCACTGAGGCAGCTCCGGCACCAAGGGACACTGCTGTTGCAGCCGATCCACAGGTAGTACCTGTGCCACCCACTGCACCCATGGCCACCCCAATTTTAGGGGGAACACTCTCGCAGGCGGACCTGGAGGAATTTCAGGACCTCACTCTGTGGTTTAATAACATATTACACAGAATCTTGCCTGCACTTAGAAAATTCAAGCTGCAGTATGAAAGCCCTAACCTGAGCCCCATGCAAAAGCCTGCCTTACTGGTCCAAACTTTGGCCCAGCTGTTCCCTAACTCAGCCAAGAAATGGCCTCCAGACTTGTCCGGAGACCATTCAGAGCTGCGTTCTGGAACGCAAATGGCATAAGGGACCATTACCCAAGCCTCACTG
Source organism: Tenodera sinensis (assembly GCA_030765045.1). Taxonomy (NCBI): domain Eukaryota; kingdom Metazoa; phylum Arthropoda; class Insecta; order Mantodea; family Mantidae; genus Tenodera; species Tenodera sinensis. The sequence goes on from CM060972.1 coordinate 66,578,080, forward strand.
AGTTTTTATGATACATACCGCTGAGTGTAGGTTCAGGAGGGTGTTGAAATCTGCTTTATAGAAGCAGTTATGCTTTACCATGGTTATACGTTATGAGCAGTTGGCAGCACTAATGCAACCTAACAGATTATCACCAAATATAACCAGACTGCACCATAATGGGGGGGAAAATGTCAAGGTTGTTTTTTGGGGTATGTCAATAAGCTGTGCTTACTATACTATTCTATTCTTTGGCAATCTTTTCAAAGGATTCTTCACAGACATGTGCTTTAATGATCTCAACACACTCATAATTTAGAACATGGATAAATTCATTTTTATGTTTTAGTCATTTAGGAAGAGCAATTAAGTGTATTAAAGCTGTCGGAAAGAACAGCACTGTTCAATGTAGCAGTAAACACACACTATAACTCATTTGAGAGGTAGAATCAGGACTGAAAAATTCAATGCCAAAGCCGTTCTAACTGTGGCTGCATGGTAGCTCAGTGGTCAGAGCAGCCATGTATGAAGTGGAAGATCTACAGCCCAAACCCCAGCCATGGCACTAAACTCCTCAGTCCCAACTCCACCTCTCAAATAATGAAATGAGCACACATTTGAAAGGTGGAGTCGGGACTGTGGAGTTCAATGCCATGGCCAGGGTTTAGGCCACAGATCATTTGCTTCGTAAGAGGCTGCTCTGATCACTGAGCTACTATGCAGCCGCAGTTAGAACAGCCACCCATGAGGCAGAGGATCCATGGTTCAAGTCCTGGCTAAAGCATTGAACTTTTCAGTCCTGATTCTGCCTCTCAAACATTGCCCACACATGGCTTGTGTGTTTAAAAACACCAGTAGTATGTTTATTAGCATAAAAAAGTATCAACACTGTCACTCAGTTTGGTGATTTCACAGATAATGTCTCCATCATCATCCTCTTTCTAATAAAGTAAGCACTTAAATATTACAATAAAACTGCATAATTCAAATACTGATTTTTATTTGCTTAAAACTCTGCTACTTACATTCCTTCAAATTATTTTGAAGGGGGGTTCCTGTTAAGACTATTCTTCGTAATGTCTTTATTCTCCGCATAGCCTTAGAAAGTGCTGTGTCTTCATTCTTTAAAAGATGTCCCTCATCACATATAACAATATCAGGTCCTAAAACAAATCAAATTGTTGAAAAATGTACAAATTAATTAATTAATAATAATAATAATAATAATAATAATAATAATAATAATAATAATAATAATAATAATAATAATAATAATAATAATAATAATAATAATAATAATAATAATCTCAATATTCTTTTAAATTACAGACAATCCCTAAACAAAGGGGACAGATGGAAATGCCCTACTGAAGAATGCAAAATGTGAATTAAAACTACTTTAGAACTATTATCTATCGAACTTAAGAGCATCAGATGCCAAAAAATAAGAAAAATACAACACAAAAAACTCTGGAATTTATAACAACCCATTAATGCCCAGCAGTCTAATTTACATGAATTCTCAAGATATTTTGATCGTATATATCATCATTGATGTTATCTGATTATGTGAACACATTATTGTCCCTTAAAAACTAGAATATTGTGTAGTTCATTAATGTACAAATAATTTGCAAATTACTGCAGTGCCTGTGAAAGCATCCTTGTTACATTTCCCTCCAACTTTCTGTAATGGAATAAACTGTCGATAAAAGTTCATATTATAGCATCACACAAAGAACTTGCTGCTGTAAGCAATTCTAATGCTTAAAATATGACCCTAAAGTCAAGATATCTATTTATACACAGCTGGGCACATGTGTTATCTCACGTCAGCACACGGAGACTCTTACATGACACAATGTTACTTCTGTAATAGTAAGCAAGCATCTGTCATGTGTATTATTTGTCTTCTACAGTTTTTCTGTAGAAATAGTGAACTAGTGCTCAACAGTATTCTATATTGTGTTCTTTGAAGTGATAATAACATGTAAGTACAAGTATTCCTAAAGTACATAGGTCTTATAGTTATTTTTGGGGATAAGTTGGCCATTCTACGCTAACAAAAAATGCAAATAAGATGCAAGTCTGTTGGTTATTTCTTTTTTACTTTTCATTGTTTTAGATTACATTCAGAGATATGGTGTGTAACAATGATGTGTTCAAAGAAATTATGCTCCCAACCACTCCCAATGTTTCAGTTAATAAGTGGTTTAGCTTTAAATGATCTGTAATTGCTTAAGAAATAAAGCTTAATCATAAAGCAGATGAACTTGAAGGAAATGTATTCGTTCATCATTACAGTATGTTTTGATACCATTAAAGCCCAGAGGTCTATTTATACACCGGGTGAACTTGGGACACTATGTGAATAAAAAGGCGAACAAAATATATTGTTGACAGACTGTATGCTAAACCAGTACATTACATATATTTTTCTTAATTTTTGAAGAAAAAATATAAGTTGGGTATTAATGGGTTAGTGAGCGGCAAAATGACTGATATCCAAATTGCTGAGAAGTGCCTAAAATCTACCTTTGTAGCATAAGGGGAGTAGCATAAGGGGAAATTCCTGAGGAACAAACAAAACAAAAATGTTGCACTCATGTTTCCTTGCAGATACAATGACAAGAGAAAAATACTGTAGGCTTAAGCAATAGTCAAATCTTTTAAAAGTTGTTTGCTATGTGATGACTTTGCCATTACAATCTCCTTGCAGGACATAAAAAAAGAATGATTTCATTTAAAAAAAGTATAAGTATTGGAAAATTCAAGCAAATAATAAGGAATATCTTGCAAATGGCTCACTCCACAAAAAAATATGTTTCACATAAATTGTGTTTTAACGAGATCTATATGTTTTGCACAGTAAGATTTTGCATATTCCTTATGGTTTATCAGTTATGCAAAGTTATCCAGAATTAATTGTTGTTTAACGATGCTGTCAATTGCCAGGATGACATCAGCATCACCGGTGTGATGGAATTTTGTCCCACTGTAGTTACTTTACATGCCAGTAAATCTACTGACATGGAGCTGTCATTTTTAAGCACACCTAAATACCATCGGTCTGGGTCGGGTTTGAACCTGCGACCTTGGGATCAGTAGGCCAGTGTCTAACCAACTGAGCCACCCAATATCCAGAATTAAGAAGACTTTTATGGACATTCCCAGAAAATTCAAATTAATCAAAATCATTAGAGGCATTTTTCATAAAATCATGTGGCATCCTTGGAAAATGAATTTAAACACAAGGTTGGTATTAATTTGCCTTTTTTTGACTTATGCACCCATGCACATCTTTTTCTGATAAACACAGCCTTTTAATCAATGAAAAAACTGAAGCTACTGAAAACAAAGCAATATAAACCAACAAATATGGTGCTGTTTTTTAATAACTTATTGTGATGGTGGTGAGCTTTAGATTCTTTCGTTATCTCGGATCGTGGTGCTGGGTGAAATAATGAGGACACATGATAAAACTTTTTCACAACATTTTATTTGCACCTTTTTCGTTGAATACTACATGCGTGACACTTTAGTTAACATTCCTTACACATGAACAGACTTCCTCAACGGTTTCTTTGCATTGCTTGTCGTTTTAAATCACTTTTAGCATCTAAACCTGCACATACCAAAAATATGTCTTCTCTTCTTAGACACAAGGATGCTAAGACGCTAATATCTAGCATTTTCTTTAACAATGCGTTTGTATTCATAGGCGTATATGTCCATTTCCTATGGCATACCCTATGACATCATCTTACATGTTAAATAGTTCCCGGAATGTTGGGGAAGCGATCTATATCCATCCTCCCTACACTTTTAATATTAAATATAAAATGATTCTTATAATTATACATATTGAACATATACTTAACATTAATGGCATTATTAAACAAATATTATTCTCAACAATGAGACAATGGTAATACACTCTCAGCAGGGTTGCCAACCCGTACGATAATTATGGGGGCATATGATAATTTGAATGTTTGTACTCATGGTTGTCAACCTGTACGATAATTATGGGGACGTACGATAATTTCGATACCGGTGAAATATCACTTTCACTGGTTTATCACACCAGCGAAATGAAATTAATTACAAATAGCAATATACTTTTGCCCTCATGGCCTGTCTCCAGCCGTCTAAGGCAACCATTTCATATTCTACTAATCCTTCACCCTTTATCCTCTTCTTGCCAGTGTGCCCAGATCTGGTAATCTCAATGAAGAAAGCGCTGTTCAGAAAATTGATAATCAATGGAGAAAACTCGGAGTACGTGATATTGTGTGTGAAATAAAGAACATACCTGAACCTGGCAGTTTCTGGAGTACTGCTAAACACATCACCTTGGCGGAAATACTGATTTTAAAGAACTGGCGGAGGTTGCATTATCAGTGATTTCATTGCCCCACAGGAACACTTCTTGTGAAAGAGTTTTTTCAAAACTAGGTTTAATAAAAACCAAGATTACAAACAGATTGGTTCTAGATACGGTAAATGGACTTATTCAGTTGTCTCAGCTTATGAAAAATTGTGGTGGGTCCAAAAATCTGCAAGCCACCGAGATGTTAAAGTTTATATCAACAACAAATTTGTCTAATGCTGCAACAATTGAGAAAGATGATGAACTTTCTGGTGAATAGTGTGAGAAACATAAGTGCTAAAGTTGTAATACTGATTGAGGTCATCAATCTTGTAGGACACCATAAAGATCAATTTGCTGTACAGTTTGGTTTATGATGTACGACAATTTTGAATCCAAATCTATACTTTTGACTGGCCGGTACGATAATTTTACTTTTAAACATTGGCAACCCTGACTCTCAGTACTTAACAAATCCTTACTAACATGAAAAATAAACTACACTTACAATAAATACTTACATAAATACTTTCTTTTCAGGGTCTGACCACATATTGTCTCAAATATAATAAATATTTTAGGCATTGAGCTTTACTTATCTTAACTAAGTTGTGAATATTTCAAGGACAGGCAAAGGTTTTGTGAATCAATATTCACATTTTCAATGTCACTTTGTTTATCACCTTAACAAAGATGGTGTGGGTTTTAATACAGCCATTAATGCTTGCTGTAAAGACAAATGCTTTGCAATGTATCATAAGTTTTCAATATTTAGTAAGTTTTTGAGAGCATAATACAGACACCCAAAAACATCCGAACCGCTGCACAGTGTTTTTTTTACTGCACACACAGGAAACACGATAACAGCTGCTGTACTACTCTTAAAGTGCAGTATAGAGCTGACGTGATGTGTGCTTTATTATTTTGTCCTTACTTAGTCACAAACTGTATTATGGCTCAGCATTTGTTTTCTACTGCACAGCATGTATTTATTTATGATTTGTATGTGTTAACAGTCAGCTTGCCAAGTAAGAAAATTGAAGAAAAATTTTCAGGCAATCTGCGATTTCTATCTCTGGGGTAACTTAAAGCATAAAGTGTACAAGACAAACCCACACACCCTGAAAGAATTAAAACAAAATATCTGCCAAGAAATTGCCAGCATTTCTCAACATGAACTACAGCGAGTGATGGATAGTTTCCTAAAGAGGTGCCAAAAATGTATGGACAATGATGGCCAATTTCAGCATCTTCTTTAATAATATTGGTAAAAGTAAAGTCTTTAAAAGCAGTTTTAAAGAAGTTGTATGTTTTCATCTGCGTCATTCTATGACAGCGGCAGTCTACAACAAGCATTGAGGATACGTACAGGCAAAACACAGTGCACCCGGTTTGGAGTCTTTTGGATCATCTGTTATATATGTATGCTGTAAAGCAGAGTAAAAAGCAATTGATAACAGATTTTTTTTAGCAATCTTTTATGTGTTGATGTAAGGAAATGAATTTTGAGTTCTATAAATTTACATTTTTTTGAACAGTCAAATATAATGTTTAATGCATTACATAAGCACTAAGTTAGACATAGATGTTATTTTTCACTCATACCTTTTCCTTTTATTAATACCTTATAAATGTATCAGTGAAGCTTAACATACTAGCAAAATGTCCTGGAAGAACTTGAGGCCTCTAGTATCAAAGACTGACATAATGCTAACCATTCGACTTGGGATCTTGAAGTGATCCTATCAATCTTCTTGTGTTGAATTTAATGGTGAATATAGTTCCATTCAGAAATGGACATAATTATTATATTTTAACATTTAAAATATGTGGTTACTTTCAAACTCTGACATAATGCCATCCAGTTAAAATGGGGACTTGAACCCATTGTGCATATATCCGTCTTTGATACTAGAGGCCACACTTATACTATACATTGGTGATACAGCATTAATTATCCCCTGCCTTTCTTTAGTGCATTTTCCTAAGTCTTAAAAAGGATTACCAACTTACCGGGATCCACTAAGGTTTTCTGGAAGCTTTCAATAACTTTCTTCCTTAGCCGTTTGCCAGTTGGGTTAGACAAGTTGCGATACATGTCATATCCTATTACCAGAACTCCACCTTCTTCATGCCAATCATTTAGCTGGTACATTCGCTCGTAGTTTTGTTTGTATCTGCAAAAAAACAGTAGTAATGACTGTACAAATGCAAAACATGTACCTAGCAAACTACAATAAAATACTGAATTAGACATCACATATATTATTTACACCTGACAGAAGAAGTTAAGAAAAGTGATACTCCAACTAGTGTTCTAAAATTATTGCCATTAGAGACAATCCATACTAGATTTCCAGAACACGAATGGCTCCATATTTATACTGATGGATCATTTATATCAAACCAAGATGGAGCAGGTGCTGGAGTCACATGTCACCTCTTTTCCTATTACAAATCTTTAAGTTATGAAACTACAAACTTTGATGGAGAAATTGAAGCAATTCGAATGGCCCTACAAAATCTTTTGTACAGAATTTCACATTTTCAGCAAGCAGTTATTCTCTCAGATTCCAGGGCAGCAATCATAGCAATTACTTCCAAGTTGTCACCAAAAAACGAAACAATTATAGAATGTTGGAAAATCCTTACCCATCTAACAGCACTTCAAAAACACCTAGTCTTCCAATGGATACCAGCTCACTGTGGAGTGAGTGGTAATGAGAAAGCTGATTTTCTTGCAAAAAAGGGTACCGGCAATGTGCAGAAATCAATAATTAATTTACCATTTTATGCAGCTAAAAGATTAGTCAACTCTGAATTCAAAAAAATTATTGAAAAATATTACTAGGTATGAAAAATCAAAGAATAAAAGATGGGAACTACCAAACATTCAAACAGTAATTCCTGAGTATCCTCGAAAAACAGCAGTTGCAACCTTCAGGTTGATTACAGGACATGATTGTCTGGCAAAACATTTAAACAGAATTGGGATATATTCTTCACCACTCTCTCCTCTATGTGATCTGCAAGAGGAAATGGATCGAGACCACCTTCAAATATGCCCGGCCACTTCTAATGCCCCATCCATCAGTGAAAAATATTGGAGAGCAAGAGGATTAATGACTTCATTGTCAGAAATCCAGCATTAGCTAACAACAACAACAACAGATATCTAAAAAGTTCAAGTTCTTTGGAAATATGGTGAAAGGTTCTATACCAAAACATTCAAGTGAAAGCAATGTAACAAGCAATACCACTGGCACAGCTCCTGATAAATACAAAAGAAGAAAGGCTATTATGTTGTTGTTCAATGCCTTGTACCTGACAATGAAGCCATTAGCAGTCTAGCTTTCCAATATTTAGAAGGCTTGAAAGGTAGAACTGGAACTTAAAAATTCAATGCCACAACTGGGAATTTTTAAGTTCCAGTTCTACCTCTCAAACTTTGCCCACACACGGCTTGTGTGTTTAAAAACACCAACAGTAAGTTTGTTGGCATAAATAAATAATTATTTAGAAGGCTATTATAATACTGTCACAAGTGAGAAAATGTCAGTTACTACTAATCACTTCTAGTGCCCCATCCATCAGTGAAAAATATTGGAGAGCAAAAGGATTAATGACTTCATTGTCAGAAATCCAGCATTAGCTAACAACAACAACTAATCACTCTTTATTGCCTTCTAGTCAGTTAGCATAGTGTTAACGTTACACTTAGATCACTTTTGTATAAACTCAGAACAACAGAACCATCAAATTGAATCACAATAAAGAACTGTCAGATTACAACCAGCACTGAACTGCACTTGGCACAACCCGCAGGTGCTGTCCAATAAACACTTCATAAACATTTTACTAACTCCCATAGTCCACTATAACAACAACACTTCACTACAAGGACAACTACTTCATTTCTGACCACGATTGAGTACCTCATATGGTGCTTGAGACAGTGAGAGAGTTCTGGAAATGGAAAGCATGAGAGTGAATAAGGAGGAACAGTCTAGACTGTTAAACAGCAGACAATAGCTATTGTTTCTGTATGGTCTATTGTCCTGCAGGAGGATGGGTCATTAAGTCAGTTAAATGCCTCTGGCCCGTTCCTGCTGTTGGCAGAACCCAGGCTGTCGACCGTCAACTCTGGCTAGCAGCGCCCAGCTTATGACCGGCGCTACAATACTTCTGAAAACAACCTGATGTGATACTTCATACTCATTTCTCTAGCAATGACAAATTCACACATACCTGTTATGTATTATAGTATTCATATACCAAAAGATACCTTAAAGTACATTTCATTACTCACTTTATATCTATATCTTTATATATATATATATATCATGATAGAAAAGGTACTGCACTCCACACAAAAAATTTGATCTCGAAATTTCATTGTAAATACAGTAGAAGTCTGAAATGTCCCGAATTCAGATTTAAAGTGGGGAAAGTATGTCCCCCGAAAATATACCGTAATTTTTATTTATCTCCTTATTTTTCATTTTTGAAAACGGAGTTTAAAATTTTCTTCAAAGAGCAGCAGTACTGGAAAATACTTTTTACTACACCTGGAGTGAACCTTGGCCACTACGCCTGCTGCATTCCTAGAGTTGACTTTGGCCACTGCATTGCTAAGAATTTTCCAGAGTAATGAGACAAGCACACAGAAGAAGATTCTGCATATTAGTGGAGTGATAAGTAACATAAACAAGATGATTCTGTGCATGGAGAACCAAAATGAATTGAACAGTATTCATCTCCATATTGCTGCAATCAAACAATATGCACAGAAAAAAAAATGTATATTATGCCGCCGAACAAAGCTTACTGATTTCTTCAAAACAATGCAAAATTAGATTAGTGTAAACTGCATAGTGTAAATCTATTTTAGAGCTACACGTATGATCTGATGGTCGAAGCAACCAGTTTAAGAATAAATACGTTGCAGAGTCCATCAAAATTCTAGAAAAGGAGCATGGCAAAAAGATCATATGGAATTACTTTGCCACCTCACTTGGTGAATGACCTGTTGATGGAATTGTGGAATTGGCAGTTCTGTAAAGAAAAAGGTATGGGAAGCAGTAAAAAGGAAAAAAGGTTTGGTGTCAAATGCATCAGAATTTGTCAAGGCTACAGATATGAAATCTAAAGTAAGTCACTGAAATTACTAACAAAGAAATTTATGAAACAAAACCTTATAGGTAAATTCATTAATTAAAGATTCCAAAACTGTAGTGGGCATTGCACACATGCACTGTATAAACATTAAGAATGATACTGTATTGGGTATACAACCAAACATTTAAAACAAGCAAAATATGGTCAAGACTTGCAGAAAAATGAAAAAGGATTCAAAGTTGGTGACCGGGTAGAAGTCAAGTATGATGAAGATATTTTTCCAGGAATTATAACTGAAATTGTTGGTGAGGAGTTCAAAGTTAATGTAATGGCTAGGAATGGCAAGTTTTGGAAGTGGCCTGAAATTAAAGATGTAATATTTTAACAATCCTATTTGTGAAAACTAATTTCAATGTTTTTGCTTGTATATTACCATTTTGTGAATAATGCAGTTGAAAGTCAAGTTCATTAACTGTTTAACAGAGCAGAAATTTGTAATATGGTGTGTGTTGTAAATCTTGTCCAAGAGTTGTAATGTGAGCTACCCAACAATTATCACTTATTATTTCTTTCTATTAAATATTTTACTTTTACTTTATACGTGAAATGTTACCAACTTCAAGACATTGCAGTGGACCATTAAAGAGGAAAATACTGCTTCTAAGTTTTTGTGTATTTTATGTTTACATTCTCTGATTGCTGTCAAACTGTTACATGAGTTACCATGGAATGAACCAATAGTATACCTATTCTCATCCAAGCATAACCCATCCTTCCCATGTTGTCAGAATTATCTATGCAGTTCTCCCTACCCCAATTCCTATTAATTTTTCGTATGCTTCCAATGAGTGTTTATCCTCAAAACTAGTCCATATCTCCTCTTTCTCTGTATCCTCAATTAGGTGCTTCACCTACTTCCAGAATCTGTTGCAATTATTTTCAACCCATTACCCAAGTTCTCCCAACAATTTCTAACTCTCCCCAAACCAACTCTGCCATTATGTACCTTAATAATTTAGAGATTCTTTTAGTAAATAGTAACCATCTAATTTCAGACACATATACCAGTATTTCAAAATTCTTCCAACTACTACACGCCCTATTCTTTCTAAAATTTTGCTAAATTTTGCTTGTGAGTCATTCCACGTCAAATCGCACAAAATATGGTGAAAATTGACCTTAATAACTCAGATTTTCTTGAAATATCTTTTGGTGTTTTGGAACAAAATATATTTGACCCGTGTTTCTTCGTTTTATAACAAAAAATTTATTTTGGTAGATATTAATTTTTGAAATGTCCCAAAAATCGCGTGCTCCTCACCCTTCGATCAATCATTCCTCCGATTGTAAACAAGCAAATTACTTGACCTTTGGCTCAAATTAAAGATAAATCGCAGTACTTAGTGAGGTATTTATCAGAAAATTTTATTAATTATTATTAATATTATATTTTTCACGATTAAATTTTTAATGTTAGATAATAAAACAAACTCGACCATTTAAAAATCTGGAAAAAAAAAAAAAAAAACCTAAAAATACAATGAAGTTTATTCAATATTCTCAGAAAAAATCAGAATGGAATCTCTAATAGTTCAGTTGCAAGTAACTTACAAATCAGTGCAGCAGACTCGTTTGGCAGCAGTGCTGGCCACCGTAACCTCGCACAATTGAGGAGCGTTTTTTGAAAACTCGATAGATGCAAAATTTTACGAAATTGAGTTATATATGGTATTGGCATGAGCATCGGCAGACTTTTTTCCAGGGGGGGCCACATGTTGGAAGTTTGCAATCAGATATTATTAATTCATCATTTTATTGTCGAAATTTATATTTGTTGCAGTTAACCGTATTGATTGTGCTAAATAACAATTGTCCTAAATTAAAATAATAGTTTAATAGTCAATAATTGATTGCACATTAAGTTCAGCAACTTCCAAGGGGGGGCAGCAGCCCCCTTTGCCCCCCGTTCGCGACGCCCATGGGTATTGGCATAATTTTCACCTTTTGCATCGTTCTGTGAAATCAGATTTTGCAAAATTTGATTCGTGTCATGTGTAGAAGGTAGGGAATATTAACAGGTTTTTCAAAACTCAATAGATGCACTTGCTCAGTTAAAGCAAAGGTCGATAGATGCAATTTTATGATCCAGAGTGTAGCAACCTGAATTCTATGAAACGCATGTTGGCATTGACTGCCATCTCACTGTTGCGATTCTTGGAATTCTCAATCATTTCTGCAAGCTTTGTACACTGCTGCAACGTTGGCAATAACTGCGAAGTCGGGTTGTGCACTTGGATTTCACATTCATTTATGCAAGCTTTTTTTTTGTTGTTGTTGCATTTAGCCTTTAACTGCAGAGGTCATTTATTACAGTTTCACGGGCGATCAGCCGTGTGAGGAAACTGTAATAAATAACGTGCGCCGTGAAAGCTTTAAATCTTACATGCAGAGGTCATATTGGCGGCCTTGCCTGTTGGCAATGGTGTTACTCATTTAACAGTGGGCTTTTCGGTCTTTGGGGGTTTTTATACGTTTAATTCACATACATTCACACTTTCATTCATACTTCCAGACCCAGGGAAGGATGACAAATAATCTTGGCTGGACAAAAATTCCTACCCCCTGCCAGGAATCGAACCTGGGACCCCTTGCACAGCAGGCAGGTGCTTCTGCAAGCTTTGTTATACTTACTTATTCTTAGTTGAGACACTGCACAATGGACAGGAGCTCAGATTGTGGAACTGTACCAGTCATAGAATGTGCGGGAGGTAAGAATTGCTAAAACAAGGAAAGGAAATCAAAATGCAAGTTCAAGGAAAGCTTATACTCCAAAAATTACATGCTCACATGGTCTTGAGTGCACTCCACGAAATCCTAAAAGTAAGTGGATTTCACCAACACCTTTCCATGCTCAACAAAATAGATCAAGATAAATTCCTTATGAAATATATGAGTATTACATATCCTAATCACAGAGTGGTGAATAAAGAGGCTGCAAATAGAAAATAGACTGTTAGCATTAAATACAGTGTGAGAACTAATGATGGCCGAGTATTGTCAGTATGCGCCACAAACTTCCAAGGAATCACAGGGGTGTCAAAAGATAGATTATCTCTCCTGGCTAGAAAATTTCACTTCTCTGGGAATGCGCCAAAGGAAACCAGAGGAGGTGACAGAACAGGAATATTACAGAAGGACATTACTGCTGCTATAAAGCAAGACATTAAGAAGTACATATGTAGAGAAAGCCACTATGGAAGACCAAAATCAAGGAGAGAACTTAATATCAGAAAACTGTGGACCATCTTTTGCAGCGAAAGAAGATTAAGAAATGTACCAGTCTGCTCACTGTCAAAATAATAAAAACATATTTTACAACTTTTTCAATCTTTCATTCCGTACACCACACACTGACACATGCTCAACATGGAAAATGGGACTAATGAAAATTAAGACAGAGGCAGACGTGGAAAAGAGAAACAAACTAAGAACCATGTACAGATTGCACAAACACTAATAAAGGTTAAAGCTTACTTATTCATATTGTTTGAAATTTTTTTGTGTGTATTTAATATGTTTGTTATATAAACAAAACAAAATATATTGTTACTGTGAATGTAGCAGTACTTGGTTCCTAATAAAATAATGTTATTAATGAGAGGTAGAACTGGAACTTAAAAATTCAATGCCACAACTGGGATTTGAACCACAGACGTTCCGCTTACCGGGCGGCTGCTCTACCACTGAGCTATTGTGACAAACTGCCAGAATGACATTAAATTCTCAAACCAGTTCTACCTCTCAAACTTTGCCCACACACGGCTTGTGTGTTTGAAAACACCAACAGTAAGTTTGTTGGCATAAATAAATAATAATGTTATTAATGTTTATCCTTATACACATTAATATGCTGGCTGTGTAGTACGTTATGTATTATAAAAAGGTGAAAATAAATAAAGAATAATAAATATGTAAATAAAGAGCAACAAAAACAATAAATGACAAAAATAACAAAGCTTCATGTGTTAATTTCTCGTTCATGCAGAAAAGTTAATCAGCATCTACCGGTTTTTGAAAAAACTCTGCATTTTCAAACCCCAAATTTGCACTAGTTAAACTATGCTATTTGTTTCTTTCCATATTCAATGAGAGTTTCAGGAAGAAGAACTGAATGACTAATATAGTTGTTGTGCTAACCAATTAGAATTGCCAATAAATAGAAAAAACCGTTTTTCTCAGAAATGCATTTTGTGCATCTATCGGATTTTGAAAAAAACGCTCAACTGTTCACTGCTTGAGGTTCCATGAACGTTACTACAGTACAGCAAGGAGAACACTGCTAGCCGACACTATTTTAACACTATTAGCATCTTCAAGATGTTTTTAAAATATGCATTTCAAACTGATGTTACATACAACATAAAACTTCAAACTTTTACTCGCCTTCCTCCTTCTTCAGTTTTTGACAAAGGAATGAAGGAGTGTAATTCTAAAGCATAGCTGTACCCATTGTTCTTGGCCCCTGACCTTGACTGGAAGTCCTGTAGGCGAATTCATAGCTTTTGTGTGTTTCATCGACTCATATTGTATAATTCTGCGAATGAAACCATTCACAACATGGTGAGGGAAGGGGAAGGTAATGATGTCTGTATGATCTGAGACAGTCCTTGCTAATTAGCTTTTTAGTGCAGTGTGCAGTTGAAGACATACGAGGGCCATTCAGAAAGTAACCTCCGGTTGATTGCAAAAAATTCACCAAGTTAAATAAAAATATTTTAATATATACATCTTACAACTACATCTTTGCACTATTTTTCTACATAGTCTCCATAACGATTGAGGCACTTATCGTATCTGTTCACAAGCTTTGAAATTCCTTCTGCATAAAAATCACCCGCTTGTGCCTGGAGCCAGCCTGTGACCGCATCTTTGAGCTCTTCGTCGTCATCAAACCGCTGGGACCCGAGCAATTTCTTCATATGCATGAAGAGTTGATAATCGCTTGGCGCCAGATCTGGGCTGTAAGGTGGATGGTTGGCAACGTCCCACTTGAAGGACTCAAGAAGGGCTGTTGTTCTGCGAGCAGAGTGAGGACGGGCGTTATCGTGCAAAAAAAACGATACCGGAAGTCAGCATACCACGGCGTTTGTTCTGTATAGCCCGTCGTAATTTTTTTAGTGTTTCACAGTACACGTCTTGATTAATGGTCGTCCCACGTTCCATGAATTCAACCAACAACACCCCTTTTGCATCCCAAAACACCGTTGCCATCAATTTTCGGGCAGAAAAATCTTGCCGGGCTTTTATTGCTTTGGTAGGCGAATTTGAATGTGCCCACATCTTTGATTGTTCTTTTGTCTCAGGGTTCACGTACTTAATCCAGGTTTCGTCCCCGGTCACGATTCTGTTTAACAATGGTTCACCTTCGTCCTCATAACGTGACAGAAAGTCTAATGCAGAGGCCATTCTTTGAGTTTTGTGGTGGTCGGTAAGAATTTTGGGCACCCATCGTGCACAGAACTTATGGTAACCCAATCTTGCTGTCACTACCTCGTACAAGAGAGTCTTAGAAATCTGTGGAAAATCAGTAGACAACTCCGACATTGTGAAACGTCTGTTTTCACGAACTTTTGCATCAACTGTCTGAACGAGTTCGTTCGTCACCACTCCTCTCTTCATCATGAACGTTTTCTCATCCACTTTTAAATAAACGTACCCATTCACGGACCACTCCTTCACTCATAACTCTTGGTCCGTACACAGCACAAAGCTCACGATGAATAGCTGCTGCAGAATATCCTTTGGCTGTAAAAAACCTTATAACAGCACGCACTTCACATTTGGCGGGGTTTTCTATTGCAGCATACATTTCAAACGGCCACAAACACTAAACTAGCGCAGGTACGACGTTCACTCGATCACGGCTTGATGCCGACTGACCTGCTGAGTGCGTGAATGCACAGATGGCATCGCTACTCCCCCCACTACCCGCACTGTGACCGATCGGAGGTTACTTTCTGAACGACCCTCGTAGTTATATGGTAATTATAATTTATTTATGCCAACAAGCTAAATGCTGGTGTTTTTAAACACACAAGCTGTGTGTGGGCAATGTGTGAATCAGCTGGGGAATTTAATGTTGTACTGGCAAGTTGACCATGGTAGCTTAGTGGTTAAAGCAGCCGCTCAATAAGCGGAAGATCCGTGGTTCAAATCCCAGCTATGGCATTGAATTTTTCAGTTTCTGATTCAACCTCTTTGACATAGACCTTTGTAATAAGGAATGAATATAGTGTATTTGTGAGACATTGATCATAGCGTAAATCAATTATACCACCTGTACCTTCTAAATTGGGGACCAAAACATTACACAGTCAGAGTAGAGAAATTGTTTCAAATGTATGGGCATATACATGAAGAAAGAAGCTAAATGCAAAGAACTGCTTACATTAAAAGATTTTTTTCAAAAAAATTCAAAAAGTTCAAAAGCGTGTATCAGATGCCACAGGATTATCAGAAAGAAGGTACATTGTGGAGACATTTTTCTGCATGGACTGTACTGCCTTAGTAAGAAGTTATGTGAGTAGCATATGAAGCTAACGCACCAATTCGCATGCTGTCTGCAGTCACCTTGCTTGGTAGTCGCTTTCTAGCTTTACATATGCTTCCTCCACGGTGAATTCAGCTGTACAAATGGATCACTGCTTTATATCGCCCATGAGCGCTTGCACGCCTCCAGAAAAAAAATTGTAGCAAATGCACTTATGCACGCTCCATAGTTTTTATTTTATAGGTAAAATGTTAGGGAATACATGTGTATTTTTTTTTAGATTTTTAACACATCGATTTAAATTCTATTTTTGGTTTTACAAAATATACCATAAAAAAACAGTCCAAAATTTGTGTGTAATAACTCTTAACTCTATTTGACCTTAGAGTAACAAGTGATTTTATATTACGGTGCGCGCAGAAATTGCTTAATTTCTACTAGCCATAACTAAGCAAGTAATTTAAAACTACAGAAATAAAGAAATACGGGTCTCCTTATTTGATGCCCATTATTCATAAAAAAAATTTGAACCTTCTACGAAAAAGTTGTGTTTTACAGGTGTGCGATTTGACGTGGATTAACCCTTGTGCGGAAATTGTCAACTTCAAAGCTGATGGTATCAAACTTTGAAACAATTTTATTAATTTACTTTTTCTTTAGAAAGCTGACATTTTCTGAAGCAGTTTTGCAGAAGTTGGAAGGAAAAAATCTGATGTGTTGCACTCACATGACTTTCTCTGCTTTTGTACTAACCATTCTTACAAACTCTTATTCCTATATCTTCTTCGTGTTAGTTAAAATAAACATTTGTACAAATTATCTTATTGCTTATTTCCTTGTAGGTGCAAGGGGAATATTGGAATACAGTAGGCTTTGTGCGATAGTCAAATCTTTTAAAGCTTTGAGATTCCGTTCTCTTTGCACACGTAACATATAAAAAAAATTAACAACGATGACCCATTTCACGAAAGTTCTAAGTTTTCCGAAACTCACACACATAACAAGGAATATCTCCGAAATGGTTCACCCTACAAGAACATTTATTGAGACATAAATTGTGTATTTTAGCAAGATCATCTGATTGGTAATCAGAGGATATGGTCGGTGAATTTATTTTGATAATTCTCCTGGTCAGGTCGGTGAGACCCGTAAACCGACAGGTGTGGTCCTCCAGACATTCTGGGGGTTGTGAGAGAGCAATGTGACTGTCAAAACATAAAAATATGGAGCTCTCTAAAAAGCCGTTACATTTACTGCTAAGTCTCTTCAATATTTATGTAGTGAAAAATATTGGAGAGCAAGAGGATTAATGACTTCATTGTCAGAAATCCAGCATTAGCTAAAAACATTTTTTGTATAGTATGATTTGGTCTATCTCTAACAGTTTACCAGTTATGCAAAAGTTGTTGTTAGCTAATGCTGGGTTTCTGACAATGAAGTCATTAATCCTCTTGCTCTCCAATATTTTTCACTGATGATGTTGAAGAGAGCAATAGCAGTAACAGTAACCGCTTTTTAGAGAGCACCATATTTTTATGTTTTGGCGGTCATATGCAAAAGTCGTCCAGAGTAAATATGACTACAGGGGCTATAGCCAGAAAATTCAAGATATACATTTCATTTGTCATCAAAATATCTCAAACATATGACATTTTAATCAAAATCGTTAGAGCCATTTTCAAGAAAATAAAAATTTTCGAAAAATTTTCCATGTAAAGGGTAGTTTAGGGTGGGGCTATTTTCTTCAAAATCTTCGTGTCACATCCTTGAAAGACATTAAACTTAAATACCAACTTTGGTTTTTAACCGACTTTTCGTTTTTGAGTTATGCTGTCCACAGACTGACAGACTGACACACAGACACACACACAGACCTTTTTCTAAAAATGCTTTTTTTGGATTCAGGGGGCCTCAAAACATGTATTTCCAGTGAAATCTCGACATCGAATTTTTGGGTGAAATACAATACTTCCCCTACTTACCAGTAGAGAAAGTAAAAATAGAAGTAGAACGTTCTTCCACAATGCTTGAACAAACTATTAACACCTCTACCACTGTAAACAAGCGGTGATTGTTTTTTTTATCCCAACCAACCTAGTGCTGGTGTTTTTAAACACACAATCTCAAATGTGAGATTCCCTTGTGGTCTACCAGGAAAATACAAATTGGTGGTGGAATTAATCTGATACTGGCAAGTTGGCCATGGTTGCTCTGTGCTAAATCCATGTTTCAAATCCCGGCTATGGTATTGAATTTTTCAGTCCTGTTTCTGCCTCTCAAAGTAAGTGGTGCATTACCATTTGCAAATGAAACAGTCCTTGCTATGATGTTCAGGGAGGAGATGGACAATATATGGGACTCAAACTGTAACTACTCTATATGCCTTTTATACATTAACTCAGTATTTAACAGTATTTCCATAAATCTGGAGGTCTCTTTATATGAATGTGTGCTGCTACTTACTTGCTCAATTCGTAGACATTAACGTCAGGTTTATCTTCTATTTCGTTGAGCCACATGTTGAATTCATTAACCCAGTTCTGTACCGTGCTCAATGGACAAACCACCATTGCTGTGTGGACTTTGGTGGCCTTGTGGGTTAGAAGTGTGTGAAGTAGTGCTACCACCTAAAGCAGAAGCACCAGATTTAATTTTTTTACTTTCTGGAAAAGCACTATTATGTGGCTTAATGTGCTACATTAAGATGAGTTTTATATTTGCAGCTTCACAGTTTAAAAGTAAATGGACAGGGCATGTTTCCGTCATCAAACAGACTTAATTCTTGACATAATATTGTGTGGGTCATTCAAAAATGTGCAGAATAATTCAACATAAGTGAAATTGTCCAAGTCTTTTTTAACAAACATGACTTAAAAAAGTCCAAAGCTTTTAAAATGTATTTACAAATACATTGAACTTCATGTTTGGGAAACACATTAATGCCCAAATTATTTATTACATTTATTATGTCCAATATGATCATATCATGCATCCAACAAAATTTCATAATAATGTTCTCAAATTGTGATAACTCTGTTATCCGTGGATGGATTAATTGCTCTATGGATTATCCACAGGAATTTTAGGATCTCATTTTTCTTTTCTTTTCTTCTATTCTCCATTCTATCAGTAGCTTGTATAGTTTGCATTCTAAAACAATTTCTTAGTAATATTTGAAAGGTAGAATCAGAGCTGTAAAATTCAATGCCGTAGCCAGGAACTGAACCATAGATCTTCCACTCTACACGTGACTGCTCCTAACCTCTGAGCTACGATGGCAACATACCAGCATGGCCCGAAATTCTCCCGCAGTTCTTTTACATGTCAGTAAATCTACTGACATGGAGCTGTCGTTTTTAAGCACACTTAAAACCCATTGGTGCGGACCAGATTTAAGTTTCCATTGGGGTACATGTCTCAAATATGAGATTCCTCTATGGCATTGAATTTTTCAGTTCTGATCCTGCCTTTCAACGTTTGCCTACACACAGCTTGTGTGAGTTAGAACAATCAATTATCATTGATTGGCCTGATATATGGAAATTCTTAGTAATATATTTTTTAGTAATAACTGGAAGTTTTTGAACAGTGAGGTTACTCAAATTAATTGAGGGTCAACTGAATGAATGAATATTTCTCATCTATCACAATTACATAGTTATAGGTATTACATACAGTTTGATCTCAATAGCATTGAATAACAAACTAATTTGCTTTATAAATTATCTATTCTTTTGGTTACTTGTCTATATTAATTTACAGTCCCAATACTTTGAGGGTTAGTTAGGTTTGCATTACACCTCATTTGGTGAAAATGCTTTCATTTGCAAAATCTACAAAAGTTGGAACAGTGAACCTGTACATACCTGTAAAGTTTTTCCAAGTCCCATGCAATGTGCCAGAATACAACCAGATCCTTTAGTTTTCTTTATCTGCTTCAAGGATTCAAAACACGATTCCCACATAAATTTCACACCTTTAACCTAAACATAAAGTGATCACAGTGAATATGAGTACATTTTCAATTAAATTTGAAAGCTGTGACTAATTTAAAATAAGCTGGACAGCATTAGAAGAAAATGGGATAACTGTGGGACACACTTGAAATTGTCCACTCAAATTTTTGTACAATCATGAAGAATTACTGCAACCTTCTATTTGTAGCATATAAAATAATAAATCACATACAAAATAGCACATAGCACTGTTTCAAAAAACATTACCTACCTGGTGAGGTTTCAGCTTTGACACTATAAAAGGATGCACAGCAACTAATTCTTTTTTTGTTTCTGGATCAAAATCTAAAACTAATTTGTCTATCGTCTCCACACCTTTCTCTTTAAAAATTTCATTATACTGAAAGAAAAAAATGCCATATATTAATAATCTTGGAATTTAGGCTAAACATTTATTTTTTGTGTTCAAATAAACTAAAATTATTGGTATATCTCATGTTTCATTCAAAACATAAATACATAGAAACGATTTTTGTGATGCCTAAAATGCTTATTCTGATCAATGAGACCAATTTTAAGGTTTTAGAACCTGAAAATCCTATTTTACCATTTGTGTTAGTCAATAAAAATAAATCATGGGATTGTGTGATATACAGACTTTAAAACTGTTTGGTTGTAGAAATGAGACATTCTGAAGGTGAGGGAAGAAGAACCTCTTATTTTAGCACCTAAGCAGGTTAATTTACTCAATTTGTAGAAATAGAAAGAAAAGTACTTGTTGCTGCTAAGTCCTTTGGTATTTGTGAAAGAGCAAGAATGGTAAGTGATGAATTTCCCATTATTTCAAGACTCATTTCTTGTACCCTTTACTAACAGCTGTTGATATACACAAGTTTGCAAGATTTCTCCACTTTTCTGTGTTTATTTTTGATAGAGGCCTCTGTGCAAAATTAAGAGGTCTTTCACATCCTATATAGAATGAGACACTTAGAACCATGACAGTTAAAGAGCACCCATAAATAAAAACTCAATTAATTCAAGTCAAAGATCCAGGATTCAAATCCCAGCTATGGGACTGAATTTTCCTGTCTGATTCTACCTTATCAAATTTGGCCTACATATAGCACGTTTGGAAGAACAATTAATTATCATTGATAGGTTTATATCTAGACATTTATTTGCAATTTATTTGTAATGTTCAAAATATTTAACAAACTACTATTCAGAATTTACAATGGAATGAAGTCAATTTGTTATGGAGTGAAATCAATGAACTTTTTAATAAAGTGTGGAATGGAAATTATTGTAATAGTCATTATTTTAAATGGGATAGAAGTCATATGGTCGCACCTTAGCGAGAAGAATCTATCTGTACTTGAAAGAGTAAAAGCTCTTTATATCAAAAGAGCTATCAGAGTATCAAAAACCACCAGATCCAGACTTGTCTACCTCCTCACAAGAGAAACATTCCTCATTAAGGACCTCAAAACCTTGTTACCTCTACAGAACATAGGAGCCTCAGAGAAACTACTAAAATTACTGGAAAGAAAAAGGGAAGAAGTACCCCCAGAATTCCATGGGACAGTGGCCATGATTGACTGAACGTGGACAGCAGCCAAATTTGATATTAGGCATGTGCTAACAAGAATGGCAGTACATGGCTTTCACCATATGATAAGTCACAACAAAGCATTTCATGAACCATTGGAAACGTGTGTATGTAAAACTATGTGGACAGATTTGTGAACACTACCACTTAAAACTATGCAGCAAAAGGCAACTTACCTATCAGAGAATATGCAAATATGTAATTTATATGTATATAATGTATTTTAATGTAAATCTATGACTATTTAGCTGCAATAAAAGTATTATTATTAATATCAAAATGTGAATATTCACAAATTAAACTAGTTATAATTTTAAATTCATACAGCATTTACAATTTTGCTCTTTGAAAAGGATACTTTATAAATTGTTAAGTATAAGGAAGAATCATGAAACAAATGCATTCATATACTACAAATGTTGAGAAAGCTAAAGGTATTTGTAAATTACTAAAAAGATAGAAATTAATTACCTACCAGATTTTGCTTTTCTGCTATTCTCTTCTTTCTCTCCTCTTCTTCCTTAGCTGCTCTTCTTGTTGCTTCACCAACACTTTCATCCTTTAATACTTTGCGAATGTTTTTACGTCCTTTGGATTGCGAGTCAGTCTGAAACAAATATCACATCATTGCACCTGTTTTTGTTCACATTGTTAGATATACATCTCATGTCTCTTGGAAGAATACCTTTAATCCTTTATTTCCAGTTACGAGTTCAAAAACATATTATAACACATGACAAACTTTGATAACTGTTGTCAGTTCTCACTTGCCAGAATGTATATACTTTATAGATAAATACTAATTGATGGTGAGGAGGAGGTGGTTTATGTTACTCTTAGTCTAGTCAGATTCTCAGTATAGTTGAACGTCGTTTGTCAATTTGTTTTACAGATAATATCTTTTTTAGGCACCAAGCTTTGTCCTTTATTATTTAGCACATTGTGAGTTTTCAATTATACTTTACCTCATTCATAAGTTACATTTTTCTGGTCCTCATGTACGTTAAATATATTAATTTACATACTCATTTATATATTATGTTTATGCTACTTTAAAGAATATTATGCACAGTTTCTGTATAATATATCCATGGTACACCAAATGCTGGGCAAATTAGGCAAGGGATGAATATTTTTAAATGCATTACTGCTGTGCATGTGTTGATAATACAATTGGGCAAGGTCATCCTTCCCCAACTTGCTTCTCATGATGTTGACAACGGTGATGAAGAAACAGGTCTAAATAATGGGGGTTCCAACAGTGCAAGAAGCAATTTAACCTCTTATATGTTACACAACAATTTCTATCATTGCAAAGCCTAAATGACACAGCATTTCTGTGATTACTGCACATAATCCACTAGTGTCTGACTGCGTGGTGAAAACAAAGAAGCAAAGAAAAATTGGTCATGTTTTTTGAACCAGTGTAAAGCACCAGAACTTTGAATCTTTTCCTTTTTACTCTGGATAATGAATAACAGTATTGTCATGCATATAAATACTTTAAGAGGTAAATTATATTATTTATGTGAAATACAAGCTGAAGCTTTTCTGGCGACAAACACACACTAAATGTTCTTGGGCTTACAGCCAGGTGAGTAGATGAGACACTGATGTTTTAGGAGTGTGCATCTCTCCCATCTTCAGGATGCTGAATGCCTAACGAGAGTTCTACGGCTGGTATATGTGCTGTCCGCTGCAGTGATTATCATGTACCTGGCAGAAAACACGAAGCATCTTGCCATGTTCACCATGGCAGACCTTGCAAAAATTAGGCTATTTTGGCTGCTGCTTAGGTTGTCTATTTGTGCTTTTTGAGTTGGTACATTACAATCTTGATGGTTGGTTTTCAAGGGGAACTGAATTGTAGCCCAGCATGCCGTTCACTGTGCTCATCTTGGGGGAGATGACCAGTGCCTGCTTGACCCTGCACTCCCAATAACAGCTACACTTGGCCAAGATGGTTGTGTCACCAAAGTTGGTTCTTTGGTCCATTTTAAAATAGTGTTCCATTAGTCTGACTTCTCGGGCTGCATCAAATGGATGGTCCTCTCATTTTCTTATGGTCCTGCCAATCTATCCTATGTATGGGTCCCTGCACTCAGAGGGACTGTGATAAACCCCTGGTACATTGAGATTTAAATGATCTTTCACTGGTCTCATTAAGTTTTTATTCTACAGAGCTGGTTTGTGGATGGTCCTGGTTTTCTGTTTGACCAATAAGTTGCCAGTGTGTAGGATACAGGCATGGGTAGGCTTGTCTGATGGTTGCTGAGTGAGAGACTTCTCTTTTCTTCCTCTTGTGTGAGCAGCTGTGACATCAGTTTCAACTACTGACCTGCTTGAAAGCTCAAGAACATTTACGAGTATTACTTGTTTCATTTACTTATTTCTTATATTAAATAATACATAATTAGTTTGAGTAATCTAAAAAAGCAGCTTCAGTTCCATAAGAAAATTCAGTTTTACATTTTCCTATTTATTAATTATTTTAACTGTCTCCCTCTGAAAACATACAACTGAGGTTGTAAGTATTTATATTTATGACCCCTCTGGGGTCCCCATCTAGGGGACATGTGGATGGCAACCACAAGGTACCCAAGCTGAGCAGAACATTACTTCTACTTACTGGTGTTTTGCTCCTCACTGTAGCTTTTCTATCTGACTTTATGACCTTACCTTGGTCATCTCTTGTTCTCTTCTGACCCCGATGCTATTGGGGTTCCCGAGGGCTAGGGAGTCATCATTTTTCCAACCTTTCCATTTCTCTAATTTCTTTATAACCTTTATATGTAATAAAACCTGATGTATATCCAGGTGAATGGGTGGATTACTTTAAAGAATTGTATGGGGGAGAAAAGAGCAAAATAGAAATAGGAAGAAGGGAAATAGGTAACAATTATGTAGATTTGCTGGATGATGAAATAAGAGGGGAAGAAATAATACAGCAAGTTAAATTAATGAAGAGAAATAAAGCAACTGGGATAGATGGGATCCCAACAGAGTTCCTTAAGGAATGGTGTACTGAAAAAAATAGAGTCAAGGTTCTTGTAGACTTATTCAATCAAATTAAAGAGAAGGGTTATATACCGAAAAAGTGGGGGAAAGCAATCATACATCCAATATACAAAGGTAAGGGTAGTGTCGACAAACCAAACAACTATAGAGGTATTGCTTTATTATCAAATGTAGGGAAAATTTTTACTGGAATTATGGCAAGTAGGTTACAAACGTGGGTTGAGAAATTTAATATTCTCTCGGAATTTCAGATGGGGTTTAGAAGAGGGAGGAGAACAGTTGATAATCTATTTATTATAAAAACTTTGGTAGATAAATATTTGAAAGTTAAAAGAGGAAAGTTGTATATGGCTTTTGTTGATTTAGAAAAAGCATATGATCGAATTGAGCTTCATTTGTTATGGCACAAACTGTTGAGTAAAGGAGTGAGTGAACAAATGGTGAAAACTCTCAAAGCATTATATAAAGACAATACCTTTTGTATAAGAGTGGAGGAGGGAGTTGTAACAAGAGAAATCCAACAAGAGAAAGGCCTTAGGCAAGGATGTAAGTTGAGTCCGGTTCTTTTTAATCTTTATATTGATGATGTATTAATGGATATTGGGAGAAATAATAACTTTATGCCTGTTATTAATAACATACAGATTCCAGGACTACTTTTTGCAGATGATCTAGTTGTAGGTTCAATCACAGTGAATGGCTTAAATCAGTCCTTACAAGTATTAAATAATTACTGTAAAGAATGGAGCCTAAAAGTGAACCAGGACAAGACACAGATCATAGTTTTTAAAAAAGGAGGGAAATTGAGCAAATATGAAAAATGGAGGAATGAAAATAAAAAAGAGTATAGGGTAGTGAGAGAATGCATTTATCTAGGAGTGAAGTTAGATAGTAGTGGTAATTGGGAAAAACAAAAGAAATTTGCATTAGCAAAAGGAAAAGGGGCTTTATCAGCAACCAGAAACTGCAAATACAAAGTACCTAATATAAATGTTAAATGGTTAGAAAATGTATACAATATGGTAGTTGAAGCAAAGATGTTATATGGGACAGAAGTATGGGGATTAGGAGGAGGTTGGGAAGTCATAGATGAGGTGCATAGAACTTTCTGCAAAGAATTGCTTGGATTACCAAATGCAACTGTTAGGCAGGTAGCACAAATAGAACTGGGAAGGGTAACAAGTAAGGGGAAGATTATGGAGAGGGCACTGAAATACTGGTTTAGAATATTGAATTTGGAAGAAAGGAACCTGTTGAAACAGTGCCTACTATATCAAGAAAAAAGCCTAAAGAATAAGGGTTGGGCAGACTGTCTCAGAAATAACTTGGAAAGTAGTGGTTTAGGGGAAGTATGGAGGAATAGAGAAAATAATATACACAATTTTTGGAAACTGGCAAGAAAAAGATTTGACGATATAGAAATACAAAACATATTTAGTGAGATAGCTGAAAAGAGATCCTTAATTTTTTATGTACAAATGAAAAACTCTTGGGGTAGGGAGAAGTATATAGACGTGACAGATAAAGAGGAGCGAGAAGGCATTGCATGGATGAAAGCAGGAGTATGGAGATTAAAGGGGCTAAGGAAGGGCATTCCTCAAAACCAATGTCCTATATGTGGTGGAAATGAAGACATAGAACATATAATATTTAAATGTATTGGGACTGAAGGTTGGAGAAAAGAATATATTAATAAGAAATGGTCGAATATGAATAGAAATAGATCTATAGTTGAAATGCTTCATAAAGACAGTAAGAGGGTAGGAAGATTTTTACATAAGGTGAAAAATAAATGGATCTGGACAGTAAATAGAGTTGAACAATAAGATATAAGTGATAGAATAAGTTAGAATTAAGGAATTATTGTAGAATAAGAATATGACTGGCAATGAGCCAGGGCTGAACACCGGTCATATTCACATGTATATAGCTTAGTAAATAAATAAATAAATATAACCTTTAAATCCTAACATGCTGACCTGTCATGGCATGTAATACATCCTCTGATTGGTAATCAGAGGATATGGTCGGTGAATTTATTTTGATAACTCTCCCGGTCAGGTCGGTGAGACCCGTAAGCCAATGGCAGCTGTGGTCCTCCAGACATTCTGGGGTTTGTGAGAGAGCGATGTAACTACCAAAACATAAAAATGTGGTGCTCTCTAAAAAGTGGTTACTATTACTGCTAAGTCTCTTCTATAATTATGAAATATGACTTGAGGGGTAAAATGTTCCAGAGTTAAAATAGTCCCCCATTTGGATCTCTGGGCGGGGACTACTTCTCAAGAACCAAAACATTACACTAATAGAAGATCTAACATCAGAATTCTTCAATGGAATGCAGGTGGTCTTATACAGAAAGAATAGAGCTCAATAAAATTGTATTTGACAATAACATATATATATTTTTCATTCAAGAAGCAAATCTAACAAATGATCAACTTAAATACTTCAATTTTACTAGATTTTTACTAAACCTACTATCCAAAAATAGATAAGTAGTGAATATTAGTTGGAGTCAAAAAGGATATTAAATGCTCCTTTCACATTGTTAAAGAGATGGATAACACATAAATCTGAACTAATAAGGTAAAGTTTTGGGATAACAAAACATATCTACATTTATACAGCATTTACAATCCTCCCAGGAATGAACCAGATTTCTCACTTATTGACCAATTAAATAAACTATCATAATTGGGGATTTCAATGCCCATTTCAAAAGATGGGGTTATGAAAAAGTGGATTCTGTTCTTTTTCCATTGTGAACTGAATTTGTTGATTAATACTGTTAAGATAAAAAAGGATGGAAAATTACCTTTTTTGGATGTTATGGTTAACAAGAAAGAGGATGGCACATTAGACCACACAGTGTATTGAAAATCGACCCATACGAACTGCTACCTTCACAAGAACTCTAATCACCATCCGAAACAAAAATGCGCTATGATCAAAACTTTGGCAGACCGAGCTACACACATTTGTGAACCACAATACCTAAACCAAGAATTTGAATACCTAGATAAAGCACTGCAATTAAATGGCTATACTAAACGTGAAATCAACAGAGCATTACACCCTAAGAGAGGTTCCACCACCACACCAATATACAACAACAATAGTAAGACTTTTCTACCGTACATCAGATCAGTAACAGACCGCATTGGGAAACTACTCAAACACCATAACATTGACCCCATTTTCAAACCTACAAAACAGATCTGCAATATACTCTGATCAGCCAAAGACCCCAGAGATCCTCTATCTACAGCGGGAGTGTATAGAATACCATGTTCCTGTGGCGAAGTGTAGGGGAGAGTGGGCGAATTCTGCGCACTTAAGGTCAAGCAGCCATACTAACAGAAATTTTATTAAGTTCCAGACTTTGTTTCACCTGTAACTTCATTAACTAAGCTCTCGAAATAGTGCAATTCCAAAGGCATCTGGCACTTTTGAAAGGGCGTTCGGTATTGAAAACTGAAAGTATACAATGCGCAGAATTAACCTACCTGGATGGGTAATTGTGCGCGCCGTATATGCTTGAAATGAACTTGAATATATGTGTCACAATTATCTTTAATGATAAACTAAATGCTACAGAATATTATATCAATTGTTAACTCCTATTACAGACTCAAATCAACTGTCCAGATGTTTCACTTAAACTGCTTTTTAGTTTGTTTTTGTTTTCTGAGGGAGAGATCACAGAAGTTATCTTCTGCTGAATCCCATGCGCTACATTCTTCACGGATCACCTGCCATAATCTACACATCTGTACCACATCTCATTATCACGTCCAAACTCATCACACGTCATAGTTTAGGTATTGGAGCGACATCATTTTCATTTTCATCATCATCACCACACAGTTGTTTTTCACTGAATTCATCGGCATCAGATTCGCTATCGGAGAAATCCAACTGTCGTTTACAGGACAGCAGCCGCTGAAATATTATGTCGATAATCTTCTTTCTGAGTCTCCTCCTCAACTGCTTCAACTTGCAGATCCAAATTGTCAGAGGAAGGATAGAGGTTCGCTTCTGGTGCTACTAGTGTTTAAATACACGAGGGACAATTCTGCATGCAGCGCAAATTTGTCCGCCATAAGAAGTGCAGAATTACCCGACACGGCATACATTCTTCCATCTACCGTGGATACTTCAAAACATGCTTATTTCAAGCAGTTTTGTACACATATCAAGCATAAACAATTCTAATTTAATATTAATAGATAGATGAGAACAATTACACCATACCCATGCCATGCCTAACTTGCTCTTTAATGCAAATCTGTAACAAGAAATATATGCCCGAAGTGCTGCAGCTCACTGACTGCAGACGCATAGCTGTAATGGCGTCTTCCTCAACACACTAGTTAGTCAAACTGTTGAGCAGATGGCGACACCGGACAGAACTAGGAATTCAGAGCAGGACCAGAGAAACATAGCAGCGCAGAATTACCCTCCTGCGCAGAATTCGCCCACCTTCCCCTACATTGGGACCACAAACCGAAGCATAAACACTCGCATTGACGAACACAAAAGAAGTTGCCGTTTGGGTCAGACTGAAAATTCAGCAATTGCATAACATGCCATAGAAGAAGAAGGTGAACACATCATCCAGGACAAAAACACAGATATTCTAGCCTCAACGTCCCACTACTATTCTCATTTATTCCATGAAGTCATAAAAATACAAAAGCGTAAAAACAACTTTAATCGCAAGGAGGAAGGCCTTAAACTTAACAGATTATGGCAAACAACACTAACAAAAGCAAAAATCAAGAACTCCACACAAGCCAATCAGATGCCAGCAGATCACAACACGCCACCAACATTGGTCCAGCCTGTTGCCCATCCGGACCAATCACAACAGACCTCAGCTCCAGCCACTGATATAAATACCGCATCCCAGTAGACCACGGCCCATAAGCCCAGAATATATTGTTTCTAGTATTGATACCGGCTGTAAAAGCCTTAGAATCTCAATGAATTTATTCATCACTTAATCGTCGCACTGTATTTTTATTTTATGAAGAAAGCATAAAAAGTGTGACGATTATACAATGAAATAAGGTAAATGGTTTTCACAACCTCCCTAAACTCCAAGATTCTACAGCTGGAGCATGCTGTCTCAAATTTGTACACTTGTCACGTCTCTGCGATCGCCTCCATAGCGCAGTTGGTAGCACGCTTGCCTCTGGCATAAAGGTCATGTCCCTAAAAGGTCAAGTAGTCGCCTTAAGGTCAGGGGAGTCGGCGTGCTGACCCCTACCACCCCCAACCTGCACTCCTCTGTGGCCTTGGCTGCGGTTGGAGGACGCAGAGACAGGGCGATGAGGGTAACCTCTGTATAAAGGAGATGCCCTAGGGATTATTATGTCTGTGTTCTCAAAATATATGCCAAGGCATATGCACAAGTGGGGCTTGTTTGATTGATTGCACTTAGTAAAACAGGTATAGGGAAAATATGGTTCATTATCTCTACATGTGAAAAGTTGCAGATGAAAACTACTGAAAAGTGACAGAAAGCAAATTATATTCAATGTGTAAAGTAAAAACAAATTAGAAACTAAAAGCTTCACTTATCTTAGTAATATTCCAAGTTATTTGGTGCTAACAAGTTTCAGGTTTCAAGCTATAGCTTTGAGAATGAGTTGGAGTCAACTTGAAATTTGTTAGCACCAAACAACTTGGAATATTACTAAGATAAGAGAAGCTTTTAGTTTCTAATTTGTTTTTACTTTAGATTCTTGTTGCTTCACTGTTAACAGCTTCATTATTTCCTTATATATTCAATGTGTTTTGCAAATTTTAACAAAAGTATTTCACATTACAAAACTGACGTGGTTAATTTGTCAGAAGTTAATTCATGTATTAGTCCTAAAGCTGTACTTAGTGAAATAGTAAATACGCAAAGACCTGGTGCTAAAAGCTTGTAAGAAACATAAATGTGGAAAAGCTGTAGGGAAAGTTGAATGTGACAAATTATTACAAACTCTCATTTGCTATAAATTGCACAGCCCCCTTGGAGAAGAGAGAGAGAGCAGGAGGAAGAAAAAGAAAGGAAAAAAGAAAGCTCTCTCAGCAATTGGCAATGTTCTACATACTTCAATTAAATACATTTTAGGAAAATGAGTTACTACATTACTTTCTGTGAGAAAAGCTTTGAATTTGTATACAGAAAAATAATAAATGATAATGAGAAGCTGCAGTTGTGGTGCTGGAATTACAACCAAGAAACTTTTACCTAGATGAGCCGTTGGGGAATATGGAGCATATTGTTTCCACCATTAATACAGTTTCAGTGGTACTTGGTGAAACTTCTTAATGAAGGTTTAAATCCCACGGAGAGGTGATTACAGGTGACATCTACTGCTTAGTCCATGAGAACATTGTGACCATTTCTTTTTTAACACATAGATATGGGAGGCAGCTCAATGAAAAAATTAATTTGAACTGACCTTTTTATGAACTAATTTACAACTCCCACTCACTCTCTCTGTAGTCAGTCCAGTCAAATTGAACACTTTTGAAACTTGACATTGTACTATTTTCTCCAAATTTTCTTTATGTTATCACTAGACAAGATTAAATAACTCATATGTTTTCTTTTTCATGTCACATGCTTATTTTGCAGTTTATTGAATATTGTTTTCATTGTATACTCACATGCTGTATTATATAAAAATTGTTATACCAAAGATTATATGACTTGTAGAACCTTTGTGCTTGTAGCATTCTGAGGTAAAAAAATTGCAGATTTATATGTTCACTCAAAATATAAAATGAGCTCCTTTTAGGGAGTAGTATTTTTAAAATGTATTTTAAATTAATAAACGCTTACTTTTAAAAAACTGAAAAAATATCATTATAATCTTACAAATATTGTGTATTGAACGTTGGTTTTAGAAAGGAATTTGAATAAGAAGCGATATTTACTAATGACATGTACCTAGTGAATCACTTGGATTGATTGAGGAAAGAGATGAACACATGGTCAAGGTGTCATTTCCTTGATCCTGCCTCAAAATTATTAAAAAACCGGTCACTTGCTGCTGTTTTGATAAGACCTTTGACCTCAAAACCCTTGCTCCCTCGAGCAGCTAGAGATGACCAAAGAGCACATACGCGACCCTTTCTTTCGAAACGTGACCCGAGATTCCTCCATGGTACTAGCATCTTCTTTATCTTGAACAGTCTCTAAAGAGCTAAGCTTTGATTTTGTATGCTTTAATGTATATTTTTCACATTAAAATGTGTTCTACTTGATTTTTATATTTTAAAGGTGAATCCCTTTGGGGGGATTCTTCTATTTTGTAATGAGTATAGCTGTGATGATGTTTTTCAATCTGCTTGTTTGTTAGGCTTACCTCCATCACTAATGTGAGAAATAATAGTAAGAACAAAGCACGTCCTGTGCAACATCGTCACATAATATGAAGATGCAGAAGGTATAATATATGTGTTATAAGTTTACATTCCATCATTATGTGGCGGGGTTTTATTATAAGATTCTTTACACATATATTAGCGTGAATAAGGCAGCAAATGGAGCATTGTTTTTGCTAAAAGGTGGAAAGTTTGTTAGAGCAGACGCCACTCTTTCCTGCAGGGGATGTGGTCGTAGAATGGAATGCAAAAGCCAACGTTCTTTTATCACAAACACATTTATTAGTTATTTACACTTCTTTTCACAAAGCAATTAGTTAACAACTCTTAGATTTCGACAGCGTCTACGCTGGTTAAAAGTTTGGGTGTAATTCACATATTCACACGCCATCAACAATTATACGTCCGTTCACTTTGAGTTCACCGACGCTAATGAAAGTAGTTTCTGAGCGTCCTATGACGCAACACCGCCATTCTTATGTATCCATCCGCGCAACAGTTCTCATTGGTTGAACTCAAAGTGACTAGAAGACATTGGATCTTGAATATTGAAAAAAATAGGTCCCTGATACATTCAAATTAAAAGAATTAAAAATTTACACACTCTTACAAAAATATTTACATGAACAATTTTCTATTAGTCAATATTCTGTCTCATATGCCCCTTGTTTTGTTTTTCAAGTTTTCACCTTATTCACAATCTTGAAACACAATACAATACTTCTCCCTACTTCTATGATTCAATCACTTTGTACAATATTTTTTTTTTTTTTTTTTTTTTTTTTTCTTTACAGTCTTCTTCACTGTTTGTCTTTGTCCTTAGTTTTGATATAATACAACATGTCTTTATAAGTTTCACATATTTGGTTACTACACAATGCATTTGGTTATTATACAATACATATCCAGTTATTGTACAACACATTTTGTTATTACACAATATGTCCAATTATTATGCAATACATATTCAGTCCTTGTACAATATACCCAGTTATCATATCATATATGTTGGTATTATACAATACACCTTCAGTCATTATACAATACATATTCAGTTATTGTACAACACATTTGATTACTACACATCATGTCCAATTATTACACAATACATATTCAGTTATTGTACAATATATCCTGCTATCACATTACATATGTTCTGTTATTATGCAATACATATTTAGTTATTACACAATACACATTCAGTTTTGGCATAAAGCATTTAGTTATTACTCAACATATTCAGTTATTGTACAATATATCCAGTTATCATACAATACATATTCAGTTATTATACAACACATACTCAGTTATTGTACAACACATACTCAGTTATTGTACATTTGACATTGACACAAATATAATTTAAGTGTTTCATGTGGTTTTTGACTTGTATTCTTTGCTATGAGGAGAGAAAAACAGGATACAAATCTTGAGCTAATGATTATGATCATGTTTATGGCAATATTTTATTCAGTTCTTTGCCTTCTTTGTCTTATAAGCTTATGTATAGGCAGGTTATTGAGTCGGTTCTTAAACTCTGATGTTGCTAATAGTACTAATTTTCTTGATTGGGTTATTATTCATTGTTGTTTGGTTCAACATTCCTTCGAGCTTAGCATTGGCTATATTCATCTCAATTCGTGGGCATTGTTTTTCTGGTTATGGTTTTCCTCATTTCACTAATTGTCATTTCTTTGTCTCTTCTTTCTATAAGAGAAAACTTCTATACTTACAATTATTCTGTAATTGTATTATTTTTCTTCTCAATTTACCCTCGACATCTTTGTGTCGAAATATTATATCTTTTTCATCATAATTAATTCATTTTTATTTTTGTCCCTGACATCCTTATGTCAAAAACATATTATCTTCCGTCGCTATGATTCATTTATTTAATGACAATCAGTGTTCTCATCTGTCTTTGTTGACAATGCTCTTTGTGGTCGATATAGCCAATGACTATGTTGATTTTCTTCCCTGTTGTAATCCTATTCTGAACATAATTTCCTATAAGTAACCCATCAAAAATTGTTATCTTCTTTCATCTCTACTACTCCTGCCTTACACATTTGTTGACAAAGGCTATTTGGTCCTTTCTTTGTATGGCTTCAATTTGTTTTTATGGTATCTTCCTACCAACTTGCCATTTGTATTCTGTAGCTCATATGTGTGGTCACCCAGCTGTTTTGTTATGACCAGTGGTCCAGTATACAATAGCTCCATCTTTCCAGATCTTTTTTCAGATGCCTTGGATGCTTTGTGGCTTTTTAAGAGCACCTTTTCTCCAATTTGTGGGGACCATTTCCTGACGAATCTCTTCACCTTGTTCCTTCCTTTTTCAGCCTTCTGCTGTAATCTTCTGAATGCCAATTGACATTTTTCTTTTTCTGATAATTCTCTTTGGGCAGCCATGGTAGTGTCAATGTCAATTGCTAATTTTCTTGGTTTCGTGTTGGTCATTAGCTCGATAGGTGCGAACTTGGTCGTGGGGTTCACCGAATGGTTAATCACCTCCTCTATATATCCGCATTTTTCCGTCCAGGAAGTGTGGTCTCTGTGGCAGAGCAAACGAAAATAAATACTAATATCCCTCATGATTCTCTCAGTCGGGTTTCCCTGGGGATAATATGCTGAGGAATAGTACAATTTTACTCCTAATGTTTCTAAGGTGTTCTGAAACAACTTGCTCTTATGCATGGTCGCATTGTCCGATAGAATACATTTTATCCTCCCATATTTTGGGATGTAGTCCTTGACGATTTTATCTAGGCATGTTCTGCTTTTGATGTTCTTAATGGGGTATATTTTGGTGAATTTTGTAAAAACATCAAACATGACAAATATGTATCTGTTTCCATCTTTACCCCTTGGCAGCTCTCCATGCTCGTCAATACACACCAATGCATTTTTCTCGTTCCTCACGATGGATTGTGGGATGACATCGTACTTTACATTAATTGGCTTGGCCTTTTGGCATAGGTCACATGAGGAAATTAACTTCCTGACCTTCTTGCCAAGATGTTTAATGTACAATACCTCCTCGATGGCAAGCATTGTCCTCTCAGTACCGGAGTGAAGCATCGAGTGGTGGAATGCTAAAATGACCCTGTCCTGTAAGGAATTTGGTACCATCATTTTCCATTTCCTTACGTCGCGACCATGCAATTTAAATAGGATGTTCCTAAATTTGCCTATTTTGGCATCCAATCTTGGTATTATGTCTGGAGCCTTGTCGAATAGCCTCTTCAATTCAGGGTCTTCTTGTTGTAGCTTTGCTATGTTCTTGAAGTCTTGCAAGATCTCGTTGCTTTCTTTGCTATTTATCTGCATAATTTTGATCTCATGGTGCGGACTGTATATCGTCTCGGGTATGTGACTCTCCGATCTTAATCTTGACAATAAGTCACTGAAGATGTTCTCCTTCCCCGGGATATGTTTGACCTCTATGTCGTATGACATGATCTCATGTATGTACCTTGAGATTTTGGAGTTGGTCAGCTTGCATTTTTGAATGAAGGACAGGCTTACGTGATCTGTATATATAATTATTTTATAAAGATATATATATTGTCTGAACTTTTGCAACGCAAAATGGATTGCACCTATTTCCAGTTCGGTTATGCAGGCATTGGCTTCTATTTTATTTAAGAATCTAGAAGCTGTGGCAATCACATGTTTGTTGCCATCTGCATCTTCTTGTGCTAATATTGCACCATATGAGTGCGCACTAGCATCGGTGTATACTAGAAAAGGTGAATTCGGATCCGGTCGTTCCAGGAGAATACTGTGCTTGAAAAGTTCTTTGATATTCTCAAAGGCCACCTGGTGTTCAGCATTCCATTCCCACTTAGTATCTTTTTTCAACAGTGCTCTAAGGGGTACCAATTCCTTAGCGTAGTTGACCACAAATTTCGACTGGTACTGCAAAATGCCCAGAAACCTTCTCAACTGTTTTAAGTTACGTGGGAACTACTATTTTGTTGTTTAACGACGCTGTCAATTGCCAGGATCACATCAGCGTCGCCGGTGTGCCGGAATTTTGTCCCGCAGGAGTTCTTTTACATGACAGTAAATCTACTGACATGGAGCTGTCGTTTTTAAGCACACTTAAAAACCATCGACCTGGGCCGGGTTTGAACCCGCGACCTTGAGATCAGTAGGCCAGCGTCTAACCAACTGAGCCACCCAGACCGACAAAGTTACGTGGGGGTGGTATATGCTCTATGGCCTTGACCCTCTCCGGATTAGGTTGTATACCATCAGGTGTTATGATGTGGCCTAGAAATTCAGCTTCTTTGACGAAAAATTCACACTTTTCTAAATTTAGGGTCATGTTGCTTTCCTGGAACCTGGATAATACATAATCTATGTGATGTAAGTGCGACTCGGGATTCTCACTGTATATTAGAAAGTCGTCTACATATTGCGTCACAAAAGTCTCGATGGTATCTCCAAAAACTTTGTCCAGAGCCCTCAGTAGTGCACTGCTACTGGTCGATAGTCCAAAGGCACATTTTGAAAAATGGTATACCTTTCCTTTGTGCAAGAAACAGGTATATTTCCTGACATCTGGATGAAGAGGAATTTGCCAGAATGATGCTGTCAAGTCAAGACTAGTGAAATGTTGACCTCCCTTCAATTTCGATATTAGTTGGTCTACCCCCTCAGGCCTGTAGTGATCCGGCAAGGTATGTGTGTTTATCTTCCTTGCGTCGATGGTCATCCTCAATTTTCCCCCTTTCTTATGGACCCATACTACTGGATTCACATAACATGAGTCCGACGGTTCTATTATTCCGTCCGCTAACATTTTCTGGATTACTCTGTCAGCTTCCTCCCTAATGGAGTTGGGGATGGGCCTGGATTTGTGTGAATAGGGGGTTATATCTGTTACTGTGAAAGTATGTACGTACTTGTTACACGTACCTGGCTTTTTATCGAAAACTTTCCTGTTTTTAACCAATACTTTCCTAAGTTGGCTTCTTTCCTCTTCAGAGATGCCATGTGCCCCCCAGACCTTCTCATCGATTAGCTGTAGCATCGATTCTTCTCCATCTGTTGGTAGTGGTTCAGGTTGGTAGTTGTCCCAGGCAACATACTCGTCTTCTGTGCAGATCCAATGGCTGCAAACGTTAGTTTCTTCATCGCTCGTCCAACCTGTTTTCTTCTTATTTACCCTTAGGTCTACCAATCTATTCTCGTGGACATTGATGTTCTCCACAAAGAACTGTTCATCCGGATGGATCCCTGTCTGGTCTGGTTCCTCCTGGCATGTTTCTTCCTCCAGGAACTTCGCAGTGCATTCTGAGGCTCCTTCCTTAATGATAAATTCATGTAGGTCATAGTTAATTACCGACCTCCAAAGGTTAAGCAAATCACTGCCAATGATTAGGGTAGCTGTTAATCTTGGTATTACTAGGGCAATAAAATCGAACTTCCAACTTCCGATTTCAATTGCCAGCCTTACCTGGTATTTAACATGTTCCTTCTTCTTGCCAATTGCTGTGCTGCAGTATACTCCACACACAGGCAAGAATTCAGCATTTCTTTTAGTTATCAGTTCTTGGAACAGCTGTTCGTCACATACTGATGTACTGGCTCCTGTATCAATCATCGCTGGCAATTCGATACCCCATACCTTCAGCCTAATCATTGGTGGATTGGTTATTTCCTTTCTTTCACTCGCCTGTCTTCTCAAGGTACCTACATTACATTGGTCAATATCGCCCCTACTGCCACACAGGTCAACTTCCGGGACACAAAGTTGACTTGTACTTAGTTTTCCTGGACGTTGGAGGTGATCGTTGTTTCTGTGTTCTGTGCAGTATCGGTCCTATCCGGCACATTTTCATTCTGTTCCTGTTGTCTTATGTTGTCGATGTTCCCTTGGTTTCTGCCCCTTTGACGTGAACCCCTATTGTATGACGGCCTATGGCTGTTCATGTATTCCCTACAGAATCGTATATGATTCACTTGATGGGTACGGTCTCCTGGTCTTCCACGATCATATCTATGCGTTCTGTATCTCGATTCACCCCTCGGTATCGTGTCGTGGTATCGCTGTCTTGTGTTCTCCATCCTCTCGCCATGATTATGTGGTTGTGGGAAATGGTGTGCCCCTCTCCCCCTTTCATGGGTATTCCTAGTATTTCTATGTTCTCCCTCGCTCTGGTTGTTCGTAGTTGTGTTCCGGTTTAGGATGGGTGAGTTTGGGTGACCGTTCCTATGCCTATGCTCATTAGACCGACCATTTTGTGTTTCGAAGGCTGTCAGCAGTTCTATCATATCTGCAAAATCTACTGGCCTCGCAACAATTAATCCTGTTCTCACTGTGTCTGGGAAATGTCTTGTTATACTTTCAATTAGTTCTGCCTCCGACAAGTTGGGGTCTAATAGCTTTCCTTTGTTGGCTACTTTCATAAAATAGTCGACTAATGACAACCCTTTGGCTGGATCGTATCTACCTGTCGCTAGCTCTACCCTAGTTTGGTTTTGTTTAGCTGGGCCCCAATATCTTGATAGGAATAAATTTCTGAATGAGCTATAAGATTCATGACCAGCTAGTGTTAACCTGAGCCATTCTAATGCCTTGTTTTTTAAGCTTTTCTTAACTATCATCATCCTAAGCTCGTTTGGTATCCTTTTCACTTTAAAGTATTCTTCCATCTCTTTAACAAAGAGTTTTGGATCGTCTCCCTTCTCCTCGTCAAATGTAGGTGGTGTGATTTCATGTAATATGCTGTTGGTGTAACATGTGTTATGTGTTGTGTCATTGTTTGGTTGTGAACCTCTTTCTCTGCATGGTGAGTCAACATTTTGTACATTACTCAAGTAACTCTCATCTTGCACATTACTTACATCTAAATCATCTTGTCTTTGTAATGCCTTCACAACATCATTTACATTAGCCAAACTTTCTTTTCCTTTTTTCATTTCTTCACAAATTGATTTTAAATCATTCTTTATTTCTAAGTGGCTTTGTTTCATGTCATTTATAGCATCCTGTTGTGAAAGCATCACATCATTCATTGTCTTAATTTTAGGAATTACAATTTGTTCTACAGTTTCATTAATAATGTCTTTCTTTACTACCTCAATCTCTTTCCTTAATCCCTCAGTTATTTCTGCTTTTACATTTGTTATCTTACAGTCTACACTTGTATTACATTCTGTTATTTCATCCCTACATCTAGCAATTTCTCCTTCTAACACAATTTTATTCTCCCTCATCTCTGATTCTATCTTTCCCATCCTATCTCCTACAATTTCTATCCTAGCTTCTAAGGCTTCCTTTGTTTCATTTAAGTTTTTATGTACTAATTTTAAATTAGTTTCCATTACTTTCATATTTTCTTTACACTCCTGTCTTCCTAATTCTATTTTCTGTTCTAGGTTCTGTCTACCTAATTCCATTTGCTGTTCTAAGTTCTGTCTACCTAATTCCATTTTCTGTTCTAAGTTCTGTCTACCTAATTCCATTTTCTGTTCTAAGTCTTTTCTCACTTCCTCCATTTTCTGACCTAAACTTTGTTCTATATCCTGTTTTAATTCTACCTTATTCTGTTCCATGTCCTGTTTTAATTCTGCATTATTTTGTTCCATTTTCTGACCTAATTCTACCTTGTTTTGTTCCAGTTTCTGACCTATTTCCTTCATATTCTGTTCTAGTCTTTCAAACATCATCATCATTAACCTTTGGTCTTTGCTTATCTCCGCCTGTTCCTCACTCTCTAATCCTATCTGATAACTAGGCCTATCTGCCCCTTCCCCCACTCCTGTTTCTATCTCTTTTCGCGACATTTCAATTCCTTTATCTAATTCACTTAATGTTGAAAGTCCTGTTATTTTTCCACTTCTTAAAAACATGCACAATGGAAATAAAATGTATAAAGAAACAAAAAATTTTGATCCTACTTTCTTTTCTGTTGGTTCTTCGTCCAGTTATTTACGTCTCCTGGGTAGTTGGCTTCGCTAGATGATCTCCGGTGTTTTTCCCACGTTGATTCTCCGTGTATCGATGTTTTGACGGATCGTTGATATCAAACGATGTTCAATGGCGTCTTTTTCCTGCACGATGAGATAGCGTCCTTTTTGATGTTTATCGCACTCGTAATTTTGCATTCCATTCTAAATTCGCGCTCCACGTTGGGCAAGCCATTTGTGGCGGGGTTTTATTATAATATTCTTTACACATATATTAGCGTGAATAAGGCAGCAAATGGAGCATTGTTTTTGCTAAAAGGTGGAAAGTTTGTTAGAGCAGACGCCACTCTTTCCTGCAGGGGATGTGGTCGTAGAATGGAATGCAAAAGCCAACGTTCTTTTATCACAAACACATTTATTAGTTATTTACACTTCTTTTCACAAAGCAATTAGTTAACAACTCTTAGATTTCGACAGCGTCTACGCTGGTTAAAAGTTTGGGTGTAATTCACATATTCACACGCCATCAACAATTATACGTCCGTTCACTTTGAGTTCACCGACGCTAATGAAAGTAGTTTCTGAGCGTCCTATGACGCAACACCGCCATTCTTATGTATCCATCCGCGCAACAGTTCTCATTGGTTGAACTCAAAGTGACTAGAAGACATTGGATCTTGAATATTGAAAAAAATAGGTCCCTGATACATTCAAATTAAAAGAATTAAAAATTTACACACTCTTACAAAAATATTTACATGAACAATTTTCTATTAGTCAATATTCTGTCTCAATTATATAAACTCAGCAAAATCACCACTCCTGAATAAGATATCAGAGAGGAGGACAAATCTTAAGATCAATGCATACTTGCTGGTAAAAATGTTCCTAAAATAGGTCTTTACTCACTACTGTAAAGCAAATTAATTTGTATCAAAAATGGACACATCAACATGTTCTAAATCATTTCTACTAAAGGAGTAAAGAAACATTGATCCATTGCTTGTATTTTACCTTTTGGCTTGTGTTGAGTTCATTTTCACTGCTGTTAGCAGAGCTTGAGTTTTCTACACGTTTTATTCTCTTGCGTGGTGCTTTCTTTGGTCTGAAAAATAAAGAATAATTTAATTTATCATTTATTTTCAGCACGTGGCTTGAAAGTGAACTAGAAAGTTATGCAATATTAAACCAACTATCAAATAATGTTTTTTATATTTATTTCCTAGAAACACTGAGAAATACAATTTGCCATGTTTTCAATAAAAGTATTGTCATAAAAGACGTTATTAGATCTTTTGGAACATTAATTACTGTTCACAGAGCACTGTTTTAGTCTCCTTTTGTGCAAGAGCGCATCATTTAAAAAGTTAGTTGTTGGTTCCTTAATGGAATGGAAGCCAAATGGAGTACACAGTACTAATTCTAATGTTGTAACTACAAAACTGGGCACATTATGAACAATATTTTGTAGAAAAAAAAGGTACAGGTAGATTTCAACTGTAAATATTCCTGAGTTAGAGGAATGCTGCTGAATAACAATAATCTTGCAATGTTAATTACAGGATATGAAATAATAAACAATTTTGCACACAAATTTTATATTACATACAATTAGCTTTGTATAAAAGGAAACCAACAAACAACTTAAAAAAAAAAATTAAATTGCTGAGCTGGTACATGAGCCAAAGATCTGTTTCCATGACAATGCCTACCACTGAGCTACCATGGCAAGGTGCTCAAACACACTTTAAACCTTATCTGATTCATATATCCCAGTAAATATTAAACATGATCTGACATATTCTAGGATATATGTAGTATGTGCAATACACATTATAAATAGTACGCTGAAATACCACTTTTTGCCCCAAGCTTATTCTGAATGGGTGAAATTTGAATCTCAAAATCTACTGCAATTACCAATCTAATTTTTCAATCAT
Organism: Tenodera sinensis; assembly: GCA_030765045.1. Lineage (NCBI taxonomy): Eukaryota > Metazoa > Arthropoda > Insecta > Mantodea > Mantidae > Tenodera > Tenodera sinensis. The sequence continues at coordinate 66,619,937 of CM060972.1, forward strand.
TTGTAAAATTTTAATACTAGATGTTCAAAAGAATTTTGTAAAACATACATTTACAATTAAAATATAACAAAAAGTTACTCCAATTCATTAGAATTGCTTTCCATATCTATTTTAAGTGGCACAATTATGTTCAAACTAAAATGTGCTAGGACATACGTTTGTCTCTATCAGATTTCTAAAATTAATGTTTTTTTTTTAATATTTTTTTATTCATAAAAGTGTAATCTTCATGGGAAGAGACCAAAATCAGTATACAACTGTATACTTCTATGAGTTTTAAATTTTTTATGCAATAGGTGTCAAGATCTAATGTATATATTATACATATTCCATTCAGAATGAACAGAACTCCATGCTGCCCACCCCCTCTTTGACAGTGTGCATTTGCTAATTTTAAGAATTAAAAATATTTGCATCACTTACTTTGGAGCATCAGAATCGCTGTCACTACTTTTATCACTTCCGGACTTCTTTTTCTTCCCAGATTTTTTTGATTTGGAAACCTCGAATATGCTACTGCTGCTACTACTATCACTGCTAATAACTTCAGCGTCATCATCTGAAGCCACGACTCTTCTCCTGTTACTCTTCCTGTATTCATAAATAGATTGTTAGGTGTTTTATTGCCAATTAATGTCACATACTTGCACAAGATGTTTTTCAATGTATGATATCCATAAAAGTTTTTGTTTTTTGTTATACTTAAGCACATATTCATTTCACTGCATGCTGATAAGCTATACATATCCACATACAAATATTAACTGAAAGAAAATAATATAATGAAGGATAATAATTAAAGTTAAAATGCACTCTTATATACACCAAAAGAAATGAATGCATAAATTGTAGAATGAAGTATCTTCCGGGCTGTTATGCCGTGTCTGCTGGTAACATAACAGCCCGGAAGATACTTCATTCTACAATTTAGACGCCGGCCGTGAAAGCCTACGTAAATGAATGCATACTTTTTATGTGACATTACAGAAAATCCACCCAAATATCTGTTATGATGAAACATATAAACAATGAAAATTGACACGGTATTATCATCTTAAGTACGTTTTTGTAATGATAAGTTACATGTGTTGTAGGAAATGTGTACTAGTTGGACATCAGAAAAATTTAGAACTGATATATTGGTAGAAGAGGAGGTGCTCTAGGTTAAAAAATCTGATGTGTTGTACTCACATGGCTTTCTCTACTCTTGTATTAACTATTCTTACAAACTCTTATTCCTATGTGCTCTTCATGTTAGTTGAGATAAACACTTGCAGAAATTATCTTATTGCTTATTTCCTTGTAGGTGCAAGGGGAGTATGGGAATACACTAGACTTTGAGCAATAGTGAAATCTTTTAAAGCTTTGAGATTCCATTCTCTTTGCATGGCTAAGATATAAACTAATAAATAACTATCTTCCATTTGACAAAAGTTTAAGTATTCCAAAACTCACACAAATAACAAGGAATATCTCTGAAATGGTTCACTCTACAAAAAAATTGATTTGGACATTGTTTTTTTAGCAAGATCTACATTTTTGTACAGTGAGATTTGGTCTGTCGCTTATGGTTTGCTAGTTATGCAAAAGTCACCCTGAGCAAACAAGACTACATAGGCTATAGCCAGAAAATTCAAAACTTACATTTCATTGGCCATAAAATCAAACATATGCCATTTTAATTAAAATTGTTTGAGCCACTTTCGAGAAAATCAGAACTTTTTAAATATGTTTCATGTAAAGGGTAGTTTAGGATGGAGGAGTTTTCTTCAAAATCTTTGTATTGCATCCTTAGAAGATATCAAACTTAAATACCAACTTTGGTTTTTAACTGACTTCGTTTTTGAGTTATTCTGCTTACATACTCCCCCCACACACAGACCTTTTTCTTAAAATGCTTTTTTTGGGAGCGGGAGGCATTTATGGTGCCTCAGAACATATATTTCCGGTGAAATCTTGACATCAAATTTTTGGGTGGAATACAATACTTCCTCTACTTACTATATGTAGCAGAGGAAGTAAAAAGTGCAAAAACTGAAGGTTAAGCTCCATGGCACAACCCATCTGGGCCAAGGCCTACCACCTACCGCTGCATCCCTCACCTTTGTCCACCACAAGCATCATGAGTGGGGTGCAATACGTAGGTGGGATGTGGTCAGTGCCCCTTGATTTGATTTGGTTTGGTTTAAGGGCGCTCAACTTCTAGGTCATCAGCGCCCTTAAAAGATTCATGGCAATAGCCAGATATAAATTTCACTCAAAAAATAAAAATACTAGCAATAAGAAAATATACAAAGGTAAAAAGCAGTGGCAATAGCCAGATATGAAACAAGGTGATAAATATGTCCAAAAGCAGAAACAGATAATTAAACAATTTTAAATCCTCAAATTGATATTGCACTCCACTAAAAAATTAAAAACTCTATCCACCGCTGTTTTGTCGTCCGCTAGGACCTCTGCAAGTCTAGCAGGCAGCTGCAGAGAATCCTGAAGGTGCGCTAGAGAGAAACACTCTAGCAGCACGTGGCGAACCGACAAAAGGTTGTCACACAGCGGACATAGAGGTGCAGGGTCCCTTTTAAATAGGTAACCATGTGTCCCTCCCAGTCGGTTATGCAGTCTTCTCAACCAGGGGCCACTACTTCTCAGTCAAGTAGCTCCTCAATTCATCCCTCAGGGACCTAATGAGGCTAGGTGCACCCCAGACCAGGTCTCCCAGCAGGAGAAAAAACCGAATGCCAGTACCTGGTATAGAACCTGGGTCCTCCTCTTGGTAAGTAGCAGTAAGCACTGCACTAAGGAGGCAAGCAAACTGAAGATTATCCTTTGTACTTTCATGACTGTGAAAGAAAAAGGATCTTCTACCCAGTGGATACTGTACTCCAAGCAGGAATGGACTGCTTAAAAATTTCATTTAAGGAAATTTGTACGATGTGAAATACAAGAGAAATGGCTTGGTTATAGTCTAGCTCTTTCCAACAATAATAATGCCTTATAAGCATAAAATAATCACGGCACATCTAAATTATATATAATAAAAGGAAAGAAAACACCGAAAATTAAATCAGTTCTTTTTTCATCTCAGTTCCTGTGTTCACTCACTCCAGGAAGACATAAATAAAACATTCCTTTCTTAAACTTATGATGGCCTCCAAGGACATTTATGTACACCAAATCAAAACCTAAATTTATTCATCATCTTTCCTTACTGTTCAGTCATTTATTCTTGATTTTATACTCCCCAATGCTCCTAATTTGACTTTGGTTATCAAAAATTTTCTTCACTGCCTTTTATCTTTTTAAAATAAGCCATTTCTCAATTATTGCCTGCTTTCACCACTCATTTGTTCCTGAGTATTTAAAATATGCACTGGATTTTCTGAACTCCTGCATATAAGATAGAAGGAAGGTATAATACTTTCTAACATATATTGATGTAAGTAGTTTCACTAGTCACAAGAAAGCTAATTCACACCTGCATGATAAACAAATAACCAAGTAAGGAATTTGAACCAATAGGAAAGGAGCAAAATTTGTAATTAAACAGAGAGAAGATGAAAGTTATTAAAAAGTGATAGGCACAACTTTAGGTGTTTATTTTTGCGGTTCAAAGGTTCATTAATAAGGTTGTTGGATGAAGCTCACTTGTTTATGAGCTAAGCAGGTGACATTGCTCATATTTATAAACATATTTCACTATTTCATGGTTGCTAATTAATCGTTACACATACAGGGAGTTAGTAAGATTTGAAACAAGATAGTGAAAGACAATGGAATGATGAAACATGAGCCGCTAAGCAATGAAAATTAAATTGACTTTTTATTTATGGATGTTCTTGAACTGCTGTGGTTCTCAGCACCCCATTCTATCCTGGGCGTTAAAGATCACTTAATTTTGCTCAGAGGTCTTTTGATCAGGCTTGAGATTCTTTTGTGCTGCAAATCTACTATACAGGACCACTGATTTTATTTCCCTTCCAAAGGGAGTCATGGTAAGAATTTTACACCCGAAAAAAATTATTCACCCTCTGCCACATTTGAATTCATGACTCTGGGAACTAGAAGCTATAATTAAAACAAAATATTTGCCAGAAAACTGCCAGAATTTCTCAACAGAAACTATGGCGAGTGATGGATAGTTTCCTAAAGAGGTGCAAAAAATATATGGACAACAGCGGCTAGTTTCAGCATTTCCTTTCATAAAATTGGTAAGTAAAGCCTTTAAAAGTAGTTCTAAAAATGTTGTATGGTTTTATCTGCACCTTAGCGGCAGATTGCAACAAGCGCCACGGATGCAGATAGGCAAAACACAGCGCAGCCGGTTCGTAAGTTTTTGTTCTCTCGGTAAAATAACACTAAGTCATGAATGTTAGCAAAAATAAGCTGCTCTATAATATACCATAATTATCATGATCTCCAGAATTATTCAACCCTGCTCACAAACAAAACACTGTAAAAGCATTATCTCTGAATGTAACGTAAAATGAGGTAGATGAACAAATTAGTTACTCCAAGAGTTGGCACCTCAGTAAGTGTCCCAAGCTTCCATGTACTGATGCACAGAGCACCTAGCAAGAGTATTGTAAACAATCAATAACCCAACAGCTGAATTATCTTGTTCCTTAAGATCAAAGCAGAGCATCTGGATACATACTACTTTCAATTCATCAAACAATGGGTAGAAGCACAAGCCATGCAACGAAGTCAATAGTAGCCATTTTAAACTGAAATATTATAACAATTTTGATTTTTGTTACAATTAGCAAACACAAACTGCATTACATTTTCATTTAGTATTGTAATAACGCTGTGTTCCATGGTTTATTTTATCAAAACATTCATTTGAATATGCCTCAGCATCACACAAATAGGTAGCATTCATTTTGCTCTTGTATTATATAGGTACATACACACACAAACATACATATACATACAAATACAAGCATTTCTCTTTTATCTGGCATTATTTTTGCAGAATCCCTGTGGAGAGATAAATGTGATTATAAAGCAGTTCTTGCAAGCCTTAGTTGGTTTTTGGATTACCTCACCAAAGTGGCCTAAATCTTTTAATTATTCATTACTAAATAAGTAAAAGAGACAACCAAAATATAGATACTTAAGGTTTCTAAACACAGATGTGGCCCATTCAAGACAAATTATTTACACAATCTATCATAGGGAGAATAATCTAATCCTTTATAATTGGAGATCTTGTACCACTAGAATTCATAGGTATGCATGATTTCATTAGATAGTCAGCAGTCACCGGTCATAGAAGGGGCCTTTTCCCTGCAGCGGGTGACCAATCATTGTGTAGTGGTATGACCTCAAAATTACTTTCCATCAAACCTCCTCCTTATTTCATTATTTCCAGTGTTATTTTGTGAAAGAATAAAAGTAAAGAAAGAAGAAAAAAATGGAGTAAAAAAAGTTATTTATTCAATAGGGGTGCCTTTTACGTTACCATCTCAAAAAAGGACAAATGAAGAGAACAAATCTTATGTGTTTTTGTTTAGCAGTAAAAAGATTCACAAAATTTGCAGTCCATGATGAAAAGCCTCAAAATTGCCTCCTGCTAAACATTTTCTAACCCCTCTTCTGTGAAGTATTGTTTTATGTGATACTACTGCAGCTTTTTCATGTTGCCTTAAAGAAAGCATGCCAAATATGGTGCAATGGTGTAGATTTACATTTGGTAATGAGAAAGCTGATTTTCTTGCTAAAAAGGGTACCAGCAATGTGCAGAAATCTATAGTTAATCTATTAGTCAGTCTATTAGATTAGTCAACTCTGAATTAAAAAAAATTATTGCAAAATATTAGTATGAAAAATCAAAAAATAAAAGATGGGAACTACCAAACATTCAAACAGTAATTCCTGAGTATCCTTGAAAAATGGCAGTTGCAACCTTCAGGTTGATTACAGGACATGATTGTCTGGCAAAACATTTAAACAGAATTCTTCACCACTCTGTCCTCTATGTGATCTGCAAGAGGAAATGGACAGAGACCACCTACAAATATGCCCGGCCACTTCTAGTACCCCATCCATCAGTGAAAAATATTGGAGAGCAAGAGGATTAATGACTTCATTGTTAGAAATCCAGCATTAGCTAACAACATTTGGTACAAACAAATAAATAATCAAACTTACTCCTTTTGTTACTCCTGTGCTTTTTTTTTTTTTTTGTTTCCGATTCAACAAACAGTAAGGATGTCCAGAAGAAATTACAGTTTTCAATACATTTAATGTATCCTGATGTTTTGGCAAAATAAGTGTCATTTGTTATGAAAAATACATTTGTGATTTATAGTTAATATTTTTGTAACTTCTTAGTACAATATTCGGTTTGCCTACTTTAGAAAAGAATATCCTAAAATGAAAGTAAAATCTTTATTTAGTACTATGATTGGTGACCATCCCATATTTCATAGGAAATCCTGTATTTCAACATTTATTTTGATCAAAATTCCCATGCTCATATTTTGTAGTACTTATGCCGTGTTTTTGATTTGAATTATTATTTCTACCTTTTTTTTTGTAGTTCAACGTACACAGTTTTAAGTATGTTAACACATTTTAATACCATAAATCTAATTGAAGAAAAGCTTGAGACATTCTACTTAAGATTGGTTGCATATTTAAAGCAGTCTTTAGATTTAATGAAAACTTATCAACATAGTTTTGGATGCCTATCACTTTAAGATCACAGTTAAGTTTACACAACTTCAAAACCTTCTTAAACATTTGGTGTACAAGTTACATACAGGAAGGGAATGTGTCAGAAAAATGGATCAAAGTTTCCAGTACTTCGGAAAAAAAGAAATGTGTGCATGTTAAGGTAGTTGGATTTGTAGTTAAGTGTGCAAAGATCAAATGCAGAAACAGAAATTATTTTTCTTACAATAAGCAAATTGAGACAAATAGCAGCAGCAGTGTAGATCACATAAAAGCAGAGTTTCAACTGAGTGGAAATTGGCACCCCCCACTGCCCCCCCCCCCAAAAAAAAAAAAAACTACAGATAGAGCAATGCAAAAAGTGGCATATTTTGTTGATAAGTACAAACTGTGATATACTAATGTTAAAATGGTAGAATACAACAAAATTTATTTACTGTAATAAATCTGTGATGTAATAAATGTTTGATAAACAAATTGTGTGGTCGTAGAATGCATTAGAAGACTTACAGTTCCATTAAAACGAATCAATTCTGACACATACTGTTAGTCTGTAATGCACATACATTAGGTTGGCCTCAGCTGAGCTGTGTGCCGCGCAAGTAGAGGACAACTACAAACACTTTACAAGATGCACAACAAAATGTATATTCTAAATGCCGCAAAACAATAAATTGTGTCTTTTCTAATAGATAATTAATAAACTACTACAACACTGGCACGCACTTTGGTAACATATGTGTACCATACAAATCAGTATGGCAACTAAGGAAGGCTTCGAAACAGCTTTAGGGTGAGGGGTGCAATGTAACAGCAGACTGATGATTGGCGGAAAGATTCATTGCCATGAAAACTCTTCCAAGCGCCTGGCTGCACTTAGCTGTCATAATGGATTAGTTGTTTTGAAGGAACTGTACCTACCTATTCCTTATATTCATTTCTGAAAGTTGGCAATCCTATGTAACACTAAAGAGAGAACTTCAAGCTTTCAAGTTATATTTGTCTTAATCTATTGGTAGATTATACCACTTGCAAAAGTTTAAAGGCATGTGAACGCTGGCCAATGCTCAAGCGGAGCGCTGTTGCCAAGCGTAGTGTGTGTACTGGCAGAGGTTCTGTACATAAGGGTGTGTGAGATGCATACACCACATTCGGCAGCACTGGTAGGTGGGGCAAGCGTAGGATTCGTTGTAGTCCGCAGTACACTCCGCCTCCATATGCCTTTAAGTTTTGCAAAGATTATAACTCCCAAGGAAAAATATAATTTATGTTTCTTTAGTACATAGTCAAAATTCATTTACCACCACTTCTCTACCACGGCTTACAGAAATACTTCTGTAACAAATACACTCTGTGAAAGCAAGATAATAACAGAAACAGTCTTTGTTTATAGGTGACATATCCCTGTAGCCTGATTTAAAAGTTTTATTTCCAAGTTAGCAATGAATAATAAAATGTACTTGACCTTTAAATCACCCTTTACTATACTGGTTTCATCGAAATAATTAGTACTTATGTAATCAGGAACATGTGTACAAACATAAATCAAGGGTATGTTCATTGGTTGATGCCATGCATTACAACGTACATCAGTTACAAAGTAGTGGTGCGGTTTTTATAATTATGCTTCGTTGGGTCTTTGAGCTATTGAAATCTTTGTGATCTCAGGGCGTGGTAACGGATGGAATGAAAAATCACACGATGTTTCTTCACCACAATGTATTATTTTATTAACACTTTTTCGATATTTTACATTAAATAGTTCCTCTTAGCACCGATCTAAATGATTTAAAACCTTTCCACTTTTTCATTTAGTGGAACTAATGCTTGATGAAAGTCTGGTAAAAGTTCTACCATGCTCACACGTTACATCAATACATCCTTACACCATGATTACACACACGCTAGTGGGCAGATTAGGGCGTCACCTCACGCGACACCCCCTTTTTCGTATACATCCGCGTATGCATCCATCAAATAGTTCTTTCTTGTTAGGGAAGCGATCCCTAACCATCCTCCCTTACTTTTATTATGGAACACATATAATTCTAATATTTATACATATATATATTAAAATCAAATATGGAAATATTTATAATGTCTTTAAACTAACTTAGTTGTTTGTAACAATGAACATTTGCAACACGTTTTCGTCCTTTAACCAACTCATACCAACATCAAAAAACAAATTACACTTTTAACAAATATTCACATAAACGATTCTCTTTTGGGGTCTTCTAATATTCTGTCTCAGTAGTTTGCTGAATACTAACAAAAACTACCGGATCCTCTCTGTATAATGTAAAAATAGTATGTTTAACATGTTATTATAGTATGTAGAACTGTAGAAAAATTAATCTAAAGTAATAATTGCACTTAATCAGAAAGTGTGCAAACAACATGCACAGACTGCCTTCTGCTGGTCAGCGATGGAAGTGGGAAGGTGAACCATCCTGGCTGAATAAGTGCAGCTTGTAAAATATCACAGAGGGAAGCCTCTAACGAGTGGTGAGAAAGTTAAACTTCTTAATGTGTTTCACAAAGTATGTGAAAAATAGGAGGATATTTACTTTGGCTATCAGGATATTGTTAACCTAACAGCAGAGTTTACAGCTGTGTTGGCAATGAGTATAAATTCTGTGTGCAGTGAAAGGTTAAAAACAGGCAAGTTAACCATGCCTGGAAAATCAAGGAAATGTAAAAAGAAGTTCAGTGTGGCAAATTTGTTAGGAGTGCAGTGTAATGAAAAGTTCATAATTTCTTCCTCATAAATGAGCCACCTACAGTCAAGAAAGTGCTTGCATTTGTCAATGAACTATGACCCCGACCTTTCTGCATATTACTTGACATTGGTTTCAAGTTCCAAAAAAGAAATAGTAAGAACACCATTGTTGACTGTGAGGACATATTTATGTCTTTAGTTCAGAGTGCAATATGCAATAGTTATCTAATGGGTATTGTGTTTAAAACTATCACGAGAAGAGGTTGGTGGATCGAAGGCAGGCAATGATAGTCCCAGGCTCCATGTGGCTATGAAAGTAGTGCCGATACTACTCCAATCAGAGTGAGAAAGCGGAGGGATACATGTTTAGGCACTGTTTACACTAGGACCAATTCTTTCAACGAAACCAGTGTAACAACTGTCTCTAATGTTGCAATAGTAACAGGCTACTTGAGTTTGCAAATCTGCTTGAATTTTTTATGCTGCTTGGCACTATAGTAAATGTTCTTTTCCGAAGCGTCTGCTTCTTTACACATGGAGCACTGTGAATAGTTGTAGATGGTTCAGTCTATGGAAGTATGTAGTCAGGCAGTTAAACCCACTGGTTAAGCAGAACACTAACACTGTTTTTCTGCTTGGGTAATCAAGGTTATACTCTTATCTTTGAGGATGTTTGTCTTCCAGTTCTAACTCTTTGTGCTGTATTGTTTTAATTTTATTTTTTCAAGGCAGAGTGGTAAGTCAGATTTCCATTTTTGGACTGTTCGATTTCTGTGCCTTTTTTTTTTTGGCTAAAATATCAATCTGTTAATTTCTTGCTATTCCCACATGTATCTAACACATCTTCAGTATAATTTGCAGCACTCAAACCACCTCTCAGTATGGTTAGCGTCTCTGCCTCACGTTCAAGAGGTCGCGAGTTCAAATCTCACTTAGGATAAGCTATCCGGGTAAGGTTTTTTTCCAAGGTTTTCCCTACCCTGAGAAGACGAATGTCGGGTAACTTAAAGCTCCATGGACCTGGGGCTCATTTGAGCATCATTTCACCCATTTCATTTCATTCATTTGTCCGATATGACACAATGTTGGAGGACGTTAATTTAAAAAAAAAAAAAAAAAAAAAAAAAAAAAAAAAAAAAAAAAAAAAAAGCACCTCTCAGTATTACTTTGCAGTGCAACAAAATCAACAATTCTCCTATGTGCTGGTATCCACTGCAGTTCTTGTTTTACTGGACTTTGCAGCAACTTCATGGAATGAAGTATTTTGTTTCCTGTAATATCACTTGTGTACTGTATCCTTATTAGCAGGCTTTAAATTGAATAAGTAATAGTGTTTGAGTGGAGCAAAACTGCTGAGGTCATCGGTGCCATGTTCTTCTACATATTTATTATTCCTTTAGTTTATTACAAAAAATAACACAAAGCAAATATAGGAAAAAATAACAGAAATAACAAAAGTAAAAAAATTAAACCTAAACAACAAAGAGGAAATAATAGAAATCGCGCAATTCATGATAAAATAATAACAAACCCTCAGCAAACAGTGTTTAAATTGATAAATACAGCTACTTTATTAAATTTATTTATATTCATAGTTAAAAGGTTGTTTCAGACTGATCTTAACTGCTATTTCTCCATCAAAATTTGATGCATTGATAGACATATCTAAAAATTTACAGTGTATTCCAAGGCCATCCATGAAAAGGTGTAGCCATTCTTCTTCTGAGTAATGTTTCCAGCATTAATATGTAATATTTTCATTATTTGTCTTCTAGGTTAATTTCTATATGGGATAACAGACATCTTGGAAGTGGTACTCCTTCAATTTTGATGTTTGTCTATACAGGATGTTTCAAAAATACGGGGCATAATTTCAGGTATGTATTTCCCACATGTAGACAATCAAATTACTTCATTATAACATGTGTCCGGAAATGCTTCATTTCCGAGTTATGGCCTTCACAACATTGAAATTCACTGGAACGTTTTTCTTTCCGCAGGTTGTTGTCATTACAGAAGATGTTCAAAATGTCCACCTCCTGCTTGAATACAGACCTCACATGGATGTCTCATTGACCTGCGAACACGATCCCAAACTCCAGGAGTATTGCGTATGTCCTCACAACTTGCCACAATTCGATTCCGAAGGGATTCCAAATCCGGCACCGGAGACGAATAAACCAATGATTTTAAATGGCCCCACAAGTAGAAATCGAGAGGGTTCAGATCAGGTGAGCGTGGAGGCCAAGCAATTGGGCCACCTCTACCTATCCATCGATCCAAGTACCGGTGAGCCGTAAGACTGAAGTGTGCAGGAGAGTACCAGGAGAGGTACCCACAGCGACAATGTCCAGATCGGAAGACATTTGTACGTCTCCATTCCCGTCTTTGCGAGTATGGAACATTCACCTCTCCTGGTTTGGGAAGGGGACGACCAAGATCTACAACTCCTGAAGTGCAGGAGGAGATTCTGGAGGCTGTGGACTCCTTCTATCAGCACACGACGGTTAGCGTTGCAAGTCAATGTTCCTCATACGACTGTCTGGAGACTGTTGAACGAGTATAAATTGTATCCTTATCATTTGCAACGTGTACAGGCCCTGTCACCAGCAGATTACCCTGCACGAGTTAGGTTCTGTCAGTGGTTCTTGCAGCAGTGTGGTGTAAATCCGAACTTTTCTGCCGTCGTATTATTTACAGATGAAGCACAGTTCACAAGAGATGGCATAACAAATTTCCACAATCAGCATGTATGGTCGCATGAAAACCCACGTGCAACTGTTGTATCTCAGACAGACTTACGGGGCAGGCGTACACAAACTTCCTGGAAAACACCATACCTGACGTTTTCGAAGACACTCCACTGATTAATCATCAACACATTCACTTCTTGCATGATGGCGCTCCTGCACACTTCAGTCTTACGGCTCGCCGGTACTTGGATCGACGGTTTCCTGATCGATGGATAGGTAGAGGTGGCCCAATTGCTTGGCCTCCACGCTCACCTGATCTGAACCCTCCCGATTTCTACTTGTGGGGCCATTTAAAATCATTGGTTTATTCGTCTCCGGTGCCGGATTTGGAATCCCTTCGGAATCGAATTGTGGCAAGTTGTGAGGACATACGCAATACTCCTGGAGTTTGGGATCGTGTTCGCAGGTCAATGAGACATCGATGTGAGGTCTGTATTCAAGCAGGAGGTGGACATTTTGAACATCTTCTGTAATGACAACAACCTGCGGAAAGAAAAACGTTTCAGTGAATTTCAATGTTGTGAAGGCCATAACTCGGAAATGAAGCATTTCCGGACACATGTTATAATGAAGTAATTTGATTGTCTATATGTGGGAAATACATACCTGAAATTATGCCCCGTATTTTTGAAACACCCTGTATATTGTATTTCATCTGTATGTTTTTAACTTTCTGCATGAAGTTTTCTTGGGTTCTAAGATATTTTGTTTCTATTACATGTATTCCAGCAGATATTACATGGTGGTTTGTGTAGCTTTAAATGTTAGATTAAGACTTTTTTTCCCTCTCATATAGGTGGGTTATCCATGTCTATCTGCATTGTAATAACTTGTCGAATAGTCTTAACACTACCAGCGACTATTCACATATCTTTCTTTTAAGTTTTGATTCGCCAGCTATCGCAAGTCTCACTTCTGTATTGGAGCACTGGTTCTATATATGTCATATACATTGTGTTCCAAATGTTTTTACAGCATCCCCATTTACCACCTATTACTAGTTTTTAATTTAGTTTTTGTTAAGCTTTTTTTTTGGTAATTGTTTTTGTCTTTTCCAGGGTAGTTTTAAACCTGGGGTATTCTGTGCTTATTTAATGATTTCCTTATTGAAGACTAGGAGAGTGTTTGTGGAAAGTGACCTAATGATAACACCTGGTATTTAGTTTGTTTTGTTTACTGTCACTTAGTTGTTTTGACACCATACAACTAATTTTTTAAGAGCGGCATTCATTTAGGTGTTCAATTCTTGATGGTCATATGGTGCTACTGCCTAGATCACTTGCTCATCTGCATATAAAGCACAATGGACATTCTGCGTTTCAGTTAGTTTAGATGAGAGATCCTTCATCATTATATTAGAAAGTGTCATACTTGAGAGGGCTCCTTAAGTAGCCCTCTGTGTTTGTTTGAATTTTCAAAAGCTTTCATTGTATTTAGTTATATATAGTCCTTAAATTAGGAAATTATGGAACTGATTACCCTCCCCTTATATAGAACTTACACCCCACTAGGACTTAACGAGCCAGTGCCTAGGATCAGACGCCTGTTGGGGAGCACAGGAACCTATGGACTGGACAGAGTGAAGACCTGGAAGCGGGTGATCAGCCAAGCACCACGTATGAGAGCGAGGAAGAAGTTCATATGAAATACAGGCAAAATGGATGACTTGAAAGGTGATAATGGAGCAATTGGTGGAATGAGTGGCAGGGAAGACCAAAGAATCCGACAGGCATCTGACCCTAAGCACTGGCTGTAAGTCCTACATAAAGGGAGAGTAATCAGGTAAAGAAGAAGAGAAGTTTGTTGATTCTTGCCACCCAGAATAACAAAATGTTTCTGTAATTATCTTAATAAACTGTTCTGCAACTAAGTTATATGGTAATGCAATAGAATTTCCATTACTTGAATTAAAATTTATCTGGATAATGGAAATTGCTGCATTATGTAAAATAAAGTCAAGTACATAAAGTATTGGTGTGCAAAATGATCAATGTTGTACTGCACAAAAAATACATAAGATACTAAATTTCTACTTCATAGTGAAAATATAACAGAGCCAAAGAAATTACAAATACAATATTTAACAGGTTGAGTGAAGGACAGTAGTCTGCTGCTGAACGAGGATTCTTCACTGCAAGCTCCTGCAGTGAGCATGACCAATAATATGCAAAGCTAAATAATGAAAGATCAGATAATGAAAACCCTAGTATAGTTTATTCAGGAATATAAAACAAAAATAAATATGCAGAATGCTTAGTACTGATCACTACAAAAGTTACTGGAAGATGAAAGCTGCATATACTGAAAAATCAGCCCCTTAATTACTAAAAAAGCTTTTGGAGCAATTTACCTGTTTTGCATTAAAGCTGGAAATATTGTAATTGAGGATCTGCTTCTTTTTTGACGTGTAGATGGAAATGTCACAAATATTTGTACAATCTCAAGTTTTGGGAGAAAAATACATATAGTGGTTCAAGAAAATTAAAACATAAACAAAGCCTCATGAAAGGGAAGAAAAAAGGGGAAAAAAACTATCAACTCGCTTGACTCTTTCCACCTGCACAAACTATATGTTATATTAAAACTTTTGTAGTGATCTTGACAAAAAACTAATTACTTCAACTGATCTAGTAATTAAGTAACTTAGGTTAATAAGAAAACAAGATAAAACTGATGCATTTTTTAAATGTACTTGAGGTGAATCGGAACTAGTAACATGTCAAGTGAGTAAAATAGGATATTGTGTTACCTGTTGTGACTTATGTTAAGCAAAATTAATAACATGTTAGCATACAGCAGGATTCCATTAGTATGTTCCTCAGCAGCACATTTTCCTGTATATGAAGTCAAATTATGAAAGTCCCAGTTCCAAATGCACTAAATACTGCAAAAAATGTTGCTTTAGCATATTTATCTGTTCCCCTTACTATATTCAAGTTTTGATGGCACTCAATATTTTGGCCAATATGTGGACATTTGTGAAACCAATCAGACTGGCAGCCAAAGGTGTAGCATTTTATTTTGTATTTAAATGTGAGGTAAGTGAGTTATGCATTTTTATTATCACATTTTCCAGTCTGTCAAATACTTGGGTATTTGTAAAATCATACTGATGAGATCGTACTGTATGTTACATAATGAATGTGTACATTACAGCAATAAAATACAGAAACAGCTATTATACAAGAACTGAACTTTAGGTCAAAATATAAAAGCAAATTCAAACTATTACACATGTGCTTGACTCCAGTACTTCTCCTGTTACTTTTGAGAAAGAAGAGTGAAATTATAATTACACCATCACATACTTGGTCGGTATAGAAAGAATTACATTCCACCCAAAACTCTGCTGTTGAGATTTCACTGGAACTATGCCTTTTGAGGTTCCCTAAACTCCCCCCCCCCCCCAAAAAAAAAAAAGATTTTAGTAAAAGGTCTGTGTATGTGTGTGTGTGTGTGAATGGCATAACTCAAAAACAAAAAGTTGGTTAAATACCAAACTTGGTATTCAGGCTCAGCATCTTCCAAGGATGCAACACAAAAATTTTCAAGAAAATCCCACTCACAAAACTACTGTTTATAGTAAAAAATTTTTATTTTCTCAAAAATGTTTCTAATCGTTTTGATTAAAATAACACAAATTTAAGACTTTTCATGACAAATGAAATTCATATCTTGTATTTTCTGGGAGAAGTCTCTGAAAACTATTCATTCTGAAAGCCTTTTCCCCAATTGCTAAACCATAAGAGATAGATGAAACAATATTACACAAAAAAATGTATGACTGTTGCTTAAGCCTACGGTATTCTCTTATACCCATTGTATCTACAAGGAAATATGTAATAAAAGGATTTCTACAAATGTTTATCCACGGGGTGCACTCAGCCTCGTTAGGTCCCGGGGGGACCAATTGAGGAGCTACTTGATGGAGAAGTAGCGGCCCCAGGTCGAGAAGACCGCATAACTGGCCGGGAGGGCTCGGGGCGCTGACCACGTCCCACCCTCCAGTACTGCACCTCACCAATGACGCCTGTAGTGGGCAGAGGTGGGGGACGCAGCGGCTGGGCGGTAGGCCTTGGCCCTTCGTGGGCTGTCGCGCGGGGTTTACATTACAAATGTTTATCTCAACTAACATTGAAGTAGGTCAAAGAATATGGTTTTCTAAGATTACCTTGTTGAAAAGTGGGTAGAGAAAGTCCTAAGAATAAAGCACGTCAGATTTTTTTTATTTATCTGACAGTGTGATTGCTTTTAATTTTTGACCTAAAATTGGATTAAGTGTAATGGTAAAACTGCAATATCGCCCAGTAAATGAAATTCAGAAGTCATATAAGTAATACATGACTTGGTATGCTTTCCTTACAGGGTGACAAAATGTACAGGTAAACAGAGCTCTGAACCTTAGTTTGAAGTAGTACTTCCTGAATTTTTTTGTTTGAACATGCAACATGTGCTAAATAAGAAAGCTTCCATCAACAACAATACTGTGCCAATTTGCTTACAGAAACTGAAGAATGACTTGACCTAGTATGCTTTCCTTGAAGGGCAGCAATACACACAATAGATAAATAAGTCCACCATAGGTTCAAGCAGTACATCTTGAATGCAACTCTCTTGTTTGAACATGCAACATGAGCTAAATAAGAAACAATATTGTGCTACTCTGCTTTACAGAAACTGAAGAATAACTTGACCTAGTATGCTTTTCTTGTTGGGCAAAAATGTACAACAGGTAAATAGAACTCTACACCTACACGGAAGCAGCACATGAATTAAACTCTCTTGTTTGACATGCAACATGTGCTAAATAAGAAAGCTACCCTAAGCAACAATACTCTGCTAGTTTGCTTATAGAAACTGAAGAATAAGACAGTTTATTCAGAATCTAAAAGAACAGAAAGAAGTATAACAAAATCAAGCGTCTACAAATACTATACATCTTGTAAGTACACTAAAACATACTCTTAACGTATGTTAGACCATGGCTTAATTTCAGCATTCCAGTTATTCTTTCTGTAAGGAACAAAATTCATTCATCATTTCATTCCCATGCTATACCCCAACACCCTCACATCCATACTACATTACTAAATTTTTTGTCTCATATATATTAAAACTTGAACACTAAGCTTATGCAAAAAGGAAATCATGTAAATTCCAGCACAATGTTGCTGCTCTTTATTCCATCAGACTATTCAATGGAAAAAATGATATAATATTCATTTCTCCAGTCATTCTCATGCTGGATTGTGATACATGAAAAACTATGTATAAGAGTTACCCACATGAAAGTGAGATATTTTTTATTTAGTCTGTAATAGTTTACTGGTTGCAATGTATAGAAGTATAAGAAGAATATTGTACACGAGGTACACAATTAAAAAAAAAAAAGAATGCGTTCTTTGACAGACAATATCTTTAACACAAGATAACATGTAGTTAGAAGTTTTGCATGGACTTACAGGGAGGCAGGGAGTTCATTGTATGTGTTCAAAATGATCACCATCAACAGCTATACAATATCAATCCTGCTGAACTGTTGACTGCACATGGTGCTGCAACGGTTTCTTGGAGTGTTTGCAGTGTCAGCTGGCTTTTGTCTATAAACTTCATCCTTCAAGGTCAAGGATGAGATAAAAATTGATAGGTGTTAAGTCTGGAGATTGTGGTGGGTAGACAGCAGTACCTCTTTGACTTAAAAGTGTCAAAGTATGCCCTAACACCTCAATGGTAGTAAGTTGGACTTTAATTTTGTTGTAAGTAAAGTCGGTCTCCAAACAATTCTTGAATGTCATGGAAAATCAATGTATGAAGTGTGCCAAAATACATCAGACGAATTGCAGTATCTTTAAAGAAGAAAGGAACAACAACGAAACCACACCACACATTAGCTACACATTTCCTTGTACACAATCTATAGGTGCCTACAATGGTGGTGGTTTTCAGTTCTTTAAAATGCTTCTCTGAAATGTCAGATGAGAAAACCTTCTCTGCGAATCATCCTCCATGGCTTCAAACCTTCTGTAATGAAACTTTTGATCCAGATCATCTTCATTCAAAGTGTGCAACAGTCTTGGAAAATTCACCTTCCACTTTTCAGCCTTTAGAATTCACTAAATACTTGATTGGTTTCCACTACTTCTGCATGCATGCTAATTCACTGATTTCTTATAAGACATTGCAATACTGGAGCACTGAACGCTGGACTTATTACTGTCAATGTCCCCCTGAACTTTACTTATGCACATAATGAACCTTACTGTCTGCTTTAATTAATCCCAAGTATAGACAACTATTCAAATGTCGGTGACACTCCAGCCATTGTCGTAGCTCTTTAATGTTTTCATACTTCCAGTGACATTTCAACATAGTGTTGTATTTCAGATATGACAACCAGGAAGCCATTTTGCCTTCTATCATAGCGCACTACAACACTCAGTGATGCATGTGACCTTTATCATCACTGCACTATCACACAAGAATTGTAACCACAACTCAATTTGTTCCAAAGATATTGACTATCAAAGATTGAATAGGTACCTCTTCTTTGGACTCCATAATAGTCACCTTGTCTGTTTAAAGATGTACCTCATTGCATCACTATTATGGATATTCTGTGTGAGGAATGCTCATGGTTGGCTCTGAAACCAATTTTTGACAGTATCTCAGACCTCAGTATCATTGGGAAGCCAGCACCTCTTCTATGTTGATTTGGTGGTCCAATGATACGGTAGTTCCAGAGAGAATGATTGAGGCTGTATGATGGATGACAGAAGACCTCCAAGCATAAGCACCACAGCAGATGTTGGTACATATAGGTATGTATCTAATCAATGTATCTAATCAATTCTAAACAATGGACCCTTCTTGTCAAAGAAACAAAGTGACCATTATTATGGCAGCTCCTGTGAAAGAATGAGCCTTTTTTGAGTGAGGAGAGCTTGGATACCACTATGTAAAACTCATCTGATTTGTGGCAAGAGAAAGTGTACCATGTATTCTATTTCCTCTCTTGAAGATGCTGCAGCTGCAAAAGGCAAGCACCCAGTCACTCAGTCTCGGAAAGATCCTTGGGGTCTATTGTGCACAACCCTTGTTGAAGGCCAATTGTTGATTGAGAATGTTGTGAACAGTTCATTGCCTCAACGACAGTGTTTCAATAATTTGTCTAGTGGTGGTTTGAAAATTTCCCTACGCCAGATTGTTACAGCTTCAGTCAGTTTCACAATGATGGTTAAATGTGTCTGAGTTGGTACTCACATGTCTCACAAAATCCACTACACCACCTAATACTGCAGAGCCACTTATTCACACTCAATGCAATCTTCTGGGGCAAACACAAACCTCAGTAGCAACACTAATTATTAAAGTCCCACTTTTCACTGGGCTACTCTTATATTAAAGTTATGCACATGTAATTCATAAGACTGAAAGAATGTTTTCATGAATGAATAAACCAGGAATAATCAAAATGACAATGATGGTAAATGATGCATTCATCAAAGGAAAGACCTTCAGTGTACTGCATCATGATCAAATGATTATTACTGCACATTTCTAACCTAAATCTTCCCCCATCCCCCAAGTATCTTTTGTTCCTTACTGCTGAAAATTAAGCTTAACTGGTCTGCATTCCACATGGTAGCAGTAACAAAGGATAAACAACACAAAGAGTTGGTCTTAATTTGAAGAGTTACTTTAGATAGATAGATTATCAGCATTTAATAAAAGATCCCACATTGTCCATAAAGCAATTGCTGCTTCTATACTCACTTTGGCTTCCTGATGTTTTTGCTTTCATCTTCGGAAACACTACAATTGAACAAATTGCTGTTAATGTTTTCTAGCATTAGATTCCCATGTTTGTAAAACATATGCACAAAAAGCAAACACTGAATCCTGTATTAAAGAGTAGAATAGCCAAGATAGTGCAATTAATAAAATATATTGAAAATACTTGAAATCTTTCGGTTTTAAAATCTTTAAGATATTCTTCAAACTTCCAAATACTTTTGTATTAAACTGTAAATTACATAAAAGATATTCATTGGGCCCTAAAAATGTCATAGTAACATACTACTTGAGCGTTGGAAAAAAAGTGCACATAAGGGTTGGGAAAGGAAATGGAAAGTCAAAGGAAATTATTTTCTACCTTAGAAACTCCAAATTAAATTTGTCTTTTTTTATCATGAATTATAGTTTAACAGTATTTTGGGCAATGAAAATCTTCATTAAGCAAATATTTAAATATCATTGTCAATACTATAAGTTGGGAATAACACTCCTTATACATTGAGTGCAACCCTTTTTCTTTGAGGCAGAGTATATTTTATACCTGAGCTTACCTACTAAGGATCATGCTTATTATACAGTGAATGCATGCTTCCTTAACCCTTTAACCAACAACATTTACCACTCCTCCAAACCCATCACACAACCAGCACCACAACATAATTTTACATAATACTCAATAGGACTATATTTTCCATTCAATTATATGGCTAACATTTAGAATTTCTGTACACTTTTGTTTTATTGTGAATGGCTCTACTAATCATCTTCTGATTAGAGACTGTCTTTGCCAAATTAACCGTGCTATTTGCTAACTTTCCAGTGAACTAATTTGAACTGATGAGCAACTTCCCATAGTTATATTTAGCAATCAGTAAGATGAATTACAACTGTAGACATAATGAAAGAGAGCAATTGTGTGTATGAATTTATTATATATTTTCTTAATAGACAAATTAATTACTCATATAACAAACTTCAAAAACTACTGATGTTACTAACTCTTAACATCAGAAACAGTTTATTTCCTTAAAATTCTTTAGTCTCTAATATTTTTATTACAGTATAACCCTGCTAATCCACACAACGAAAATCCCAAATTCCGAATAATCTGTACGCAGAACCCATAGTTTAAAAAACAAAAAGTTATGTGTAGTGTAGAGAAAGCATTTTATATTATTGAACTGACAAACTCGTTATTGACACTATACGCATTGGAATGAAATGTTTTGCTAAACTTTGCTGTAGGCAATGAATGTGCCTGTACATAATACATTTAGTCATTGTTAAACAACATTTTCACATTTACTTAGGTAACATACAGGTAGCTATCACATGTTTATGAAGCAGTAATTTTCCCTTAACTTGCAAAATCGGTAATTTTCTGCTGTAAAGAACTAAACCTGCTTGAAGACATGGTGTTACACCAGTCGTATGAACTTTATATTCTTTGGTTGGTACAAGCGATTGACTATGACCACAGGTCAGAAGAATACATTGTTGTAATGTTATGCATAGTAATCAGAACGTCACTTCCTCATATCACTATGCTATGTTACCTTGTAATTGCTACTCATATAAATGAATTTATAAACATTTTTTGTTTTTATCTTTTGGATAATCTGAACATTTTCGAATCCGAACATACCACACCCCCATTTATTTCAAATTAGCGGGGGTTCTACTGTATTAGTATATTAAATGCAGATATAAAAAATAACTTCTCCAACCCCCTTTATCACAGATCACTACTCCATTTTCTCATAATTCAAAAACATTTGTTTAAAAGCTTACCGCCATATTTTTGTGGTTTAACAATAAACTCTGTTTGCAGAGAAAATTCTTTATGCAAATTCTGCATCTCCAGACAGTCACATTTTGCAAACTTTAATTTCACCTCCGTAATTCTATTTTCTTGTATTTTAAGATACAACAGTGTTGCACCTGAACTTTCACACAGTGAGCTAATATCAAGTCAAAATTTCATCTTGGCTTCTTAATTCCGTAACACCTGTTCTTATCCAAACAATTTCTCTGTTTGCTTAAGAGCTGTGAGCTTAAAATATTTGTGAAATGATGGATTTCAGCAAAAGCCTACATAAGACATATACACAACTTTCCTCTACCTCCTGAGCAAAATCCTAAATACATACTACTATACAGTTTATCTTGAGTGCTGGAATGAATCTAGTGCGCTTAACAGTCAAAGTTAAGAAGGCCTGTGCTTTGCATGAGCATTGTTCTCCATATCGTGTCACCACCTGTGCATTTCCTGTATTGTGTTACCCTGATTGTTGTTCTCTTCCACTATCATACCAATTTTATATATGTGTGTAACCAACTCAAACAATGTTTTTAAGTACTGAATACCTGTAGCATATTCAGCATCAATAACACAAATTTCTGTAAATAGTAAAAGGTGCCTATCTTTTGCTTTTTAGTTTAGTCATTGGTTAACCTGGAGAAAATAATTGCAAAAACTATAACTCTCAGCTTCTTATGGTATAATTTAATATGACTGCAAAAAGCATAAAAAGTCCCAAAGTAATCTTTGACAGCAACGCTATTTAAGGGCTCAAGATAAAGTGCGCAAGTAGTACAGCAAGTTGGGCTAACTGTTGGTGGATTTTAAGAGTAGACATCCCAATGCAAATAAAGCGAATACCTTTGTTACTGACGCTGTCAACTGCCAGGATTATATCACTGCCACCAGTGTGCTGCAATTTCGTCTAGCAGGTTTTCTTTTACATGCCAGTAAATCCACTGACATGGGGCTATTGCTTTTTAAGTATCCCAATGTGGGTCACTATCGCAATCATTTGCTCTAATCGGAGTTTAGAATTTCACATATTATAATATATACTTTCTCTATTAAATTATTAAAAATCTTGCTCATCCATATCCTCAGCAACTGTTTGCATGTACCTCCAGAACTTTTCCTAGTCCACAAATCTCATTCCAAAACTCTTGCATCCAATTTCAACCAAAAACTTTCCCTATGCTAAAAATACAATTCATTTTCAGGAAGCTTTTTCTTAAGGAGAAACACGGATGAAAATAATTTTTCAAGAAAACAATAATTTGTAGACTTATGCCTGGTCGCATGACAGCAAATAGAAATTAATCAGCCTATAAATTGATTTTTATTTATTTATGCCAATAAACTTACTGTTGGTGTTTTTAAACACACAAGCCGTGTGTGGGCTAAGTTTGAGAGGTGAAACTGGAACTTAAAAATTCAATGCCACAACTGGGATTTGAACCACAGACCTTCCGCTTACCGGGCGGCTGCTCTACCACTGAGGTATTGTGACAAACTGCCAGAATGGCATTAAATTCTCAAACCAGTTCGTATTTCTCCTGGTAAACCACAAAGGTAGTCTCACATCAGAGACAAATTACCCCAATGGTGAAATACGAACTGGTTTGAGAATTTAATGCCATTCTGGCAGTTTGTCACAATACCTCAGTGGTAGAGCAGCCGCCCGGTAAGCGGAAGGTCTGTGGTTCAAATCCAAGTTGTGGCATTGAATTTTTAAGTTCCAGTTCCACCTCTCAAACTATAAATTGATGTTTAATATAGAGTACATTTGAAATCAACATATTACTAGTAAGTCAGGGAAACTTTGTAAGGGATCCAAAGCTGGCTGCACATACTTACCTTGAACTTTCCTCTTTGATACGGTTTTTCTTGGCTTTCCACCTTTCTTCTTCATCACTTGTATCTGTGTCAGCCAGTTTCATTGTAAGCAATTTATCCTTTCTCCAGGACTTGCCTTTCTTTTTATCCTGAAATGGGAAGTTGATCATTATATAATACCAGCCATTAAAAAAAGGACTACCATCTTCCTCTATCACAAAACCACATTAAAAGTCATGGTACTATATAAGGTGGCTTGTAATTGAGAATCAACTGCTTTGTCAAAGTACAAAATTCCACTAAAATAAATATTCTTATCAGAATACACATATTGAAATAATACTTCAATTTTTATAAAACTCTTTCAAGCAAATCTTAAAAATGAAATCTTTGTATTAAATACCAATTTGCAGTGTATTTCTATATTATAAGTATTCCTGTAAAGCATAAGTCTGCAACTGCATACAGTGCTTTTCATTTCATTTTATTTTAAATGTGGATAATTTTTAAAATTTTTTTAAATAAAGGAAAATGAAACACTGTGCAGTACTCAATTTTTGAACAAACTAAACATTAAATAGCTGATACTAACCAAGGAGAAACTGAGTCTACTAAACTCTGCCTTTCAGATCTGAGGGAGATTTTAATGTCAGTTGTTTTGCAATAAAAATAATGTAACGCAGAGCTGACACCAAGATGGTAAGCTGATTTATGACTGCTGGAATGTAAATGCATATCAGATTCATAACATGCAATAAAATAAAATTATTCTCCATCAATAATGATCTTTTATTTAACAAGCTACTCTGGTTTACTGGGAATGTATGGCAACCCTAATTAGAGAGCAATGGATAAGGAGAAAAAGGATGCTTTCCAAGATTTCTATTCACTGAAAAAAATGAACTAAAAGAGTTTAACACAAGTTTTGCTTCACCGTAACTAGTTAATTTGCTGTATAGAAAACAATGAAATTCCAAAAAGAAATAAGAGTGAACCATTTACCTAAATGGCTTTATTGGTATTCTATTTTCAGTCAGAAGAACTGAAAGCATATATACAGTGTGTATATAGATTGGCTGGACCACCTATGATGGCACCAGACCGAGCGAGGACCAGAACTCCCTCTGTCAGAGATACACGTAAATGACAGACAAATCATGGGTACACAGCACGTACTAACTTACATTAGGTTTACCTGCATCACAACAGATGTTGCATTGATCACCTTTAAGCCAACATATTCCCTGTATCCTCGAAAACAATTCTGGTGTACCCCATGTTATGCATGAAGTTCTTCACCATGCTGTAATTGTTGGGGTTTGGGGGGAGACAGTGAATTTGCGTGGAATTATCTGTCTCGTATTTTATGACACAATTGATTCACACATTTACATATACCTACTCTATTTCAAATATTTTTTTCTGCAACTAACAAGAAATAAAGGATTGTGTGGCTAGTTTCAGCAGAATTCAGTTACAGTACACAGAACTATGAGTTTTATGCATGAATTGGGAAGCCTGTACAGTGTCAGAAAAATTAGTCGAGAATTCTAGCTGCCTCATTCTGCTGGCCTATCACCATGCAAGATTTATTTATGGAAACATCAAAGGATAAAATGTAACCATGAAATTAGTGTGCATTAGAAGAATTGAAGGACAAAATCACAAGATGAATATAGGCAATCAGTCAACATGAACTTCTGCAAGTAAACCAGAATTGTTTTCAGAGATATAGGGAATGTGTTCGCCTTGAAGCTCATCAATTTCAACATCTGTTGTAATGTAGGTAAACACAATGTACGTAAGTTAGTGCAGTAGTTAAGTCTTCCGTAGCCATGATGTACTGGTCATTCACATGTAACTCTGGCAGAGGACGTGCCAGTCCTCACAAAGCCCATTGTCACAGCGAGGCAGTCCAACTGATCTACAAATGCACTGTGTACGCATATGTGTGTGTGTGTGTATGTATATAAGGAAAGATTGAAAACTGAAGGAACACAATTTATAATTTAAGCAAATACTATTGGCCTTGGATGTCCACAGCTGACAGATTGTTTACCAGTTACTGATCACACCACCAACAGTATCTGTTCAAGCTGTTCCGGAATGTAGCATAATATTCAAACTTGAAAGATGGCTCACATGTATATGAGGAAAAGCAAGGGATATACAGTGTATTTTGTTTGGGGAGGAGCGAGAGATATTCACACAGAAATTTTGGATATTCATTATGCAGAATGCCTGGACTGCAGCAGAATGCCCAAATGGTAGTAAACTTTGAAAGGTAGAACTGGAACTTAAAAATTCAATGCCACAACTGGGATTTGAACCACAGACCTTCCGCTTACCGGGCGGATGCTCTACCACTGAGCTATTGTGACAAACTGCCAGAATGGCATTAAATTCTCAACCCAGTTCTTATTTCACACGGCTTGTGTGTTTAAAAAACACCAATAGTAAGTTTGTTGGCATAAATAAATAATAATTACCATCTGGTAGTAAACTTGTTGATGAACTTGCACTCTACCAATGTTGCAACTCCTTAACATCATCCAATGTCAGGATCAAAAAGGCAACAAATTGAAGTGACTACTTCACTCATAAGTGACTTGGTGGAAATCAACCAATGATGTGCATAACAATTTAAAATTTCAATCAATGACAGCCTTCATTTGCTAAAAATTTTATCAAATTTCATTATCACCTCCTCTGCTTTTCTTTAGTTATGATCAGCTGCACTGTGCTAAATGTGCAACAGCTGACAAATTTGACGCAACAGAGCTACTATTCAAATGTCAAATATGGCTGACTCTCGCTTATCTAATGGTGAAATAGATTAATAATTTGAAGAGGAAAACCTCAGAAGACTGAATACGACAGGGAATATGTTTGGAATCAGTTGGACAAATTTTGTGTTGACAAAATTATAAATTAACAGGAGATACTCCAACTTCTGACATTAAAATGTTAATCTTAAAACATTGGAGCATCAATATGAGAATCTTGTACGCCGTGCCAATGGACATGATGTATGCATGCCTACTACATCTTTCTTCAAGAGGTTAGCAATAGCAATACAGCATTTAAATGACATTTCATAAGCTATATCATCCTTTAATTCATGAAATAGTCTTAATAAATGCAACTCGTGATAGTCAAATTCTCTAGATATTGTGACAATCACTCATGGCATTACTTATGATAACTTGTACATCTACAAATCTTGGTGTAACAATTCAAGATTTCACAAATCACTGGTGTTACTGGCATGGAAAAACAGAAAACTGGGAAACTTATCACCTATAAAGGAAAGGAAATGTGAAAAAAAAAAAACTGCTTGGAGGAAATGTGATGACTGTAAGAAATGCTCTGTTGTCATTTACTTGGATAAGAAACCACCAATGGAAAGTGATATAACCTAACCTGACTTCAAAAGAACAAGCATTAATATTCTACTGGAAGAGATTGGGTTCAAGCACATGAATAATCATTCAGAAATAAATACTGCTAATGTGCAGTTGTTCCAGTCAAGTGGTTCAGGTCAGAAGAACAAGTCTTCAGATAGTGGTATGCTCCGTCCAGGGCATGGTAATATAATTTGCACCCGCCTGCGTGTCTGACTCACGTTCAAGAGGTCGTGAGTTCGAATCTTGCTTAGGATAGGTTATCCAGGTAAAGTTTATTTCCAAGGTTTTCCCTTATCCTGAGAAGATGAATGTCGGGTTACTTTAAGCTCCATGAACCTTGGGCTCATTTGAGCATCATTTCACCCATTTCATTCATTCACTGTCCAAAATGACATTATACTGGAGGACGTTAATTAAAAAAAAAAAGTAATATCATTTGCAAACCAGTATTTCGTGTGCTTTTTTGTTTACATCAGGTTTCCTTCTATGGTCAGTAGGATTATAAGCATACTTTTTAACATGTTTCTTATTCTATGCAAACAAGAAATGGAGCCAGCTTGTGTTATCACTGATCGATCATAAAAAATGTCCCGTTTCTGAATAAAGTTATGGAGTGAAGCAACAGATGCAACTAATAACTGATGAAAGTTTATCTTTCCCCCATTTTACTCTCATCTCTGCAGACTTGGGTTATTAAAAGGCATGATAAACTCTTCAAAAAAGAAATGCACAACTAAGTATGACATGTTCTTAATAAAATCTGCTAAGCAAAGTAAGTAGGCTTTCGAGTTGCTACCTTAGTGACTTTCTTGAGCAGCAAGCACCATTCATTAAAAATGACTATAGTACAGAAATGGTTATTTTAGAATGTTAACAAAAATTTTGCACACAACAGTCTATTCTACTGTGCTTTTTAAATGGGAAGAGTTCTGATCTGCAGCCAATGAGATACGTTTACCTGCACAGCGTTGCAAGCTCATTACCCACACTCTTCATATTTCTTGGCGCACGTCAATCCCCACTTAAGGGGAAAGCAATATGACAACAAGCAGGACTCCGATAGATTATCGGCCTGGAGATGCTCAAGGACAAATTCTTTCCCATTTGAAAAGCACAGTAGTTGATAATTCATAATGTAGTTAATTTAATACCTTGTCATCATCTCCCGAATCATCTGAAATTTCAAATACTTCAGCAACATTATTATCTTTAACTTGTATAACCTCTATATCATCATCATCGTCATCATCATTGGCAGCAGATTTAGGTACTTTTTCATCACCGTTTGCAACTACTTTTTCGTCAACATCCATTTTTTCCACCTTTATTTTCGTTTCATCTGGGACCTCCTCCTCCTCCTTTTCCTTTTTTACTTTTGTCTTCTTGATTTGTTCATCTTCATCATTATCTTAAACAGTAGAAAACAAAGTCATGATTTCCTATTGGATTATGGAATCACAAGAGTTACACCTGTATGTAAAGTTTTTCAATACTTCATGCGAAGTATTTAAACGCCAGAGGGTCTAGCATATGAATTATTAAGAACATGACATGCAACACTTCACATTATTTTCTCCTCCTATTATAAATTTACATACAGTACCTTACTGAATTTATGTGAAATATAGTTTTGTACATAATAAGTAGGTTTTTGTTACTAATGTGCTGACACTAAGGTGGTAGGGATTACACAAAGGTTGGGGCAAGTCATTGCAACTATTTTTTTCTTGCAGATACAACCCCGGTTAGAAAATGTAACATACAGACAAAAGGATGAAGTAGGAACTACATTTGTGGACACTGAAAAACATGCAAACATTGTGCCTCACATATTTATTAGAGTAGTGTACAGACAATACTGGTTTCATGGTGCAAAGTTAGTATAGAACAGCAATCTCCTTCATTAAATTAAATAAATAATTCTAAAATGGTTAGCCATCATACTCCCAAATTTTATATTTGTATACATTATTACAGTTTATCTCTCAAATATCTTTACATTATACATATTTTATGCTTTATTATTTATATTTAAAACTGTATTTGTACAGATTTATTCGCAAGCTGTATCTTTATGACAACCCTAAAATAGGACACTATGCAACTACTGGATTTTCTCCCTCAGCATAACATAGCACACATACAGTTGACATGACAAAACTGGGCCTAAAGATCTCAAAAGTAGTCCCCTGCAATGTTTACCAAGTATGTGGGAGGAAATGAATAGCATCTGCATCAGGAGTTACTGCACCATGTATGAATCGGGTCACCTGTTGAGCAC
Organism: Tenodera sinensis; assembly: GCA_030765045.1. Lineage (NCBI taxonomy): Eukaryota > Metazoa > Arthropoda > Insecta > Mantodea > Mantidae > Tenodera > Tenodera sinensis. Next base: position 66,649,209 of record CM060972.1, read on the forward strand.
AAAATTGGCAATGTCCTCTCACGCAGCAAACTACCTGCTATGCAGGGTTCCTTTACCTTTCGTATGAGATGAAAATCACAGGGCAAAAGCTCAAAAGTATCACGTGTGTTCCAATTCTTCCCATGTCCAGCATCACAATTGCCATACACACTCTGCTGTCCATAGTCACATCCCTTTGCTAGTGTTACACCTTTGAACTTCCCTTAGTGCATGTGCTACTCATCGCAATGTGATTTTGTATACTTGTAGCTATGTCCGCAATGTTCTGCATTAGGTGCATTTCTCAATACCACTTGCCCTCTTTAAATCCAGAAGTTCCATTGTCTGTCTTCCTCCAGGAGCTGCTCGATGACAAAATGAGCCACATCAGTCTACACAATGACAGGCCATTCCAAGCGTTGCTGATTGCTGGATGCCACATGTACTTGTTGAAACTTACCTACCTGCCATGTTACTGAGAGCTTATTCCCATGAGCTTACACCAATTAACTGTGACATTCTCTTGCATTTCCCCCCTTGAAGAAAATGGCTATTTTGATGTATGCATATTGCTCAACATGGGTTACTTCCATCCCACATGAAGCTTCCCACACAACTGATTTTACAGCATTCTCTCTGCTACTACAAGCAATCACAAATACATATATTTTTGTGACTACACACTGACTGCATAACTTCCATGGGACAAAATTAAAATTCATGATCCACTTATATATCTGCAAGAAAAAAAGAATTGTTGCAATGACTTATGCCCCAATCCTCACATATGTTGCATTCACATAACTTTCTCTACTCAGTCTTCTACCAACTATTCTTACAAAAGCTTACTTCTTCTTCTTCTTCTTCTTCTTCTTCTACTACTTCCTCTTATTAAAGCTAAACTCTGATTAAACATTTTGTTGTAGTTATAAGAAGGATGCAATAGATTAAAGTAATGAACAGATTTTTAAAAAGCTACTTAGTGATGGTTTTGAAATTTGTAACCTTTGGATGAGCACAAAAAAAATGAATGATGGCTTACCAATTGAGGAAAGAATTGGTATTAAAAAATTCAAACCAACAACAAAGGACATCTGGGAAATGGTCACAAAAAATGTTATTTCGTACAAATTGTGTGCTTTAACAAGATCTACATCTTTTGTGCAGCAAGATTTTTTATCTCTTATGATTTACCAATTATTGTACAATCATTCGGAATGAAGAAAACTTAAGGCTATTCCCAGAAAAAATATGCATTTTATTTCTCATGTAAATATCTTAACATATGCTACTTTAATCAAAATTGTTACAACCATTTTTGAGAAAATAAAAAAGTGACAAATTTTGCATGATAAGGGTAATTTGGCATGGGGGAATTTTCTTGAAAACCTTCTTAACCATCACACACACACCTCTTTTTGGGTTCAGGGAGTTTTAACTTCTGGTTTGTCCAAAGGAACTGCCTAATAAGGTGTTTTCTTTTCATTCTTTCTTTATCTTTCTTTTTTAAATACTATACCTGTTGTAGGAAGTATATTGTAAGTATATTGTGTTCTTTAAATTTCTTTCTTCTTCCCACCCCCTATTTTTTGCTATTTATTATTTGGCCACAGGTTTTAGAGAAAATTATAGGGTGCACCAGAAACAATGACCCATTTTAAACAGCATGTCATTGTTGGAGACAGTTTCCTTGGGCTATGAAGTTGGTACCATTGTGTAGTGCAATTCAAAGCATTTTCGGTTAGCATGGAGTGTTGGCCAAACATAACATCATACGTTTGCAACTGAAACATTTTTTGAATGTGGTGATAGTGTCATAGGAATGTGGTGTTTGCTTCATCAACATTTTGAATTGTTTGGAATGATCATGTTTGTTACCAAAGACGATTACAAGATAGGTCCCACAGTTGAAAGTAACAGCATCTGTAGCAAACAAGCAGCCCTCTGATAGGCCACGTAGGCTACAATAAGAGCTGCTTTAAATCTGTTGCCATGGTAGCTCAGTGGTTAAGAGCAGCTGCATGTAGAGCGAGAGATCCATGGCTCAAATTCTGACTACGGCTTTGAACTTTTTCAGTTCTAATTCTGCCTTTCAAAGCTTGCCTATGATTTATGTATGTTGAACAATGAATATCACTGCAATTAATTATTCTTCCATACAATAGCTGTATGTAGAACATGATTGGAAAGAATGAGACTGAAAAATTCAATGCCATGGCTGGGATTTGAACCACGGATCTACCAATTACCATCCAGCTGCTCTAAACACTGAGCTACCATGGCTAACATGCTGACATGAACTTATAGTTGATTATACAGAAGCTCAGGACTTAAGTACTTACAATATTTTAAGTCACCATTAAGGTATGTTATCTCATAGGAATTGAGATCTCCTGTTGTGGTTAACCGGAGAACTGAGCAAATTGCAGAATTTAATGTTGTGTTGGCACTTGGCCATGGTAATTTAGTGGTTAGAGCAGCAGGAAGTAACCAGTAGATCCATATTAAATCCCGGCCATGGCATTGAATTTTTCAATCTCACTCTACCTTTTTTAAGAATATCACTGATTGGCCTGATATATAACAAACTTAATATTTAAATTCAGAAAGATGTTCAGATTTTCAAGAAAATATCCCCACACCAAACTAACCCTCACAAAGAGAACTTTTTGGTATCTTTTATGTTATCAAAGATTTTGATTAAAATACCATATGTTAAAGATATCTGCAGGACTAATAAAATATGCATCTTGAACTTCCTGTGAAGAACCTATAAAATACTTTTTATTCAGAATGTAGAAATGGTATTGGTCGTGGTCGCAGTGGTAGTCTAATGCCCATGAATTTGGATGAACTTCTTTCTCCTTCTTGCTTCCCAATATAGTTGTGATGATGTTCAGTTTAATCTGGCTAGGACTGGGCACACATGAACATGTTCTGCTGTCATAATGGTGTTTTCATCGTTGCACAGGACACACTTTGGTGATGGATATATAAATATTTTGTGCAAATGTGCTGTCAAAAAGTCATGTCCTGTTACTGAGCGGACTACAGCTACTGTTTCTTGTCTAACATTCTATTTGGAATGTATTTTGTATTACTGGTAAACATAAGAGAATGGCAAAGGCTTACTATACATTAAGATCTTGTTAGAATAGAATAGAATTCGTGTCAAATTAATATTTTTTGAGGCACTATTTGTAAGATGTTTGTTGCAATTATATTGAAGTTTGCATGACTTCTACATGTTTTGAAGTGTTAAGGCACTATTTGTTTCTCAGAATGTCATGCAAAAAGTATGTAATTTCAAAATCAGAATACAGTGACCCGCTTTTCAAAGATATGACTACAGTTCCAGCCTTCTGTATATGTACCTTAAAAGCATTTTTGTAAATTATTTATCTCGATTAACATTAAATATGCACATAATGCATAACATTTTTCTTTTTCTCCCTTTAATATTCTGATTATATTTTGTGCGTGTAGGTGCTACAAGGAATTCACAACACATTCACAAAAAAGAATGCAACTTATGACCATGAATCTATATATACTATTATACTAAGTGCAAATGGGAGAGTTTTATTTTTAATACTGCGTCAATATTTTGAGTTCAATTTTTGAGTCACAGTATCTTCAACATTTTGAAGTGAACCTGAGTACAAAAAAGTGACTCAAAAGACAAACTCGGGCATGAAGAGTACTTCACTGTTAATAGTGCCCCTGTTTTTCATATTTACTGTGTAAAATATTTTTTTCAGCCAAATTTACATAAAGCTATACAAGGTTTAAACAATGCATACATCACAGACATGGAGGCATATAAACTTTTCGGATACAAAGTATCAACAGCAGCAAATGCACTACAAGTAGAATCCATAGCTCTGCTCACAATATTACATTTACTGCAGACTCTACTCAGTGTCAACCCCTATTTTGTCCTCTTCTTTCATGCCTTTTCTCTCGCTGTGCAAAGTGTATCTCCATGTAGTACAAAACCACTAATAAAACTGCTTTGTCAGGGATGTTAAAAATTATAATGCAAGTAGCAAGTAAAAGGTTTAATAAATTCATGCCTCTTCCTTAAGTTAGCAATATGATTTCTCTCTCACCCTCACAAGCACATTCTCTCTCTTTCCCTTAAAAAGATAATTTTTGGCTTCATGGTGGTTCACCACATGTCAACTACGAATTATTCACTCTAAATAAAAGCTTATCTGAAAAGCTTTACTTACAGATACACTAGAGTCTAATGAAAGACTTGATCTACATAACACTACTTTCCAGCTAACAATATATCGAGTCTGGAGTATGTTGGACTGTTGTTAACTCTTAATATTTTGGCACCTTACACTGTCATTCTTAAGACAATAGTTGCTACATCTATAATTTGCCTCCTACAGTGTGATGTCTGTACAACTTCATTCATAGCAAAAAGGCTATATAAACAGATTTTGTTTCAGGTTGCCAGATTAACATTTGGCCTGACAAGCAAAATGCATGCAAAATGTTCACTTGATTTATGGATAACATAACATTTTGATACATACCTTCTTCCTCACTGAGGCTATTTTCCATCATCATCTTTTTGGCTAGTTCATTTTGTTTATCCTGAAGATTCTTACTCTTCTGTTTCATATTTTTCAAAATATCATCAGAATCAGAATCTGAATCTGAATCACCATCTACAATGACACAAAATAAATATTTTATGATACAACTTTTGCACATGATGGACAGAGTACATTGGGCACTGGGATAATACATTATTTTGGATTAAATCATCAATGGCACTAGCTGGCTATATACCCATTAATAATGTACACCAACTACTCTTAATCTAAACTAAATTTTTAAATGATGAATTATTTACTGGAGCCTCAACAGTACATAACATTTTCGTGATAACTAGATTAGTAAATATTTAGAAGAAAACAGAGGGAGATAATACATGTTATTTGTTGAGTCTCAAAAGGCTTTGATACAATTAATCGGGAAGCATTATGGTTTAAACTGAGCAAGAAAGCAACGACCACCATCTCTATCTGGGTCCTACAAAGAATATATACTAATAATGAATTTTGTGTAATAATTGCCAACAATAAAGTAACTATTTGAAATCACATAGGTTTAAGGCAAGGTTGTAACTCAAGTATTTTGCTAAGCAATTTATTTATAGACAATATTATTGAAGCAATTAAAGGGAAGAATATGTATGTACCTATAATGACCAATTACGAAATACCTGGCATGTTATTCACAGATGATTTAGTAGGTGAATCAACACCCAATATGTTGTTAGCTAATGCTGGATTTCTGACAATGAAGTCATTAATCCTCTTGCTCTCCAATATTTTTCACTGATGGAAGAAGAGAGCAATAGCAGTAATAGTAACCGTTTTTTAGAGAGCACCATATTTTTATGTTTTGGCGGTCACATCGCTCTTCACAACCCCCAGAATGTCTGGACCACACCTGTCATTGGTTTACGGGTCTCACAGACCTGACCAGGAGAATTATCAAAATAAATTCACCGACCATTTCCTCTGATTATTACCAATCAGAGGACGTATTACATGCCTTGACAGGTCAGCATGTTAGGGGTTAAGATTTTATAGAGAAATTAGAGAAAAGGTTGGAAAAATAAAGACTCCCTAACCCTCGGGAAGCCTAATAGCATCGGGGTCAGAAGAGAACAAGAGATGACCAAGGTAAGGTCAGATAGAAAAGTTACAGTGAGGAGCAAAACACCAGTAAGTGGAAGTAATGTTCTGCTCAGCTTGGGTTTTGTAATTACCTTAAAGTACACATGCCTGAAAATTTGGGATTCTTGTTTACCCTCCCTTCTTTTCTTTCCATTGTTTCTATAAGTATAAAGCTCTACTTGCTGACAATTGAATATCCTTCAAGTTTCACCATCTGAAACTGCAAGTCGTTTTCTAGTGCAATTCTACTAAAAATGAAGCTTAGGAGAGCTATGAATTATTTAATCTGTATCCATTAAAAGTAAATACATTTTGCCATGTTTTCATTTAAGTTGAAATGCTTAACTTGAAATGCTTGTGAAATTTGAGAAGACACAAATTGATTCACAAGTCATAAAACCACAAAATTGGTACTTGTGACCAAAGTTTTACTCAGTTGTCAAACATGGAAAACCGCAACTTTATTAATGGGTGCAAAAGCCACATGGAGTCAATTACAGTAATATTGATACAGAGAAGGTGATTGTTGAAGTGTAAAAATATTACAACAGAACCTATAACAACTGTAGGTAGTAGGAAAATGTGAAACTTTTTGATAATTGAAATATTTCTGAAGTGAAGAATAAAATAAAACGAGTTAAGTGGAAGGGGTTTATTATAACTTTGTTTGGGGTTTATCATATTGGAAGAATGGTACTTGTGATGGCATAAAACAAATGGTAAAATAAAACCAGATTTGCATGTTATAATTTGTGCTTCATGATAAAACAGAATAGAAGAATGGTTCCATATTGCATCTTCAAAACAGATGCCAGTAATCTTGAATGAACATATGCTACTTACATTCCAGACTATCATGTAAGTGCTTTATGTTCCAGGATTAAATAAGCTTTAGATTGTAATTATTATTTATTTATGCCAACAAACTTACTGTTTGAGAGGTAGAACTGGAACTTAAAAATTCAATGCCACAGGTGGGATTTGATTGGACATACAATGGAGATCACTGGTGTTGTTTGCATAATAATCTGAATGGGACGCAAGGGAAATTTTTTTGTAAATCTTTTTCTTGTAAAAAAAAGGTCATTATTGTTAACAATGCCATCTATTGGCAAGTAGCGGTAATGGACATTGAAAAAGCTAATTTCTTGCAGTCGCAGGTATGTTACTGACGCAAGACATAGATAAAAACAATCTTTGAAGTGGGTTGTATATCATGTCAAAATTTGAGCTAAATCAATGCACAACTTTTTGAATTTTTGAAGCATACACAAACCAACATAACATGAGGTGCGTGATTATTAACATTTATAAGCCAAATTGATAGTATAATGTTTGTTACTTGAAAAAATTCAAATTGCAGCATTAACTATATGAAACCCTAAGTTCAGAATGGCCAGTTGCCCCTGCTTCTTTAGCCATAGAAATTGAAGCATTTCAGTATACTAACACAAGCATCAATTGTTTTACACAATGTACATGTGGTGTAGTTTTCTAGCCAATTCTCTCCCAACCTCCCCATTCACCCATTTGTGTGATAGAAGGAATTGGCTGTGCATACTCTGCAAAGGTTTTGCTAATGACTAATTATCTATATATCTTTATAGTGTATCCAGCTATTACCTAACACATTTTTCACCCAATATAGGAATGGTTAAGTCAATTAATGCAACAGTCCTTTTGTTTCCACTCCTCGCTAGTAGTCCTGTTATCAAGTATAATATAAGAAAGAGGTTCAGAAAACCTATTTCTCAAAAATGAAGTGGACCATAGCATAGAAAGTGGTTCTCTTTTAGCTTTCAGTGTTCCTGTAGTTACAAGGAACCCTAGACATTTCTGTTGTATTCGTTGAGATTCACTTATGTTTGTTAAAAGGATGAGTTGAATTTCAAAAATTATGAACTGTCTCTGCTTTTTGGTTTTTATATTTTACAACTTTCTCCACTATTTTAGGTGTAATGAATGACATGGAAGTTTCCATAATCAAAGACACACTCCTAGAAGTCATTATGAGACTGCTAGATTTAGACAAAATATCCTTTTCTGATGCCTGTTTGGTTGTTTATACATTGATTGTCATATAATTCCATTTTTGCTGATGTATGTAGGTCTCTCCAGTATGTGAATCTTATCGATCACCTCATCATAGTCCATTCCTTCAATAACGTCTTCAACCATATCCATTTCTTCCAAATTATCTTTATTTCTGAACACAGACTTCACATCACTATCTCCCGTCTCTGATTCTGCTTCTAAATTTCGTTCATTGTGTAAATCATATTTCTTCTGTAACTCTAGCTTTTTGGACACGTTTGCTTCACAACAGAAGGTGCTGTAGCAATAGAACTGAAGGCAAATGATCATCACACAACAATGAATATCCATTTCACACTTTTACTAACATAACTTTCTAAAATATGCATTTATACATGTGTGTTTTGTTACCTTGTCTGGTAGTGTTCTTGCACTGCTCTACAATGGACTCCAAATATTGACAATGCTGTTACTGCTGCTTTTCTTGTCACATGGAATATAAAGTGGGGTACCAAAGGAACCCAAATGAAGATCTCAATTATTTACTATATAGATAAATTTACTTATAAAATTCAACAATGGCAGCATTTAATGGGGGCATTTTAACAATGTCACATAGTCTGACAACTATGAACTATTTTAAATACCTAGAAATAATAAAATAGTAATGTTGGGGTCCTACAGTACCCCGCTTGGTATGCAGAAGGTTAGAGTTGAATTAACGTAACTTGGGTATCCTGAAAGTAATCTTCCTGGCATGTGCATTCCTACTACGCCATGTGCAAAACATGTAGTGTTGCCAATCCGTTGGTGGATTGTCATTCCCCAGCTGAGTGCAAGACAAGACGCACACACAGATTCAACTTTTCCACCTCAACTTACAACAGATAGCTATAAACAGATTAAAACTGTGCTTTGACCAATGAAATAACTTTGATAATACATACATGTAGGTATATGTAAAACTCTCCACTTCTCACAATAAAAGATATGGCGTAAAGTACACCTGTAAGCTTAATTTTTCGTGCCGTGTAGGAATAAGTACATATTACATTCTATTTAATACCTTTACAAAGGCTGCCAAGTAATTACTTAAATGTCTGTGCCAATATTATACATATTATACTATACCTAATAGACCAAAGATGCCATTTTCCTTACACTTTTGCAACTATAAACACAATCCAAACGAAAGCCTGTACTGAATCCATGTTGGCTTAAATGTCTGGCTTGGGTGCATTAAACATTGCACAAATGATGATGATAATTATTATTATTATTATTATTATTATTATTATTATTATTATTAACAACAATAATTTCCTCTTTAAGAAGGAGATATGTTCATTTTACTTTGAAGAACTGAAAATGAGATGAAATTCTTTCACAGAAACTTAAGCGTCAGGTGTAATGAATCATATTTTGACAGTTCAAGTGTCAGCCTATTTGTTGAAGTTGAATGGATCCTGGCAAAAGTGTGTAACAGTCAATCAAATTAAGGTAAAGCTCATCTAAGCTCACAAAGAACAAAATATTCTCTATACCTTGAAGCAGTTTCTTGTGTAAGCCCTCTGAAATTATTCTAGCTGGAAAAAGAGGCAACAGAGGCTGACTTCACTTGTTATATAAAAACCAAGGACAAAATTGTCATTGATGTACAACGATTGAAGATTTGTATACACTGCAATGTAAAAGATATCAAGGTTGAAATGTAATACTTTAATAAAATAGTTTGAAGTGATAATTCGAATCAGCTATTTGTTACAAGTTTGAACTATGATATAGGTCTTGTAAGGTTGTTCATAGTACTTGGTCATTACTCAGGATTTCAGTTATAATTTACAACAAATTACTCTAAAAATGCCATGCCCATCCGTACTGCCCCTAAGATAAATTAATAAGGATTGTCAAGCTCTCCACCTGAGGCTAAGCCGTGGGGCGTAATACATCTATATACACAACAGATTATAAAAACTCTGTTATAACCTTACTGGAAAAACTAAACACCGTTCACTTCATGATTACAAGTAAATACATGTACAGGTACCAAACTAATGTCATTTTATAACGTACCTTCATCTTCAGTCTCTTTATTGAGGAAATCCATCAGGGTTTCATTTACTTCTGGTTCTTTCTTCTTCTTCTTCTTTTTAGCTTTTTTCTTCTTGCCTTTTTCGTTATCTGTGTCTGTAGTATCTGCAGAATCATCACTAGATTTTCTTCCCTTTTTCTTCAATGTTTTCATGTTAATCAAACTAAAATCATGAAACACAAACAGTACTAATAGTGGAAGAAATAATCAAGAAAACTTACTGCATGATGAATACACAGTATTTAATATACATGTCTAGTTTAATAAAAATCCAAACTACGCTAATGTATCTACACAACAAATACAATTCTGTCTTATTCTGGAGGACAGGAAAGCTACCATCATCACTGGATGGTTGCAGGAAGTGATATGCATATCTTAAATCAAATTTTAGCCTCCATTATTACACATCAAGAATGTTCTAAATTATATAGCTAATTACAGTACATGAACTTGATTTTTTTTTTTTTTACTTACTCTATGTGGATTAATTAATATACAATTTTGGTCATATCCAGGTAAGTTATCCTACCAAAGACAATGTATCAGAGATTTGGCAAAAAATGATGAAAATTCCAATTTTTGGCTTATTAGCTTTACTAGGCTTGTACAGCCATGGAAAAAACTATATCCCATGTCGTGTTGCAGTGCAGTTTACACAAGTCAATATTTCCAACATACAATTGAGTTTATTGAGTATGTTCCATGTTATCGCCTGTACGACACACAAGTAGGCTATCTTGAATCACCACTTGCATTTGTATACATATGCACTCGCAAATACAAATGCGAGTGGTGATTCAGGACAGTCTATTTGTGTGTCTGAAAGACAATAACATATGGAACAGAGGCTACCAACAAACTCACTTGAGTGTTAGAAATATTGGCTTGTGTAAACTGTGAAGCAATATGATTGGGACTTCGAATATTCGCTACTCTGAATGCGCTCTATCATTTTTTCCATCGCTATATCTTATAATTTTATGATGAACTATCAGTTTCTTAATATTGCTGTTTTTAAAGCTCCAAATTGCTAATTGTATAAATTATAGCACTAAATCTTTTGTTCCATTTTCCCAGCTCTTTTTTTACACTCTGCCATATATCTATAGCAAGTACTAAATTCTGCCAAAAATGTTAATATCAAGATTTCACCTTTTTAAGATAAGACAGAACCCTTCCCCTTAAAAAAAATGGTAAACTTCCATCTGTGTGAGCGGGAGAGAATGAATAACTCAAAAATGAAAAGCTCAACAAATACATTTCATTCTTGACAACGCCACTGAGCATTTAAGACAAACATTTTCAAGAAAATTCCCCAGATCAAAATATCCTTTATCTGATATATTCCCCTTCTCAAAAATGGCTCTAACAATTAAAATATAAAATATCTTTGGCATTAAAATGAGAAATTAATGTATATCTTGAATTTTTGGTGAACAGCTTGTGAAGTCTACATATAAATTGAATTTTGCACAACTATAGTTTCTAATTCGTGTCCCCCCCCCCCGGCATAATTAACCATTTTCAGAGCTACTGCATGTTTGTACTTTTTCACGCACATTATTAAACAGACCAATAGTTTGCAACCTTCCGTTTTTTCTTTCCATTTCATAAATTCGTTTCCATGCCTAAAATATAATTGTTATTTTTTAATATTATATATAACTAAGCATTTACTACTAGGTAAATACAATACTTCCCCTACTTACCAGTAGAGAAAGAAAAAATAGATTGCAAACGGCATATACACAGTAAATTTTCCATATGAATAATACAGAGAGACCCAAAAACATAAGAAGCACTGCACAGTGTTTTTCCACTGTGCACACGGAAACACGATAAGCTGCTGCTACTGTACACTAGGTCACACGGATGACTTGTTTTTCTCTGCTCTGGAAGTGCAGTATAGAGTTGACGATATGTGATTGAGCTATTACCAGAGTGCTTTATTATTTTGTTTTTTACTTAGTCACAAAGTGTATTATGGCTCAGCATTCGATTTCTATGGCAATGCGTGTATTTATGATTCATATGTGATAACTCAGTCAACTCGCCAAGTGAAAGCGATTTGCAGTAAGATTTCCAGGTGTAAAAGTTCCAGATCGTACAAAAATCCACAAACTTTACAATAAATTTCAGGCCACAGGAAGTGTGCAGCTTCAGAAGTCTAAAAGATGGAGTATGGTTCTTGCCGAAGAAACAATAGATGACATCGGAGATCTTTTGGAGAATTCCCCCACAAAAATCGCTTAGGCATCTTTCACAATGGGCAGGCATTTCTTATGGCTCTCTGTAAAGAGCTACTAAATTGCTGAATTTAAAACCATATAAACTAACTTTGGCACATGCTCTTCAACCAAGTGATCCTGTAATTAGACGTACATTTTGTGAGTGAACTCTCGATAGAGCATACACTAGCAAAATTGACTCTCATTTAATATTTTTCACGGACGAGGCTTGGTTCCATCTTCATGGATATGTGTATATACAAAATAATCATTATTGGAGCTCTGAGAAACCTAATATTCTTCATGAAATGCTCCTCCATGAAAAAATTGGTGTATGGTGTGCCATTAGTGGAGAAAGAGTTATAGGCCCAATTTTTTTTGAGTCAATAGTTGACGTCCATATATACGTGAATACAATTTGGCCCCCCCTCCCCATTTTTTTTAGAGAACTGACCGACAGGGAGCGTGATTTTGCCTTTTTTCAACAAGACTGCAACAGCTCATACAGCCACAATTAGAAGTGTGTTTCAGGACAGAACTATTATTAAAGATTTGTGGTCCTGTCAGTCCTCTGACCTAACCTGCGATTTCTATCTCTATGGTAACTTAAAGCATAAAGTATACAAGACAAATCCACACACCTGGAAGAATTGAAATAAAATATCTGCGAGGAAACTGCCAGCATTTCTCAATGTGAACTACGGTGAATGATGAATAGTTCCCTAAAGAGGTGCCAAAAATGTATGGACGACAGTGGCCAGTTTCAGCATCTCCTTTAATAACATTGGTAAGTAAAGCCTTTAAAAATAGTTTTAAAAATGTTGTATGGTTTCATCCACGCTGCTCTATGACAGTGGCAGTTGACGAGTACCGAGGACGCGTACAGATGAAACACAGTGCAGTTGGTTCACAGTCTTTTGGATCACCCATTACAATACGTAACATATGTACATGTGAATATGTCAGAGGTATAAACAAGTTCTCTGGTTCTTTCATAAGGTTTTTACTTTTTCTACCACCAATTTATAATAAAGTATCATATTGCATTACACAATTCAATGTCAAGATTTCACCAAAAAATGTTTTGAGGTCTTCCGAATCCACAAAAAATCATTTTTGGAAAGAAGTCCTGAGTGTGTGTGTGTGTGTGCGTGTGTGTGAACAGCATATCTCAAAAAAAAAATACTAAACTTGAGATTTACATTCAGCAGCTTCCAAGAGTAGTATAAAAGATTTTAAAAAGAAACACCCATTATCTGGTATGGGGTATGCTTCACATTGCAGAGATCCTGATTTTGAATCTCGATTTTGGTAAGTTACCTGGATAAGGTCCCCCCCCCCCCCCCCCCCGAGGTTTTCCCATATCCTGAGAAGCCAAATATCAGATAACTCTTAAGCCCTAGAGACCCTAGTCTCATGGGCACACTTTCAACTTAAATTAATTTAAAAGGTGAGTCAATTAATAACACTGAAAAACACTTACAACATAATTTTCTGGAATGCGTTTCGAAGGTTAACTTTCCTCCATTTAAATTAAATTAATTACAACACTGTTTTCAAACTTCTATGAAAGGAAGATACTTTCAACTGTTTCATTTATTCACTGATATGACCTGACTGGTTATAAAGGATGTTAAAAAAAGAATTCCAAATTACCCATTACATGCACCTTTATCTCTGTTTCTATTAAAATATTTAAGATTCCTACGTGAAGAAACATATCCATCCGTACCAGTGTTGCCAGATTGGGTGAAAAGTTGCAGATTAGATTACTAAAGACCCCTTTCTGTGACAAATTTTTTATGAAGGTGATTTATGTCTAAAATGTTTCTGCAAATTTTAATTTCATGGTAAAAAAGAGGCAATAGCACTTCCTGATCCTGATCATCAACGATTGCAGCCTTGTGGTAGAAGAGTATATCAAGAAAAGGTTTCCCCTAATGTAAGCTAAATATTACAAGGCAAGGATGCAGTAATACAGTGGACAGTAACTGAATTTGATGTTACTTCATGAGCTAGAATCACTCATCATAACATACATGGAAAGACAGTGAAGGGCCTACGCCATATTCAAAGATATATGTACCTAAGGATAGTGCACTAAGTGCATGGTGTCCATTCATAATTTCTGTGTGTTTAGCCACTCGTCAATGACTAATACATGTTTTCCAAAATATCCTTAATTTAGCAGCCATCAATTTATGACCTTTTCAAGAGTGTAATAGGAAGTCATCAAAATTATATCCTGAAACTTGCAGAAGAATTATGCAATTAGTATACAAGTCCATAAAACAGTCAAGTAGCAGAAATGAAGAGGGAGATAAAGAAATGGAGGAATGAAGTGAAGAGCTGAAAATGCCGTAGAAAGAGAGACTATAGTGCCACATAAACATGTGAGAACATTAATGATCATTGTAACATGCAAAAATAGTGTATGTGGAGCTTTCATACACAAGGAAACAAGTTAATACATAAGCAGAATGTTTTCAAAGTAAGATCTAAATGACGAGAGTAAGGTCGGAGCAAATTAAAGTGTGACATGCTCATCCATGAAAAGAGCAATGTTTTATATTTTTTAGATATTTTATATCACTTTGAGTAATCTAGTAACCATAACTATAGAATTACACAGGATCTGGACAAACAACCAAAAAGCCTTGACTGGTAAAAGCTCATAAAAAGAAATGTAGAAATATGGCAATATATGAAAATTTATAGAAAATATATTAAATATATATAAAGATTTATTTTTTAAATTTAATTTTTCAAAAAAAATTCTGTGTAGAGTCGTATTTAAAAGCTATCGGCACCACCATCAGCAGTATCATATATCACCATATCATCAAAATGGCAGCACTGCTGGTTTTAAATAGACAGTAGCTCCGGCAGTTCTGGTGTTAAAGAAGGAAAATAAGATATTAATTGGGACAAATAGCTTTGCATTTGTTTATCCATGGCCAAAAGAGGAACTAGGTGTGTTGTGACTGATGGCAACAACAAACGAGTACCACAATGTGCATGTCCTAAATAACTTAAATATGGAAGCTAAGCTGAGAAAAAAAAAGAAAGAAAGAAAAGAAAAAGTTAAAAGTTATAGTTCCTAAAACAGAAGACAGTCCACAATGCTTTTAAGTTCTGCATGAAGGAAAATCTTTCCTTTGCAAAGGGCAGTGATTAGGTTGGCTGTATCAGTAGGAAGAAGTGAAAGAACACTACACATGATTGCTAAAGAATTTGAAAAAGCTACTTTTTCAGGCACACAAGTTACTACACCAGAAGAACCAACGGAGTCAGAAAAGTAAGTTTGAAATTATCGATTTTGATAAGTGCATTGTTTGCAGAGCATTTTGGAAATATTATGAGGTGCCTGGAGAAATTACAACATTGAAGTTGTTCTGTGCAGTATCGGAGAAAATTAATTTCGGTAGTGGACCGAAAATATTCCTGTGAATATTAAAGAAAATGGTATTTAGTTTACACATGCAAGAATATGTGGTAAGTAAAGAAGATACAGCAGCTGATATCCATTCTTTAGAGTAGACTACAATAGCACAAATGGAAACAATAGGTACACATGAGACAGATATACAGATATCATTTCAGAATTAAGTGAAACAAATTTAGTTCTTCCTTACCATAGCACATTTTCTGCCTACAATGGTGTACATACTTTTGTAACATATTCACCTCGTGTCCCTCCTGCTAGCCAGCTGTTATACACAAACATTGTAAGAGCACTCCACTATCAAGCACATTGGTAAATGTCTGTGCAGTAAGAGGTTTTTGCATTTTACATGCTTTATTTAAGTTAAATGCTATTGAGTTTGCACAAAAAAAAAAAAAAAAAAAAAAAAAAAGCCTTAAGAGCGGCATCTCGTGAATTCAACATATAACCTAAAATAATTTGATAATGGCGCAATCAGTAGGGCCAACTAATGCTAGTAAAGAGAGACTGTAAACCTTTTCACAGAATGTGGAAAGGAAAGTAAGAAGTCAATAAAAACGTATTAGAAGGGTTCTTAAAACAATAAGGAACCATTATTTCAAAATATCTTGCGGGACATCCACCATCTTACTTCTCTCTCATCCATGCACATAAGACCCCACTGTTATTTGTGTAGCATCAACGTCCAGCAATTTAATAGAATGTTACTGTAAAGCAGAGTAAACAAAATTGGATAGGTAAAACCTGTTTACTCAACATGTGTGCAGTTGCTGCTACAAGGAAATGTGTGCTACCCACAACTAATGACTGTCATAAATCCTCTCCACACTTCACAAAAGACAAGCCTCTATTCCTGTCCTTGCAGACCAATAGCAACCTGATTTTAAGGAGGGACAGTTACATGTTGACTCTGCGTGGAATCTCAGTTGCCAAATTCTGAATTTCAGTTCTTTTGTTTCATTAGCTACAGAGATTCATAGTAATATGTTGCAACTCTGCCTGAAAGGACACAAGAGAAAGGGCCTGTGTTGTAAAACGATGACCGTTCCTCAAAGGACGCAGCCGAACTACACATGCATTGAGTAAACAGACTCTACCTTTAACCCTGCAGCAGGCACGCTGAAGATAGCTACATCAGCAGGTGTGGCATTCAGTGTCGGGTGTCAAGAAGTGTATTAACATAAAAGATGTGAATACAAAAGGCGGCCTTTCATAAGTACACCAATAAAACCGCAATATGATGAGTAGAAACTTTAATAATTAAACAAAATGCACAAAAAGTGATTATACACCAGAGGTAGTGGTTCAAGAAGAAGAGTGTCAAAGGCAACATTCAACGTTTGCAAGTCTGCCTGCCTATGGATAGCAACGATAAGAAACAGAGCGAGGGTAGTCGTTGGTAAACAGAAAACAAACCACAGAAAAGTTTGAATGGGTTGATCAAGTTGTTTACTACTCAACGTTGCAGGGAAATCAGCAAAGAAACAAGAAAAGTAATAATTAAACCACATAATCGATGCCAATTGCTGCGACAAGTGTTTTAACTTGTTGATAGACTTCATTCCACTGTACAGATAATAACTGATACATTTTGTGTTCTAAAAACTGTGCAAAAGAGGCCAAGAACTGGACGACCAAAGTTGCTGACAGAGCAAGATGAAAGATATATCATACGAGAAATAACAGAAGACTAAATTCAGTCCTGAAGTTGGCTGCAGATTTACGAAGATGTGGTATTAATGTTGCATCCAGTACTGTGCACAATATTTATCGAGCAATTTGATATCATGGTCAAGTACCTTGGAAGAAGTTCTGGGCAAATAGAATTCAAATAAAACAATTAAGCACCGGACTTCTAGAGAAGGGTGATTTTTTCAGACAAAAGTAAGTTTAACATTTTTGGTTCTAATTGAAGATGTATGGTATAGCGAAAGAAGAACATGGAGATAGATCCAAAACATGTAGCACCCATAGTAAAACACAGACATGGTTCACCAACGGTCTAGGGGTGCCTGAGCGCTTCAGGTGTGGTGTGACTGCACTTTGTCAATGGAATGATAGATCATAAAATGTATATGACCATTTTAAAGCAAAATCTTCAAGGTAGAGTTCAGAAACTAGATCTTGAGTAGGGTTACCATATCACCCGTTTTTACCGGGGGCCACCCATTTTTCAGACTCTTTTCCGACACCCCGTTCAGTTTTCAAATATTTTGCGAAACCACCCGTTTTTTAGTTAGCAGTAAAAATATATTATTTGTTTATCACTTCAGTTCATTTTTAAAATGAATTCACACGCCGCACCTTTAGCAATTGCTTTGTATCTCCTCTAGCGGGTCTTTGCTGAACTCTAGCAAAGTTTACTGCACCTGTACTCCGCATCACTTTCTCATCTTTCTTTGTGTTCTGAGGTGAAGACACTGTGAACTGTAAATAAGAAAAGCTTCACCGTTAACTTTTTGTTTCCACTGAACGAAACCTACATATTCTTGTTGTAGCTTGGGCTGACTAGTTTTGCCGATATATCATATACAGATCAGGATGCCAAAAGATAAGTGCAAATAAGGAAAAATTGAAGCTATTAACAGTGAAGCAACAAGATTCTAAAGTAAGAACAAATTAGAAAGTAAAAACTTCACTTATCTTATTGTTTTGGTGCTGACCCTGGACACAGCTTGAAACCCCAGGGTTAGCACCAAAACAATAAGATAAGTGAAGTTTTTAGTTTCTAATTTGTTCTTACTTTAGATAAGTACAAATTTAAAATTAGGACAGAAAATCATTTTGTCCCTTTAAAAGTAAAGGAAATTATTTGTAACTGTGATGATGGAAATTTAGCTGAAGTCTTTGAAAGTAATATGTATACTTTGTATACTATTAGTTATAATTGGATGACTCAATACAGTGGTAAGTCTGTTTCAGTGGATAACCCTGGATAAAGAACCAGAGTGGCAAGTGGTGGAAAAAACTTATTTTTAAAAAGTGTTAACATAGTTGTTGATGACTATGTATTCTTTGATGGATTGAGTGCTTTAAGAACTTACCACAAATGAACTCTGCAACATTGGTAGGGAAGTGTTGCCGAGAAATGGTACGAATACTGAGTAATAATGTTGAGTGTATAGAACTGTTGAAAGTAGTACACACTATTTTACCATACCTGCACATCAGAAGCTGTAGAGAGAATATTTTCTCCGCTAAATGTTCAGTGGACAGATTAGCGAAATAAGCTCGCTGCTGAACATGTAAAGTTAATTATTATTTATTTATGCCAACAAGCTTACTGTCGGTGTTTTTTTCTTTTTTTTTTTTTTTTTTAACACACAAGCCGCGTGTGGGCAAAGTTTGAAAGGTAGAACTGGAACTTACAAGTTCAATGCTACAACTGGGATTTGAACCACAGACCTTCCGCTTACCGGGCGGCTGCTCTATGCTTTACCACTGAGCTATTGTGACAAACTGCCAGAATGGAAATTTACCAGGAGAAATACAAACTGGTTTGAGAATTTAATGCCATTCTGGCAGTTTGCCACAATAGCTCAGTGGTAGAGCAGCCGCCCGGTAAGCGGAAGGTCTGTGGTTCAAATCCCAGTTGTGGCATTGAATTTTTAAGTTCCAGTTCTACCTTTCATGTAAAGTTAATGTTGATCAGAATGTACAACATGAAAAATGTAACTTGTGCTCAATGTTATGACAGGATTATCTGTAAAAAGGATTTCCTGAAAAAGGTGAAAGGAAATGAAAAGTATGTGAAATAAATGTCGTTAACTGAATTCCCCCAGTTTTCTGACATCATGATATGGTAACCCTAATCTTGAGAAAAACTTTATTTTTCAGCTCAACAATGACCCCTAAAATAAGCTGGAAGTACTCACTTTTGGCTGCTTTACAACACTCGAGAGCAACTTCATAGACCACTTCCGTCACCATATATCAATCCTCTAGAACACCTGTGGTCTATTTTTGAGCAGAAAATTAGAAATTACACACTTTTCAGTAAAGAAGTCTGAAACGGGCACTTTAGATAAAATAGGACTTAATTGAGCCAAAGACAACAACGGAGCTAATAGAATCTATGTCACAAGGACTGAGGCAGTCATAAAAGAAAATGAAAACCTACAAAATATTGAATGATGATATTTATTTATAAAAATGTTACTAAATTGTAGGTGTACGATCACTTTTTGTGGGAAATTATAGCATTTGTTTGTATTAAGGGGCAATTATTAATTAATTTGTTTATGTTTAGCATTTTGTTTTATGTTGTTTTTATTGAACATTATTAAAGTATTTAAATATCCATTCAACATTGTACTCCTATTTTTTCAGGCATTTTAATTTAATTTCCTATGTATAAGAACACTTTTTGCACCCACTGTACATGACCGGGTGTGTGCAGTGCGGAGTGCCGCCTCGGTGTAGTTTTTCACTTTACTCATCAGTCACCATGAGTGTCGGCAGACTTTTTTCCAGGGGGGGCCCACATATTGGAAATTTGCTATCATATAATATTAAATAATTATTTCATTGTCAAAATTTATATTTGTTGCAGATAACCGTATTAATTTGTGCTAAATAAAAACGGTTCTTTACATCAAAATTAAAATAATAGTTTAATAGTCAGTAACTAGCTGCACATTAAGTTCACTAACTTTCAAGGGGGGGGGGGGCGTTTCGCGACGCCCATGTCAGTCACTGCAGTTATGAGGGTATAACAATGTGACAATCGGCACTTGAAACCCATTGAAGCATATCTATACTTCTGTTCAGTCTTTTGAGACAGTGGGAGGGGCACTTAGCAGGTTGCGTGTACTGTAGGTCACTTACGTATGCCGACAGACTGCAATAGCAAAGTGCGCTGTTGCAACATTTGCATCTCTTTCACACTTGTATTGTTTACATGTTTATCTTTTATTTATTTATGTACTTAATTATCATTACTTCAACAGCGGATTCTCACGCTGGGACAATAAATACATTTAATATAGGAAAACTAGAGTACATCAACATTTGGATTACATTACTTATATTGCTTTATTAATTATATAAATCTATATCAACACAGTTGGTACTACAACATTTACATTGACAGATATGTACATTGGCATTTATTCAATCTTAGTATCTTATAATTTCTTCTTCTTCCTCCGAGAATGACGCAGCCACCAGTCTTATAAACTTCACGAACGGCTTTGTTTTCATCGCATTTCGTCCAAATATCTAGTTTAATGGTTCTTATTACTGTACTTACAGGAACGCCAGTTGCAGCCGCGGTATGTGCAATCGGCGGGTCACACTTGTCATCCCATCCTTTAAAGTAATTGTACACGTTTTGAATATGTGTGCCGCCTGCTTATGTACTGGTTTTCCACGTCCTACATGCGAGGCATTTACTTTATATGCAAGAGGTGCATTACCTGTTTCCCAAGGCCGCAGAATATTTGTATAGGTTTATAAATATTAGGTTCTACGCGAGTTTTTTATTATCTCTGTTGTGCGCCACTTCTCGTGTTGAATGACTGCATAAAAACCTTGCAACTGTGCCTGGGTTGTTTACGTCTGTATTCACGGGCCGGCCACGGGGCATCCCTATCTCCCCCTTCCACTGTCTCAAAAGACTAAACAACGTATAGCACAATTTCGGTATACTTGGCGCGCTAACCTAATTATTGAATAAAAATAAATTGGCGGCACTGTATACCACCACGCACCCTCCACACTTCAACCCTAGCTAACGACGCCAGCACACCTGTAACAATAGCCTTTAATTTTGTACGCACAGAACAATCCTTGTTAAACTATGTTAAATATTACCTATATAAACGTTACAAGAAGTACTACCCTATTTTTATGTGTCGAACAGTTAATTAGTTTTGGTGTGCAGTCTTTATATTTGAAGCAACAGCGTGATAGGCGAATGTAACCTCCTTTTTAGGTAACTTCAATTCATCTTCTTTGCACTGATTATTGTGGAAAAAGTAGGTCTCTTTCATTGTAGGCGCAAAGCTGTCACTCACTCTGTAGCCATGTTTAGCTGTTTGATGTGTACCAAAATTACTCTTTCCACCATGTTCTATGTAGAGATCACAATCACAAAAACTTACAAAATGCCGTATCTTCTTTATTAGGAAAAGAAATTCTTTTTGTAAACTTGCATTAAACGTGCGCTTACTTTACTGCCTTATCAATGACCAACGTACAAATCTAAAAAGGAACTAACACATAATAGAACCCTCATTCTCGACACATACATACATACATACATACATACATACATACATACATACATACATACATACATACATACATACATACATACATACATACATACATACACACACACACATGTGTCACATCACATACATGTGATTTTGAAGTTTTTTTACCATTAAGACAGTTACTTTAGCATTTTATGTAACCTGATATATCCAACAACATGTATATGTTCTAAAAGGATGAATATAGATAATCTTTACTGTCTTCAATTTAAAAACAAAAAATGCGTTCAACTCAATACGCCAACAATAGCGATACGGCACAAGAGCAATGGAGTGTCGACATCTTCCAGCGGGAAATAACAAAGCTCCCCCTGACGCCGGCTATCTGATAGCATCAATAATGCTATCGTAATTTGCAACAGCTGTCTACCTCTGAAATCTTTCCTTGTTCATATATTTTGTGAAGCATGAACATAATTACCTATATCGATATTAAAAACAAGTATTTTTGTGTTACAGGCTATCAAGTGAATTCAAGTTTCAACCTACATGTGTTCCTTATTCTATGGCCATGGCCACGTTACGGACTTTGTGGAGGTTATAGATGCGCAAGTTACTATTATTACTATTGCGAGTTACTATTATCATAAGCAGCATTAAAATTGAATAGCTTATTTTTTAATTACTTCTCTCCAAACCAATTGCTATTACGAAGTTTGCGCCTATAGGACCCTAGTCAAATTTTGAAAGTAAAACTAGAGGAATCCTATTGACGTGTAAATACGATATTATGTGCCATAAACAGGCGCAACATTCAATAAAAACTATCAGTTTAAACTGGAACAACCTTCCTATTCAAATATTGCACAACACCAAGGACAGACTCAAGATTGGTGGGACAGCTGATATACATATCTGCTGAGATGCACTGTGCATACATGTTTATGCGTTTGTCCAATAACAATGGCACTATAGCTTCTCAATCAAAGCAATATGATGAAAAGCATCATCAATCATTGCCTAATTAAGATATTTAAGGCTGTATATTTATAAAATCTGATGTGTTGCACTCACATGACTTTCTCTACTCTTGTACTAACCATTTTTACAAACTCTTATTCCCATATCTTCTTCGTGTTTGTTAAGAAACATTTGCAGAAATTACGTTATTGCTTATTTCCGTGTAGGTGCAACGGGAGTACAGCAGGCTTTGTGCGAATCAAATCTTTTAAAGCTTTCAAATTACGTTCACTTTGCACGGTTAACATATAACAAATGAGTAGCGATGTTCCATTTGACATAAGTATAAGTTCTCCAAAACTTACACAAATAACATATCTCCGAAATGGTTCACCCAAAAAAAACTTTTAGCGAAATCTACATTTTTGTATAGTAAGATGTGATCCATCTCTTACGGTTTACCAGTTATGCAGAACTCATCTATAGTAAAATGGATTACAGGATATACGAGAAAATTCAAAATATGTTTCATTTGTCATAAAAATGTCTAAAACATGTGTTATTTTAATAAAAATCGTTGGAGCCATTTTCAAGAAAATCACAATTTTCGAAAAAATTTCCATGTAAAGGGTAGTTTAGGGTGGAGCAATTTTCTTCAAAATCGTTATGTCACATCCTTGAAATACATTAAACTTAACAACTTTGGTTTTTAACTGCCTTTTCGTTTTTGAGTTATGCTGTCCACAGACTGACAAGACACATACACGGACTTTTTTCTAAAATTGCTTTTTTTTTGATTCAGGGTGCCTCAAAACATACATTTCCGGTAAAATCTCGACATCGAATTTTTGGGTGGAATACAACACTTCCTCTGCTTGTAGAGAAAGTAAAAATGTATAAATCTAATTCATCATACTGAGCATTTCGTCACATAGTATCTAAATATAGGGAGTTCAAATATTTTTGGTGCTTCTGCTTGACATTTTAGAAAGTGAATCTTCACTTGGTGTGCAGAATCCAACAGTTAATCCATTTGTTGGTATTTATTTAATGTCACTAAATGCCACTTCAATTTCAGTTGCTTTAATCTCCATGGAAAAAATGTATTGAAGTTTTATCAGGCCAGTTTGCTCAATTCAGCTGAAATGATACTGGACATTAGCAACTAATTTTCACACTTGATAAATATTGAAATCATCATCTCATTAATAAATCTGCCCCTTATTTTTTTTTTTTGGAGGGGGGGAGATAAGCAGACAATTACTGTAAGTTATCTAGCATGGTACAGAAGTTGCAATAGTTTAGTCTATCTTAACTGTTCCTATACTGTCCTTGTTTGCAGCATAAAAAAGAGAGAGAACTGGAAAGACCACAAATATCTGATTAACCTGCGTAATCTAAAAGGCAGTATACCTACAATATTTCAATGGGATTGTGTGTTGATATTGGTTTGTTGTGATATTTATCAAATCAACTCTAATATTAAAAATTTAGCTGGGTAATACTGAACACCACTAACAAGATTTTTATAATTCTTTCCACACTGAAAAGCACTGCTCTACTCAACTGACATATTCTATAAGGCATCTAAATTTCAATTCCTAAATGACTAAAATACTAAATAGAATTTGCAAGGTTCGGATCCTGCAATATAAAAACTTTGCAGTTATAAAAGAACATATTCATAAAAAAGGCTTTGATTTCTCATTGAAAGTGCCACAGAGAAGAAAACAGTTACTCCATGGAATTTGTATGCAAAGGTCACAATTTAGTAACCAAGTAAACAGAAGACATTAAAATATAAACCAATTAGATTATAAACAGTACTTATGCCAAAACCTGATAGGGTGTATTTAGTTTGGTGTGTCGTAATAAAGACTTTTACTGATAAATGTTACATAAACAGAGAAAGTTGTACTCCACATAGCATCAGATATTTATCAACAATTGCTTAACAATTAACTGAAAAGACAATTTTTCTTGATAGTTACAGACTATGTGTTTGGTCATTTTTGAAGTGATATTCTTTTTTTACAGGTGTTTTCAAAATCCCTACACATGTAGTTGCTTACAATGTGAGTCTACCTGAGCTACTGTTAGCACATTAGCCCATTCTTACTAGATGGGATAGTTGGCTTGAATTGTTGTTTGTAGTGTTTAACGCCCGCTTTTACTACTACGGCACCGCAGGCGGTGACACTGATGATACATGGAATGAAGATGGAGCACCGGTGGAATGAGATGGCGGGGGAAACCGGAGTACCCGGAGAAAACCCGCCCTGATGCCGCTTCGTCCACCACGAATACCACATGCGGGTCCCTGGGATCGAACCCGGGCCGCCTAGGTGGTAGGCGAGCGCGCTAACCAC
Source organism: Tenodera sinensis (assembly GCA_030765045.1). Taxonomy (NCBI): domain Eukaryota; kingdom Metazoa; phylum Arthropoda; class Insecta; order Mantodea; family Mantidae; genus Tenodera; species Tenodera sinensis. The sequence continues at coordinate 66,674,242 of CM060972.1, forward strand.
TCGGCCACGGCGCCACCAGTTGGCTTGAAGCTACAGTTTTACTAACAATTTTGATGCCATTAAATGGATATGAAATAGAGCTGCCATGTGGTTACTTTAAATGCAATTAATATTACAATATGTTATTCTAAACTGAATATTTCTTTCATTTTAGGTAGTTAAACAGTTTTTGACAAGACAATGCAGTATGATGTATGTATCAGATGTGCACATGTAGCATTTGAGTGCAGCAAGATTTAATTTACATTAAAGGGAGGCATCTGTGAAAAGGATTAAAATCTGCAATTTTCTTCACTGATGTGAAAATTTGTGTTCATGTGTGCCTAAGCATACCTAGTAAGTCAACCAAATTTCACATTTCTATGCAAGATAGTTTTTGCAAAAAAAGGGCTTTTTGTTGCAATTTTAGTGTAGTATAAGAATTGCTTCATATAAAATATTGTTATAAAGTAAACTTAACTATATTCCTTTTGATTACACCTACAAAACCTGGTATTTTTATTTAGCCATGTCAAACAGTTTTGGAGAAAAAATAACTGAATATGTTAATGACCAGTTTTCATCAAATTATTAAACATTTTCAAAATTAAAATTCAACAACAATAAACTGTTCTATCTAGAGCATTTAAAATATCAAGTTTTATGAGACAACTGTCTAAGAGTATGCATGCCGAATTTCAAAGAAAGCTATTAAGAATTGCACTAGGAGTATTTTGAAGATTAAAAAATGTAAAAAAATAGAAAGTGAAGAAAAAAGACAGGTTTTAAGCGCACGACAACATGTGTTTATTATTTTAGAGTTCCCCTGGATCATATGAAGGTCCTTTAGCTGTTTAGGTTCTTCTTCTTCTTTAAGTTTTGTTACTCTTATCTTTTTTTTTTTATTTGAATGTATTTAATGTACTTAGTGCATTTTGCTTTAATCTTTGCCTATCCGTAACATTACTAATTATTTTGCTGACTGGGCTAACTTTACTACCTGCAACCCTTTTCTTTACATAGAGAGGGTAGTTTCACAAACCATATTGAATTCAATAATAGCTAAAGTCATTGCTATTTGCAGTTTCTTTTTAGAAACAATTGTATAAATTTCAGAAAAACATGACCACATGGTCATAGGCCATTCTTTGCATTTCCAGCTTGGCTTCTTTGATTCTATCTTTGCAGTAGCTTGACCCACAAATAAAGCGGTTGCTTTGTAAGGAACTGAAAACCGACTTTCAGCGGTAGCTTGACACATAAATAAAGTGGTCATTTGGTAAGGAAATGGAAAGCTGACTTTCAGCCCAACTACAACACATGTACAGACAAAAATTTTTCTATATGTCAGTATTATTTTGCTAGGATGAATGTTTGCAGAAAATCCCACAAGATATCTCTGCTTGCGTCCACCATCACTGAATCTGACCACCTGAATTAAACTTTTAAATTGTACGCAATATTGGCAGAAAGGCATAATGGAATGAATTTGAGGAATGGAATCAGATTTTTCATCATTTTTGCCACAATTTCACTGATGCCCACTCTTACGATAAATTTCTGTAAGTTTCCCTGTGCAATAACAAAATTAGAAGCCATGTGTCTGCCACTGGTAGATTCAATGTCAATTGTTGAGGAATTCCATAGGTTCCCTCCATCATGTCCAAGGAAAATTGGGAATAGATGCAAAGAACAAGCTGGACAGTGTCATAAATGAGAATCCAGACTATGTATTCTTTTGTTCAGTGAAGATTTTTTGTGGGGAAAGCCTGAATTAAGAACTTGACCTGACACTGTCACAAATATGTATGTTCAAATTTGTGCCTATAACATCTTGTGATGTAGAGGTCAGTTTTTGCCTAACATTTTGACTGGTAAGCACAGGAACCTCACACAAAATAAAATTACTAATGTTTGTTAAATGAAGAAAAGAAAAAAAAAATTGAAGTGAATTAATAAACTGAGAACAAAAATGGTAGTACATGAATGCATGCATATTTTGGGATTTTATAGTGCATGGAGTATTCATTTTAGTTATAAGCATTTAGGGTTTATGTTATTAAATAACCATGGGACAAAAGAGAAGGTACAAAGTTAAACATTTCATCTACTGTGATTATTTAGAGATTACCTAACCACCTAGTAACAGTTTCACTATCGAAGCATATTTACAGACCGTATAACATTACTGCACTTTTAAAAAACAAAACACCTGTTGATATTTCATTCTGGTTGCCTAGAACATCAAGATATTTTTCATCTGCTAATAAAAATATGACATTATGAAATTACAATTGCATGGGAAGGATTAATCACAAACACCTAGATCGATCAGTACACAATTTCATAAAGAACACAAAGAGCAAGCTTTAAAATTGCCAAAATTTAAAAAGTGTATATCATACAATAAACAGCCAAGAAAAAAATATGTATTTTCAAATCTCTTAGTAGTTCATGCTGCCTTAAGCAATTTGATGAAGCAGAGTTCCTGTTTTGCATATTGTAGATGGAATATTTGAATTAGATAACACACAAAAACTCCTAGTGCACCCACATCACACATTAATTTTCATTACTCATTATTCTTTTTTGTCTCATTGCCATAATTATAATTTTATGCTTGTGATACACTTAAGACCAATTTTGAAGCTCCTGGTATATCATTGACACATACATCTATACATATATGAGTATATAAATACAGCATAACATGAGTAATGCACGAGTGCTTAACTTTTCACCCATTTTCTACTTACAGTACGATAATTTCCTTTGTAATTTTTTGTAGGAAATATAAATATGTTTAAATTAGAGATGGGATACCACCATTTCTTGATATTGATAGTAATTTTTAAGCACCAATACTCCACACTCACTTCATTAACACCTGTAAAGCTGATGGCTTGTTCACTGAATGTTATTAGTAGCTTTCTCAGAATAAATGCATTAAACAATTTTGTTTTTAATTAAAACTGATGAGTAGGATGATTACACTTTATTAATTAATTTTACCATGTCTCACTGTTTTAAACAGTTCCATAAATCATGTACAAAAATTTTGTCTTTGCTCATCATTTTAAAATGTTGCAGCATCATGTTCTGACAGCAATGGGAAGCTGGTACGTTACTCTTTCAAAAGAGGTTCTGTAAACTTCATTCACTGTATAAATGTAACATATTTCTTTAAATTTGTTATACTATGTGACTTACCACAGTGTGAAAATGTTTTTCTGCATATTTTGCATACTGCTCTAATTATTATTAGTATGTCTACATACTTCAAAATTGTTCCACACTGCACTGCTTTATTCAATATCACATTGGTAAAAGAAAATATTTTTGGAAATTAGTCATCTGGTATACCTATAAAGTACAGTCATACCCCGAGTTTGATTTGTAAAACACGAATAGATGGAAGAAACAAACAAATATTTCCATTTTAAGTTCGGATTTGTTTCTGCTTTATTCATAGATTTTGGTCATGGTGTCAATGTAATGGCTGAAAGTGATGATAAAATTATGGTCATGTTGCCAACTGAAATAATGAAAGTAGATAATTTGTTGCACCATTATACTGATATCCTATAGTTCAGACCTGTCCAACGTGGTGCCCATGATGTATTTTTCTGGCACCCTTCATAAGCAAATTTTTACTCTAACAATTTCTAATATTAATTCAAAGTTCAAGACAAAACTGTTTCCTTCCAAATATCTTCTCAGTACACATTCATGAAGTATGTTTTTGTACATCTAACGTTCATTACTTCCCTAAACAGTACTTTCCCTTTTTCCTCTCAAAAGAGGTAACGGTGATTGTGATGACACCTGTACCTCCTTAGACATGAGTTACCTGTTTGAGAGGTAGAACTGGAACTTAAAAATTCAATGACACAACTGGGATTTGAACCACAGACCTTCCGCTTACCAGGCGGCTGCTCTAACCATTGAGCTATTGTGACAAACTGCCAGAATGGCATTAAATTCTGAAACCAGTTTGTATTTCTCCTGGTAAACCACAAAGGTCTGTGGTTCAAATCCCAGTTGTGGCACTAAATTTTTAAGTTCCAGTTCTACCTCTCAAACTTTGCCCACACACGGCTTGTGTGTTTAAAAACACCAACAGTAAGTTGGTTGGCATAAATAAATAATGAGTTACCTGTGTCCAAGTGCATAAGAAAGTTTGGGAGCACTGCTCTAGTCTATACACGAGGGTTGGCTGGTAAGTCCCAAGCCTCACATAGAGATGGCACCATTGGGCCAGTTTGACGATTAGCATCATATAGTTTAACTCTAGACCAGCTTGTATTCATAGTTACAGGTCAATAGATTGTTTAGTTTTTGAATGACAGCATTTTAAACAAGACAAGTGTAGAGGTTTCGAAAATAGAGGATTTGGAAAAACAAGCAGTGATTAAATACTTCCATTTGAAATGCTTAACACCTAAAGAAATCAAGGAGGAAATGGACAGTACATTGAAAGACTCTGCTCCTTCATATACAATGATTAACAGGTGGGTTGCAGAGTTTAAACTGGGACGTATGAGCACTAGTGAAGAGCCTCGCTCTGGACGTCCTGTGGAAGTCACAAGTCCAGAGATCATTGAAAAAATTCATTGTTAGTACTGGAAGCCCGCAGATTAAAGTTGACATAGCAGAGACTGTAAACATATCAAAAGAATGTGCAGGTAATATTTTAAGTAATGTTTTGGGCTTTCATAAGGTCTGTGCAAGATGGGTGACACATTTGTTGACACCTGATCAAAAGTTGTTTCTGATAAGAATTTGGAGCTCTACCATAAAAATTCCAGTGAATTTTTGAGACAGCTTATTACCATGGCTGAAACTTGGATACATCACTACAATCCGGAAAGTAAATCACAATCAAAACAGTGGATTGCGCCAGGTGAACCAACTCCAAAAAAGGCAAAGTCAATTTTATCAGCTAACAAGGTTATGGCGAGTGTTTTCTGGGATGCATGGGGAATTATTTTTACTGATTACTTGGAAAAGGGTAAAAGTATCACTGGTAACTACTACGCAAGCTCACTGCAACGTTTGAGTAATGAGGTGAAAAGAAAAAGACCTCATTAAGCAAAGAAAAAAAATCTTCTCTTCACGACAATGCTCTGGCCCATTGTTCAGTCATTGAAATGGAAATGGGAAAAATGTGCAAATTAAAGCTCGAATTGCTTGAACATCCACCCTAGTTGCCAGATCTAGCACCCAGTGACTAGCAACTGTTCCCGAACCTCAAAAAATTTCTTGGAGGACAAAGATTTCACAGCAACGAGGAGGTCTAAACAGCTATTTTGAGGACCAAGATAAATTGCACTACAGAAATGGTTTAAATAAATTAGAACACTGATATGTCAAATGTATTAGCCTTTTGCCCTAATGATCTAGTTGTCAACAGGCCCTTAAACACAACACAACAACTTGCTGAAGATTATGTTGAGAAATAAAGAAAAAACAAACTTTTTAAATGTTTTTTTGTAAGGCCCAGGACTTATCAGCTGACCCAGGTAAAACATCAATAAGTAATTCCAAGATTTTATTAGGTTTTATCATGAATACTGGATGAAGGAGTTTCATTTCATTGAAAGTTAAATTTAGGGTAGCTCTTATACAAAAGTCTTCAGTTATAATCCAGTTTTGATTTGTACAAGAATTATACTCACGTATAACCCGACCAAGGTGAGTACAGTCCTGCATGGGAAGCGGCAAGCAGGCGAACTAAGCGGTGAGGACACGAATACGTCACGAAATGCTGTACAGTCTGATTTACTAACGTGCAGCGTAGTGTTCAGTGCACAAATGTACTGTATTTTAAAGTATTTGAAATATATTTGATTTTTTGTGGTATGAATATACATACAATACATATAATAGAGTGATACACACAGAGAAAATGTCAACATGAGATCTGTTATTGTTCACCTTTTGCCAACCGGACTGTACAGGAGGACGGGCAAGCCATAACGCGTACAAGTGGCGCCCTCCGAAGCAGGACTGCACTCGCCTTGGTCGGGTTATACATGTGCACTTTTGTACATTGCTTTGACAAAGTTATCCGTCAGTAATGAGAGCTGATCTCTATAACCTCATTCACATGAAAATACCTTAGTATTTTTTCAGCCCTGTTGAAAGGTCCACTTCATGTTTCATTTGCCTTTAAAGAAAATGCTGCGGAAGCTAGTCTGCATTTTCTCTTTTAACACAGTATAATAGTTTATATCTTCTCACACTCGAGTCCCTGGGTATTGTATAAACTTTTAGTTTCTCAACCACTTGAGGTATAGTAAGAGGAATTATTGTATTCCACCCAATAATTCAACATTGAAGTTTCACCAAAAATACACCTTTTGAGACTTCCTGAATGGAAGAAAAAAAAAAAAAAATTAAATAGGTAAAATTATAATAGAAAAAGGCTGTGTATACGTATGTGTGTGCATGTGCGTGTGTGAATAGCATGACCCTAAAAAGTTCTTAAATATCAGAAATGAGGTTTCTTAAAGAAAATAAATAATAAAACAAGAAGAGAATAAAAAAGGAATACAAAAATATGATAAGAATTAAAACAAGAACTGTAATGACAGAAGTAGAGAGAAGCCAACAGATGGTATATGCCAGTAGAATGGATCAAAATAGAATACCTAGGAAAATCAATGTAAAGCCAGAAGGCAAAAGACCCAGAACATGGAGACAATAGAAGGTAATAGAAGTAGAGGAAAAATGGAAAGAAATGCCCCAAAGCCGGTGGAGACTGTTTGTTGAGGCCTCGATGCCAATGCTGTAACAGATGGAAGAACAGTGGATAACACACACAAAAAAAAAAAAAAAAAATAAATAAATAAATAAGTAAAAAAATAAAAAAAAAAAATTAAAAAAATAAAGATGTCTCTTTACTGAACAGTTCTCAACCAACTTCATCTGTGACTAATTTATGTTTAGAATCACACTCTTAACAGAGAGGTGTGACATTAAATTGTAACACAATTTTGAAACTTAAGAAAAGAAATATACAAAGGAATTGGAAAACTCATGTGCATATATTTTATATATGTGTGTACCAAACTGACTCTGAAATCTACTGCTGTACCTGCTTAACAAATTTAAATTTCAGTTCTCAAAAGGCTAAAATTGATTTACAAGTCCTGGTTACCAGAATAGAAGGGTCACTTGATTTTTCATTGTTGCTGTTGTTACTCCAAAAAGAATACCAGTAAAAATTAAAAACAGGCATTTTATTCTAAGGTGTATATATATGTAGATGATTTCAAAATTAAGAAAACAGAATACCCTGCAAATTGGATCCCTCATTTAATAGTATAATAAATAACTATCCAGATCTACTCAGGATTTAGCAAATCAACATTTAACATCTATTCTAACACTATGGTTATATGTAGTGAAGTTCCTGGAGGTCAAAACTTTTTACACGCTTTATATTAGCTTCACCTGTATGTATGTATGTATGTATGTATGTATGTATGTATGTATGTATGTATGTATGTATGTATGTATGTATGTATGTATGTATGTATGTATGTATGTATGTATGTATGTATGTATGTATGTATGTATGTATGTATGTATGTATGTATGTATGTATGTATGTATGTATGTATGTATGTATGTATGTATGTATGTATGTATGTATGTATGTATGTATGTATGTATGTATGTATGTATGTATGTATGTATGTATGTATGTATGTATGTATGTATGTATGTATGTATGTATGTATGTATGTATGTATGTATGTATGTATGTATGTATGTATGTATGTATGTATGTATGTATGTATGTATGTATGTATGTATGTATGTATGTATGTATGTATGTATGTATGTATGTATGTATGTATGTATGTATGTATGTATGTATGTATGTATGTATGTATGTATGTATGTATGTATGTATGTATGTATGTATGTATGTATGTATGTATGTATGTATGTATGTATGTATGTATGTATGTATGTATGTATGTATGTATGTATGTATGTATGTATGTATGTATGTATGTATGTATGTATGTATGTATGTATGTATGTATGTATGTATGTATGTATGTATGTATGTATGTATGTATGTATGTATGTATGTATGTATGTATGTATGTATGTATGTATGTATGTATGTATGTATGTATGTATGTATGTATGTATGTATGTATGTATGTATGTATGTATGTATGTATGTATGTATGTATGTATGTATGTATGTATGTATGTATGTATGTATGTATGTATGTATGTATGTATGTATGTATGTATGTATGTATGTATGTATGTATGTATGTATGTATGTATGTATGTATGTATGTATGTATGTATGTATGTATGTATGTATGTATGTATGTATGTATGTATGTATGTATGTATGTATGTATGTATGTATGTATGTATGTATGTATGTATGTATGTATGTATGTATGTATGTATGTATGTATGTATGTATGTATGTATGTATGTATGTATGTATGTATGTATGTATGTATGTATGTATGTATGTATGTATGTATGTATGTATGTATGTATGTATGTATGTATGTATGTATGTATGTATGTATGTATGTATGTATGTATGTATGTATGTATGTATGTATGTATGTATGTATGTATGTATGTATGTATGTATGTATGTATGTATGTATGTATGTATGTATGTATGTATGTATGTATGTATGTATGTATGTATGTATGTATGTATGTATGTATGTATGTATGTATGTATGTATGTATGTATGTATGTATGTATGTATGTATGTATGTATGTATGTATGTATGTATGTATGTATGTATGTATGTATGTATGTATGTATGTATGTATGTATGTATGTATGTATGTATGTATGTATGTATGTATGTATGTATGTATGTATGTATGTATGTATGTATGTATGTATGTATGTATGTATGTATGTATGTATGTATGTATGTATGTATGTATGTATGTATGTATGTATGTATGTATGTATGTATGTATGTATGTATGTATGTATGTATGTATGTATGTATGTATGTATGTATGTATGTATGTATGTATGTATGTATGTATGTATGTATGTATGTATGTATGTATGTATGTATGTATGTATGTATGTATGTATGTATGTATGTATGTATGTATGTATGTATGTATGTATGTATGTATGTATGTATGTATGTATGTATGTATGTATGTATGTATGTATGTATGTATGTATGTATGTATGTATGTATGTATGTATGTATGTATGTATGTATGTATGTATGTATGTATGTATGTATGTATGTATGTATGTATGTATGTATGTATGTATGTATGTATGTATGTATGTATGTATGTATGTATGTATGTATGTATGTATGTATGTATGTATGTATGTATGTATGTATGTATGTATGTATGTATGTATGTATGTATGTATGTATGTATGTATGTATGTATGTATGTATGTATGTATGTATGTATGTATGTATGTATGTATGTATGTATGTATGTATGTATGTATGTATGTATGTATGTATGTATGTATGTATGTATGTATGTATGTATGTATGTATGTATGTATGTATGTATGTATGTATGTATGTATGTATGTATGTATGTATGTATGTATGTATGTATGTATGTATGTATGTATGTATGTATGTATGTATGTATGTATGTATGTATGTATGTATGTATGTATGTATGTATGTATGTATGTATGTATGTATGTATGTATGTATGTATGTATGTATGTATGTATGTATGTATGTATGTATGTATGTATGTATGTATGTATGTATGTATGTATGTATGTATGTATGTATGTATGTATGTATGTATGTATGTATGTATGTATGTATGTATGTATGTATGTATGTATGTATGTATGTATGTATGTATGTATGTATGTATGTATGTATGTATGTATGTATGTATGTATGTATGTATGTATGTATGTATGTATGTATGTATGTATGTATGTATGTATGTATGTATGTATGTATGTATGTATGTATGTATGTATGTATGTATGTATGTATGTATGTATGTATGTATGTATGTATGTATGTATGTATGTATGTATGTATGTATGTATGTATGTATGTAATGGAATATTCAACGTAATTTTCACCCACTTAGAGTCGTCTGATTGACTTCAAAATTAGCACACGTGTCAAGAACCAATGACAACACAATAATATCATAACTTTATCCTAAGGCCCTGACCAAGATCATCAGGATAAAAAAAGTTAATTAGCTAAATTTATCAATGTAACAGAATCTTTCTACATAATTTTCACCAACTTACAGTTGTCTGATTGACTTGAAAATTTGCACATATGTCAAGAACCAATGACAACACAATAATACCATAACTATCCTAAGGATCTGACCAGGATCATCAGGATAAAACAAAACTAATTAGCTAAATTTATCTATGTAATGGAATCTTTCGACGTAATTTTCACCAACTTACAGAGGTCTGATTGACATGAAAATTTGCATACATGTCAAGGACCGATGATAATATAACAAAACTTTTTCCTAAAATCATGACTAGGATAATCAGGTTAAAAAGGGATTTAGCTAAATTTATCAATGTAACGTAATTTTCACCTACTTGAGACGTCATATTGACTTGAAAATTTGCACCCGTCAAGGACCGATGAGAATATAATATGATTTTGTCCTTGTGTCCTCATCAGCATTATCAGGATAAGAAAGTGACGCCTAACTTTAACAATGGAATGTAATGTTCACCAGCTAGGGACGTCTGATTGACTTGAAAATTTGCACACGTATCAATGACAGATGACAATACAAGAACATCACGACTTTGTCCTAATGTCCTAACAAGGACCATCAGAATAAAAAAGTGACATGCCTAAGTTTAATTATGTAATATAATTTTCACCAACTTAAGGCATCTGATTGACTTGAAAATTTGCACACATGTAAAGGATTGGTGACAATACCATAATATCTTGAATTTGTCCTAATGTGCTGACTAGAATCTTCAGGATAAAAAAATGAATAAGCTAAATCTATCAATCCAAAGGAATCTTTCAATGTTATTTTCACCAAGTCGTCTGAATGACTTGAAAATTTGCATATGTGTCGAGGACCAATGACAATAGGTACAATAATAATATCATGACTGTCCTAATGTCCTGACCAGGATCATCAGGATAAAGAATGACTGAGCTAAATTTATAGAAAATGTACAGTTATCTTAGATATCGCTACGGCACATTTCTACATGCACCCTGCAAAGTGCTTTAATTAAAGAAATACATATTTATATATTGGATGACGTAGATGTCCAGAGAGAAGACCTGAAAGGAATACGAGATCCCGGTAAAGCATCACGGACCAGAGTTTATGCAGGATCAAGGTACCCACAACATGTAGTAGTTTAGAAATCAACATATGTTACACTGTACAAAGGAATTAAACCGCTTGAAAATATTGAAAAATGGTGATGCCCAGAGAGAGGACCTGAGAGGGACACGAGATTTCAGAGAGAGGACCTGAGAGGGACACGAGATTTCAGAGGAAGTATTGCGGATCAAAGTTTTCCCAGGGCTACGAAGTCCACAACAGCTGATAATGTTGTTAAAACAGTAATTGTAATCTAATACGGTTTCAAAAAAAGGTGATTTGAAAATTTTCAAAAAAATATTTGAAAGAAATTTCGAAATCTAATATTTTTAAAAGCTTTCAACTTAATTTTGAAAAAGATTGAATAGAAAAATTTGAGACTAAAAAGTTAAAAATAAATTATAGTTTTCAAACACTAAAAAACACACTTTTATAACAAATTGAACTAAAAAGTACAAAATAATTTTTAAAGTATGAAGAATTTATTCTATTAAGTCAGGTAGTTCATTATATTTCAAAATTTTGTAATAAGTTTAAAATAAAAACTAATTTATATTAACAAAATAATAAATTTTATTGTAAAAAACCATGGGATGCTTTTCACGTTACTTGTATCATAAGTTTACTTTTATAAGCAGCTAGTAATGTAACTATAACATCGGATATCTGACACCCCACACTTTTTTACAATAAAATTTATTATTTTGTAAATATAAATTAGTTTTTGAAATATAATGAAGTACTTGACTTTATAGAACAAATTCTTCATACTTAAAAATTATTTTCTACTTTTTAGTTTGGTTTGTTACAAAAGCGTCTTTTTGTTAGTTGTTAAAACTGCAATTTTTAATAAACTTTTCCTTGATTTTCCTGCATTTCCTCTATATTGCAATCTGTTGTAGCTCATGCAAAATTTTACCAATGTGCTACAATATTAGAAAAGTAAGTGAAAACAAATTCACAAAAAATATATTAAAATAAAACTAGTACTCACTCAGTGACGTAAAAAGTCCATATGCCGCTGTTTTCTGCTGCAGAATTTATCTGTAACTTTGGAGTTATATATAACTAAATATATATATATAATGATGTTCCATTTGACAGAAGTATAAGTTCTCCAAAACTCATACAAATAACAAGGTGTATCTCCGAATAGATTCACTCTACAAAAAAATTTATTTACACATAAATTGTGTATTTTAGCACAATCTACATTTTTTGTATAGTATGATTTGGTCTATCTCTCACGGTTTACCAGTTATGCAAAAGTCATCCAGAGTAAATGCGACTACAGGGGATTTAGTCAAAAAATTCAAGATATATACATTTCATTTGTAATAAAAATATCTCAAACATATGGCATTTTAATCAAAATCGTTAGAGCCATTTTCAAGAAAATCAAAATTTTTAACAAATTTTCCATGTAAAGGGTAGTTTAGGGTGGAGCAATTTTCTTCAAAATCTTTGTGTCACATCCTTGAAAGACATTAACCTTAAATGCCAACTTAGGTTTTCAACCAACTTTTTGTTTTTGAGTTATTCTGTCCACAAGCTGACACACACACACACACAAACCTTTTCCTAAAAATTCATTTTTTTAATTCAGGGGGCCTCAAAACATGTATTTCTGGTGAAACCTCGACACCTAATTGTTAGGTGGAATACAATACTTCCTCTACTTTACTATATGAGTAGAGAAAGTAAAATGCATGAAACAAGGGTTGAACCTCTTGCATCTAATCAAGTGTTTTTATATTATGTATTTCAGAATTTCAGTGTGGCATAGCAGAGATGACGGTATGGTATTCAACAGTATTTTAAGTAAAACTATCACTTATGTATAAAAAAATTGACAAAACTAGTACTTAGATTAATTTTCAATTTAAATCTCAGGATATTGCAGCAGCAAAAACTGAATGGCTGTTCTAAGTTTCCATTTCTCATCCAAGTTTCTCTTTCCATAATGTTTAGATGATAGCTGAGAAATGGTGAAACCTACAATTCCTTTTGCTTCTGTTTTATTGAGTGCTGATGCCAGAGAATTATATTTCTAACTCAAACCTTTTGGAGTAATAGTATTATTAAATTATTATAGCAGCCCTGTCCAACATGATGACCGTGATGTATTTTTCTGGCAACTTTAATAAGCAAATTTTTGCTCCAATTTCTAATATTAATTCAAATTGCAAGACAAAACTATTTCCTTCTGAATATCTTCCCAGTACACATTCTTGAAGTATGTTTTTGTACACCTAAAGCTGTATTCATTACTTCCCTCAGCAGTGCTTTCCCTTTTTCCTCTCTAAAGAAGGGTACTTGCCCTACGGTGGTTGTGATGGCACCTGCGCCTCCTTATGCATGAGTTAAATGTGTCTGAGCACATAAGAAAGTTGGAGAGCACTGAACTATTGTATTAAACATAAAATTTGATAATGAACAGGGCACAGATGTTGATAACCTAAAAAAGCTCTAAAAATTACCTATAAAACGCCTACAAAATTGTTAGAAAATTTCCTCAAAATAAACATTTCCATAAACATGTTGAACAATAGGAGGTGGAATCAGGACTGAAAAATTCAATGCCATAGCCAGGACTTGAACCACAGATCTTTCGCTTATCAACCAGCTGCTTTAACCACTAAGCTACCATGGCCACCTTGCCAGTATTACATTAAATTCCCCAGCCAATTCATATTCTCCCAGTAGACCACAAGGGAATCTCACATAAGAGATAAATACCCCAAGGGCAACTTAGAAATTGTAAGTACTTTATGTTCCAGGTTTAAGTAACCTTTAGATGGTAATTATTATTTATTTATGCCAACAACTGCTGTCAGTAAGTTTGTTGGCATTAATCAACAATAATTACCACTATTATTTATTTATGCCAACAAACTTACTGTTGGTGTTTTTAAACACACAAGCCGTGAGTGGGCAAAGTTTGAGAGGTAGAACTGGAACTTAAAAATTCAATGCCACAACTGGGATTTGAACCACAGACCTTCCGCTTACCGGGCGGCTGCTCTACCATTGGGCTATTGTGACATACGAACTGGTTTGAGAATTTAATGCCATTCTGGCAGTTTGTCACAATAGCTCAGTGGTAGAGCAGCCGCCCGGTAAGAGGAAGGTCTGTGGTTCAAATCCCAGTTGTGGCATTGAATTTTTAAGTTCCAGTTCTACCTCTCAAATAATTACCACGTTTGAGGTCATTTTGAGTCACTGTTTTACACTCATCTTTACTTAAATCATTTTAAGACATGAAACGTTTTCAAGACCGTTTGGTCCCATCATCGGCTATTGGGTGACTGATGCTATCTTCTTGTTTCCCCTCTCTGCTACTATCGTCCTGCTACCATCTCGTGTTAAGGGTACAGAGCTTTAACACTTCATTTAAAGCTGGGGTTTCTAAGTTAATCACTTAGTAGTTTTATTGGTGAATTTTGAGATTTTAACAATTTTATATTGAGGGCAATGTTGTGGTGTTCATTCCAAAAGTGTTATGCCACAGCAGACTTTTCCGTTTGTTTTAATTTTATGTTCCTCTGATGTTCCTTTAGTCTGATATCCAAATTTCTTTTTGTTTTTCCTATATAGCTTTTTTCGCAACTATTGCAGTTGATTTTGTAAATTCCAGATTTTAGATTGTAAGGGATGGTATTGTTAAGTGGCTTGTTCAGCAGGTTTTTTAAACTGCATTTGATTTGTGGTGCCAGTTTTATGTTTAGCTTTTTGAAGATTCTTTCAAATTTCCTGAAGGCCCAGGGATGGTAGGTGAATTTTATAAATTTCCAGTTGTGATTTGTGAGTGGTTTTAATGTAGTGGTATGAAAAATTATCTTGAGCTTTTCTGCATTTTTTGACATGTCCCTAATGGTGGCTGGGTTGAACCCGTTTTGTACTGCTGTCTCTTGTATATGATGCTCTTTCAGATGGACATTATATAATTGGTGAATTAAGCTTCTAAATACTGCTAGTTGGTGTGAAACTGGGTTGCCACTATTTTTCTTTATGTAATTATCCACATGTGTGGGCTTTCTATATATTCCAAAGTTTATACCATCTATATCTCTGGTAATTTTGAGGTCCAGGAAAAGAAATATGTTGTTGCCTTCTATTTTAATTGTAATCTCTATATGGTTATCTTGTAGGTTTAGTAATTTCAGAGTCTTCTTTTTGTTTCTGGGGGATTATGGTGAAGATGTCATCTATGTATCTTCTCCAAAATTTGAACATATGTGGAAAGGAATTTACTATGTGAGTTTCGAAAAAGCTCATGTACATGTCTGCTAAAAATGGTGACCTTGGGCTCCCCATTGTTAAACCTTGGGATTGTCTGTAGAATTTATTGTCAAATGTGAAGCAATTATTCTTTATAAGTGCTGAGGCTTTCACGGTCGGCATTATCAACTATGTTAAGTAGATTTTCCGGGTTTGTTTTGTATGTTTTTCTCATGTTGGTATTCATGAGAACGAGCGATCGTGAAAATTTATGTTACCAAGGACACTAATAACAAACAAAGATGAATATGAAAGTTTGCAGTGAACTTTAGTTTATGTGCAGCCGCTAATAACAGAGGTTGACCCTGAAGATGCTGGACGCAGTTTTCAGCGAAACGTCGGAGGAAGGTAATCCAACTCGACCACGGCCCACAAACCCGGAAAATCTACTTAACATAGTTCAATTATTCTTTGTGCAAATTTCTGTAAGGTTAACGATGTCGCTTATTTCCATGGGGTCTATTGTATTCTGAGTCAACCATCTCCTAATGAGTGTAGGTATTTTTTCCATTTTTTCATATAGATGGTATAAAATTTGGAATATATAGAAATATATATAGAATATATATGTGGATAATTACATAAAGAAAAATAGTTGCAACCCAGTTTCACACCAACTAGCAGTATTTAGAAGCTTAATTCACCAGTTATATAATGTCCCTTAAAGTAAAGAGAATTTCTGAATGAGCAACATCATATACAAGAGACAGCAGTACAAAACGGGTTCAACCCAGCCACCATTAGGGACATGTCAAAAAATGCAGAAAAGCTCAAGATAATTTTGCATACCACTACATTAACACCACTCACAAATAACAACTGGAAATTTAGAAAATTCACCTACCATCCCTGGGCCTTCAGGAAATTTGAAAGAATCTTCAAAAAGCTAAACATAAAACTGGCACCACAAAACAAATACAGTTTTAAAAACCTGCTGAACAAGCCACTTAACAATACCATCCCTTACAATCTAAAATCTCTCTACCAGCTCTCCTGTGCATTGCAATATATGACAGTGTACATCCAGAGATTCTGGAACGTGAATGACTGGTGGTTGTCGGCGAGAAATTTGTTATACATTGAGAAACTTCAGTCCACTTCAGCACTAATCACAGGAGCATACTTGAAGAGTGACAGATCACTGGGTGTTAATTCACGTTGTATCTGTGCATTTTTAAAACGTTCACCTGAGAGTATTTTAATGATTGCACACAGTTTTGTATCCTGGGTTTTTGTCTAACACTTCTAATTTTCATTGAGACCTTGTCACCAATGTCACAACCCCACTATCAATTGATCGTGAACATTCTTAACCAATACTATGGAATTTCCCAGAGATGTGCCCCTTTCTTGAAGATGCTTGATAGTTGATGGTACCGAATCAAAGTTTGCCTTAATATTAGGCAATTTTCTCTCCAATTCATTGTCTTTCAATACTTCCTGGGCTGTACAGATTGTTCTGGCATCTTCTGTGTCAAGCAAAATTGCAAAGGATTTCACTGTTTGAAAATGTTCAATTTGTAACCAGAGCCCTATTTCATTATTATTGGTGTCGGAGGTAAAGGAACACTGGAAGCCTGAGCTTTGAACTATTCTCTGCATGTAGGGGATTTGATGAATATCTTTTTACATGCTTTATTTACATTTGAAATAAGTGCATCCACTTGTGGAAAGTATGACCTCACTTCTGCGACTCTGTGGAGACTACATGCCAAACAAGTCATGTGCACCATTTTTGGATAGAAGTCCTGAATTGATATTGATGGCTTTATCATGTATGGGACTGCTGTTACAAAAAGCAGCACCTCTTCATTCCAGATTCCACCAGGCCACAGCAAGAACACCGACTGTTCAAACACAATACATATACTTGAATGATTTACTTCCTGTAATATTTCGGAAGTCAGCAAAAACATTTTACCTGCTCCATCTAGTGGGGACCATTACAACATTTGCTACGTATTGACCTTCAGCATTGCTGGTTTCGTCTATGGAAACAAAGATCTTGTTCCCTTTGGCTTCATCTCCTATTCTTGCCATAGTTTCATTACAGCACACAGGAATATAATTTTTTCTTAATGTTGATTCATCCAGTAAAGAATGTCCCATGTGCTGTGCTAAGAACCTCTTTAATTTATAGTTGTTTATTTTCTTCAGTGGAATATTACAGGTACTAAGACATCACCAAATTTCTTACTACTGGAGGATGTGCCAGGCTTTACCCCTAAACTCTGAGCAAATAGTAATTGTGAATTTTTCTTTTTATCAGCATTTTCCAGTGCATGCTTGTTTTTTGCGGCCAATATTCTGTTGCGCTGTAGATCTTTTCTTGGCTGCCACCTTGACCTCACAAAGCTTTTAAATAATTCTGAACCATCTGTTGAAAAACTTCATCCTTAAACTCACAATATTTCTTAAACTAGCAGCCTTGCTAGGCTTCACTTTTGGCATTATTGCACGTAAATAGTAAACAGAAGTTACCAAAAGAAAATACTCTTGCAATCAGATATGTTGGTTTATTGAAGCAGTCACACACAAGAGAAGAACATGGTTACACAAGCAGATTTAGGGACTTCTCCGTTGACACTATGATGTCAATCAACCCAACTGGAGCTCCACACAACTTACTAACACGTAAGCAGAGATGATGCAACATATTGTGCATACAGCAGCTGGAAGTGAGTGACAGCTTGGAAATAGAATACATTTTGTTTCTCTGCTTGCAAATCAAGGACATATTTAGAAGAATTATAAAACTTGTTAGAATGACTAAATATACCTTTCAAATTTTGAGAGGTAGAACTGCCTTTGTGGTTTACCAGAAGAAATACGAACTGGTTTGAGAATTTAATGCCATTCTGGCAGTTTGTCACAATAGCTCAGTGGTAGAGCAGCCGCCCGGTAAGCAGAAGGTCTTTGGTACAAATCCCAGTTGTGGCATTGAATTTTTAAGTTCTAGTTCTACCTCTCAAACTTTGCCCACACACGGCTTGTATGTTTAAAAACACCAACAGTAAGTTTGTTGGCATAAATAAATAATAAATACCTTTCAAATGTTTGAAAGATTAATAAAAAATGTCTTTAACATTTTTAAAAAATGACCTTACAGTTTAAAACAGTGAAAAATGACCAAAAATGATGTAAAAACTGTACAGTTTTGCAATTAGCAGCTTATATCCAGAATTTATATATTTACAGGCATTGTACAGGATGTAAAGAAAAAACTATGACATCAAAATCCGTGCCCTGGTAATGAATATACTGTGCCTATTTACAAATTACCTGACCATTTGCATAATTCTTTCAGCATTAAAGGTACCTAAAAGTGGTATAATACTTCCAGAATTTGGAAAATTTTCAGGGTCTGGAGAGAAGGTTAGAGAGATCAGAAATATAACATCCAGTGATATTTCAGCAAATATCACAGGGTTTATCACCTATTTTATAACACAAGGACTTCATGAAATTAATTTTGTAAGGGGTAAAATTTAGGCTTAATGATGAAAATATTCCAGATCCTTGTGGAATAACTTTATAAATAGTATGCGGTAAGTAAATTAATTAAATTGTCCTTCAAGATTGCAAAATGCAATCTGTTTAAGTCAAGCACATTTTAACTAACCTTTTGATCATACATTCACTTGAAATCTCCAGTCCTTAGACATAGCAGTCTGTGTAACTATATCCTAACAAGCTATTGCTGATCTTAAAATTTTTCAAGGATTCAGTGGTATTACTTCCTAGAAGAGTAGGCCTTAATCTCTCAAATGTTCCACGTTTTAAAGTCTAGAAGGATGCACTCCAGATGACAGTCTTCCTCAGGCTTGATGTACTCCAGCACATTCTCAAACAACTTGAATCTGATTCTCTTTCACTGCTACCGTCAAAGTGAGAAGAGAAATGAAGAGAGTATATGGATAAATACCACACAATAAACAAACAATGGTCTTCTCAGCTAAATGTGACTATCCTCTTTTGGAAACAGAAGTTACGACTGAACAATTAATTTTACCTGTAGAAAGATAGATGAAACAATCTGACACTCTTACTGCTTTATTTACTCAAAATGTTAACATGTTTCATAGACTTGTCTACATCATCAGCTCACTGATCACCAGCGTTGGGTATTGTGCTCAAAATTCGAAGCAAAGTAGTAAGAGTGCATTAGGTCATCTCATCTATCTTCTATTACTGTGTTATGTTTCACTATGTTTAGCTCATGTTATATGAATTTACCTATAGAACTTCTTATGCAAAACAATCACTTGAAAAAATCTTGGAATGACCTACAGGTTCTTCAGAAACACCTGTACTATGCACCACACAGATATTTATCGTTTATGCAGTGGAGCAAGTTTGTTTCATATGGTTTTCTTCAGGTTAATTTGTTTTCTTCTAATTAATTCTGTGTTATGTATTCGACTGCTTACCTTTGTTAGGTAGAAGTAGCACTGTGGTCCAGTAAAAACGTTTTGAACTCCATTGCAGCCAATGAAAGCATTTTCAAAAAAAGTTTCATTGTATATGTGTGAACAGTATAACTCAAAACCCGCACAAACAGATAAAAATTAAAATTAGTATTTAAATACCAAGTGTGGGTCAAAAATATTTTCATTTAATTCCCCTACCCCTGGAACTATTTTATTTTCTCAAAAATAATTTGTATGGTAATGAAATTGTAGGAGACAAAAGCTTACACTACAAAAAATGTACAACTCATTAAAATACACAATATAACAACTATTTTGTAGCGTTAGCTGTTTTACAAATATTCCATGCTTTCTGATTACCTATATTAAATACATCATCTGACAGAAGATTCTTTAAACATTCTGATTCTTCTTTTCTGTTTGTTATTACTCTAACTACAGAGAAGCAATTTATTTCTCTGCGACTACAATTTCTGAATTGCTTCTTCCACGTTTACCATAAACATACAAAGGTCCTTTATGCATGTTGTATGACACAAATCTCATAACCCCTCTCCAAGTTAGGAGTTATACTGTTCTTTCAATGAAAAATAATCCCTGCATAAACTGATTAATCAAATCTATTGTTTGTGCATGCAAAAAGAACTATAATCGCTCCACCATTAGATCCGCACTTGATGTAAAGACAAGCCATCAACAACGAACTCGCAATACGCTGAAACCAAAGCACACCATAAAATATAGTATCTTAAATATCGGCGATTATCTGTCAGTTTTCAAAATGTATGATAACCCTGGTAAAGACTACTTAAATGTAATGCGATATTTCTAAAATTCCTGAGTAAATATCGTTCTCTTGCAACATAAATACCAGGTTCTAAAGTAAGAACAAATTAGAAACTAAAAACTTCACTTATCTTATTGATTTGCTGCTGACCCTGGGGTTTCAAGCTGTATCCAGCTCATTCTCAAAGCCATATAAACAAACTCATTGCCAAGCTACAATCTTTTATTTTTTCTGAAAAACAATTACTCTTATTCAATTTTTATTTACCAATCTCTGAAAACAAAAATTTATAAATACAATCTATAGATGATAATTCGAAGTTCATGACACGATTCCTGTTTTTTAAAATAAAATTTTTTTCCCAAACCATAAAATCTATAGGATTACTTAATTGTTTTAATAATTAATCCAGAAGTTAAATTATTAAAACAATTAAGTAATCCTATAGATTTTATGGTTTGGGAAAAAAATTTTATTTTAAAAAACAGGAATCGTGTCATGAACTTCGAATTATCATCTATAGATTGTATTTATAAATTTTTGTTTTCAGAGATTGGTAAATAAAAATTGAATAAGAGTAATTGTTTTTCAGAAAAAATAAAAGATTGTAGCTTGGCAACGAGTTTGTTTATATGGCTTTGAGAATGAGCTGGATACAGCTTGAAACCCCAGGGTCAGCAGCAAATCAATAAGATAAGTGAAGTTTTTAGTTCTAAGGCTGGAAGGCTGGATGGAGTATAGAATATCTAATTTCTTTTCACATGAATGTTTAACAAAAATGTATTAAAATCTGTAATGTGTAAATAAGTTGCACAACTACCACACAAACTGTTAGTAAAAGGACCTCTTAGTATTTGAGTTAAGCATCTTCTAAGACTGTGACACAAAAGATTTGCAAGAAAATCCCATCCAAAATTACTCTTAATATGGAACATTTTATATCTTTCTAGTTTCTAAAAAAATGGCTGTAAAAATTTTGATTAAAATAGATGTTTAAAATATAGACATAACTCAAAATATATACCATTAATTTTCTGAGAACAGCCTCTGAAGTCCACTTCATTCTGAATGACCTTTGCTTAATTGATAAACTATAAGGGACAGACAATCTTACTCTGAAAAAACCTAAATTTCATTAAAGCATTCAATTTGCATCAAATTGTTTGTGGTATTAACCATTTCCAAGATATTCTTTGCTTTTGGTTTGAATCTTTAAATGCACAATGCTTTGTTTTCAACTGCAAATCACTACTATTTTTCTTTAGTGTTTCTGCAAAAAGAGCAGACTTTTAAAGCCATCACATTCCAATTCAGTTTTAAAATATGCAAGTTTTACTTCAGTTTACAACAAGATGTGGAAGTATGTGAAGCTTTAACTCTATTAAACTTCTTAAGAAAGAAGAGCTTCTGAAGAAGGGCAAGCGCATGAAGTCCTGCAAATTGTTTTTTCTTTCTTTTTTCTCTCCTCTCTTTGTTTTTGACAGCGTAACTAAAAAAGGCAGAATCAAAAAATACCGAACTTCATATACAAATCTATCATCCTTTAAAGGATGCAATACAGATGATCTTCATAAAATTCCTACCCATGAGTGTCGGCAGACTTTTTTCCAGGGGGGGGGCCACATGTTGGAAGTTTGCAATCAGATAATATTAAATCATTATTTTATAGTCAAAATTAATAATATTTGTTGCAAATAACCGTATTAATTTGTGTTAAATAAAAATTATTTTTTTACATCAAAATTAAAATAATAGTTTAATAGTCAGTAATTGGCTGCACATTAAGTCCACCAACTTCCAAGGGGGGACCGCGGCCCCCCCTTGCCCCCGCTTCGCGATGCCCATGTTCCTACCACTATAACCTTTCCTTTACATGGTGAAATTGTTTTATCCCTACAACCTAACTTTTTATTTTCAAAATATGCCTCTAATGACCAATTAAACTGTCACGTGCTTCAGATTCTGACATGAAGAATAAAATATATATCTTGTGTATTTTTGTAAGTACCCTGCGAAGTCCTCATTGACAGAATTTTGTACTATTTTGTATAAGTTACAACCTATATAAGACAGAGAAATACTTACTCCAGGAAAAATGTTGAGCTCCTTGAAATACCCAGTTAGCGTGAATTTTCATAGGGTGGATTGGAAAGTAACAGGCAATTTCTTTCTGCCTTGATATTGCAGCTAGGATTTGAAATTTCGCCAAGATATAGTTTGTATACTCTGTTCATCAAGAGATTAGAGGAGATATAAACAAAGCACCGGTTTGTATCACTCTGCGGCCACGTGCTTCCACAATGATGCAACACGGTTACCTATCGCTACGCGTAGGTATAATATGCATTTTACACTACTAAAAGGATGTATTTACTTGATCCAAATAACATATAGCACGTGGAAATTAACTGCTACTTACGTCTTCTCTGTCCACAATAACACTTTTTCATTTCCTGCTCACAATCTCGAAACCAATCTCCAGAAGCAGCTTGTGGAGGGAAGTTCGTTTTAAATCTGGAAGATCGGGATCAGAGTTAACTGCCAACAGCACTTTGTTTAAGGTGGATGTTCATTGTTAACAAAGAACTGGTGACATTTTCGACGGATTGCAGATCTCACACTCACAAATTCGTCGCAGACTACATCCACCATTTATC
This sequence comes from Tenodera sinensis, assembly GCA_030765045.1. Classification (NCBI taxonomy): domain Eukaryota; kingdom Metazoa; phylum Arthropoda; class Insecta; order Mantodea; family Mantidae; genus Tenodera; species Tenodera sinensis. The sequence continues at coordinate 66,697,738 of CM060972.1, forward strand.
TGGCATGTGGTCGCTTTTTACCGGTATCTTCACCAACTGACGATTTTTTGTTGTGTGTACTGTAAATACTTGCAACTGACACACCGGTAAACTCGGATGTTAATTTCATCACGTCTTCGATAGCAAGTTTGGGATATTTCTCGCAGAACTTGTTAAATACGTTCAATATTGTTGTCTTTTAACCACTTCAAAACGGTTTTCTGCGCTTATGTTTTACAGCACTCACTTGTTCCGCCATGTTACTTTCATACTGAATAATGCGCGTGCAGAATGAATTAGGCTAGTTACAGATTCACTTAACTGCGTACTCTTACACTTTAACTATGCTTAGTACACTTAGTTCATGCTTTAGCAAACATTAAGTGACATTTCAGACCTTAGTAACAGTATTTCTTCAAGGGACTATTTACACGGCGAAAGCGTCAAGAGGGCGCGCTGTGGTCAAAATGCACGTGGCTTTGTTTACGTCTCCTCTAATCTCTAGATGAACAGAGTATAGTTATCACTACAGATGCTGTTTGTTTTCCTTGTGCAGCTCTAGGAAGCAAAGCATGAACTATGCAACAAAGAAGGCATGCATGTTACTGTCATCAACTGTGAAGAGCAATGAAGTGTAGTGCGATTTTTGTGGCCTAAAGGGCATAAACCTGCGTGAAATTCACACGGACATTTGTGGCGCTATGGGGATGATTGTATGGACCATTGCAATGTAGTTCTTTAAAGATGGCCATGATAACCTTTGTGATTTGCCACGTTCCAGATGGCTGGTAACAGCTGCAACCCTACAGGATGTCACAGCCATTGAGGTGGGAATTTTTAAAGTTAACTACAGAAATGGATTTTTGGCAACAATCTGCAAGGATCTCAAGGAGAGACAAAATCAGAAACAAAGTTATAAGGAAAAAAATTAAAATTGGTAGAAGAAATTAAAACAGAACAATTAAGATGGTTTGGACGCGTAAAAAGGATGGGCAAGGACAGACTCCAAAGACACATGTATGGACTCCAGTGAGACATAGGAAGAGAGGAAGATCCAAATTAACATGGAAACAAGGAATATTACTAACAATGAAAGAAAAGAGATTAAACTATGGATCCTGGAAAGACAGAGAAGTAGTTCCTAAATGAGTGCAGGAAGACGTCAAAGATATTGTCAACTTGAATAAATAAATAAAATAAATAACTACAGATGTACAAACCATGCAGTCCAGACCTTCCACCTTCGGACTTTCATCTGTTTAGTACCATGAAGAAATTGCTGGCCAGTTAACACCTTATGACAGGTGCAGAAGTGAAATCAGCAGCCTGCAGATGGCTATGCTCCAACCAAACTGATTTCTATGAACAGGGTATAGCGAAACTGGCATAACGTTGGGAGAAATGTGTCGAGAAAGCTGGCAACTATAATTAGATGTGTAAAAGATGTAGTTAAAAGATGTAAGTTTTTTTGTTTTCTTTACCTATTAAACTTTTAAAACAAATTGTGTGTTACTTTCCGATCCATCCTCATATGTTGACAATTGTCATACAGTTGGCACCAAAGACATTATCATTCATGCCTTCCAATACCTTTGCATTTTTGTAGGTTCTTCAATAAAGCACTGCAGATGTTTAGGTGATCTTTCTTCATTTCTGCTCCCAAATCGCTCAAGCAGTAAATGGGAGAAGCCAAGTTTCCAATTCTATATAGATGACTTGCAAGACGATGGTGACCAGTTATTAATCTGAGGATACTACTGCTGTTTGTGTTAAGTTATCCAGGTGAATAAAAAGAGATTTCCAATTCTTTTCTTCAGTTCTTAGTCTGAGTTTTTAAGTGGTATTTGCTATTTTGTAAACATTCCATGTTTTATTTTTACACTTTCCCAAACATAAGTGCATCATCTGACAGCCTTGAAGGTTTGTGATTCTTCTTTGTTTCATTTGATTCACAAAAGCTCATTAGAACTTTTCAATTTATGCTTCCATTCTTTACATTATTTGAATGCTGTTTCCACACGTATATAACTGAGCACTTATTTAATATGAAATTATATGTAGGAACATTGTGAAAAAATATAACATGGATGACTACTATTAAGTGAATTTGTAATCAGTAGAGAAAATTATGTGAGTGCACTGTATTAGATTATCACTTTTTCTACCACTTAAGTATAGTGGGAAAAGAAAATATTGTATTTCACCAAACAATGGAATATCAAGACTTCATTGAAATTACATGTTTTGGGGTATGCTGTGTCCAAAGAAACATTTTTAGAAAAACTTACGTGTGCCAGTGGGTAAGGGCGTGTATACAGTACAACACAAAAATAAAAAGTTTGAAAAGTACCAAAAATTCAGGCATATTTTAAGCATGGCAGGCAGAGACTTCTCAAGACTATTCTTTCAACCCTAACTACTATTTACAATGTATTGTTATTTATTTTCTCACTAATGACTTCCCGAATTGGATTTAAATACCTGTATAAGGCATTTGCATGACTAATACATGAGTATTTTGAATATTCTTTGAATAGCCTATGAAGTCCTTTTCATTCTGAATGGATTTTCTAAACTGGGAAAGAAAAGATAAAGAAAATTTATAGCATGAAAAAAGTAGAGCTCACTGAAATTATGACAAAACATTTTTTTGCAGCCTCACTGCTTTCAAAATATTTATCCCCAGTGAAGCCATCATAGAGTGGCTATAATATGTAGCATCTTGGACAACTCTTAACTTTTCCTATATGGTTCATTAAGCAGGACCCAGATTTTGATGACTTATCATCTTTAAACCAGCACACCACCGACGTTGCCCAAGAGTGCAAACATTCTGAATCACATCTTGTAGATTATAAAATTCTTCTTCTTTTTTTTCCTCTCTATCTCGCTTTTTTGATCATTTTCCCCTAATTTTTGCGTTTAGGTCATTTTTAAGATTTAACATGATTTTTGGTCCTTCTATGGTCATTTTGTCCCCAATTGGCAATTTGTTTTTTTCAAATTTAAAGTCGTTATTTCTCTTCTTTTGCCTTTTGTGTATTTCTTGCATTAGATAGAGTTTTTCTGCTTTACTTACATTAAATGTTATCAGAACTATGTGGCACTGAAAAAAACATGACTGATGTAGTCAGAACAAGTGCAGATGCATTTAAAAATGTCTGCAGTGTTATTGGGGTGTTGGTTTCAGACATACTGAAATGTTTTATTGACAAAAACTCAGGCTATAATGTTTTGTGCTCCATCTCAGTGTTTTGCCAGGTAAAGATTTTAGCCTGTTTGACATTGAAGAGGAGCCTACATTCAGTAATTTTGCACATTTAAGTATGTTCCCATAGCATCTGTAGATGTTGAAAGCAGCTTTTCAATGTACAACAGCATAATTTTGGGCAATCAATGCTCATTTTCTTTCAATAGTCTGTGAATTGTCTCTGTCATCTACTGTAATGCAGAGTGACGTAAGCCTGTAAATCATAATACAAACAGATACAACATTTTCATTAATGTTTCATCTGACAATGTTTCTAACATTGTTTTTTCCTTTGCAGGTGTTCCGTCTAATTATCTTGCAAGAAGTTCCACACACAGTAATGTCTTCATCTCTAAATTATCTCATTCTTGTTATAAATATTTTAGGGTCCTGTTTTGTAGTAACAAAAACCTTAAGGATATGCACAGCTCCCCCCACCCCGATTATAGTGTGTGCACCAAGCCCAACTTGCTTAATTTGAGATTTTTTCTAGTCAAAATTTTACTGCAAAATAACATGAATAGAAAAATCACTCTGTATATGAAGACAATAATATACAGGTTGAGTCAGAATAACTCTGGAATTTTAAGGTGTGATTAAGTTCTATTTGAGATGGTTAAGAGGTTTGACCTATTTCAGTGCCATATAACCAAATTAAGATTTAAAACAGTTTTGTATTATTGTATTTTTTAAAATTAAAGTACATGGTTAGCCTTATTTCAACTCTCCTAATATCTTGCAGTAAAAATGTGTAGTGATCTGTGTTTCAAAATTGAATACCCTTAAGCTCTGTAACAAGTATTTTATGGACATACATTCCTGATAAGAAAATACTCCATTGTAACTCCTGAATCATGCCTTAAAATTATTCAGTGTTATTCTAACTCACCCTGTATAGATTGTATGCAGCTGTAATTTTGGGGGGTCCAAAATGACATTTAGACAGCTAAAAATTTTATGTGGATCAATGTGTTATTAAATATCAAAAGAACAAGAATATCCAACATATAAAATTTTGTTTTTTGGGGGTTGGGGTTCAGGGGGGTTTTAGGGGTAGTATCATATGATACCTCGGAATTATATGAACTTTTTATGGTTTTTTTTAATCCTACCATTGATACAAAGTAGACAAGAGAGAGAAAAAGAATATGAGCATAGAATGCAGAAGGTATCAAACATGATACCACTGGCCGTGATGAGTTAAACATATTCACAGAGTGGGAAAAAAATTTAAAACCTGAGGTATCATATATGATACCAAAGGATGCAGGAGGTAGACCCTCAGGTATATGAAAATACACAGTGATTTGACTTCTTATGTTAACCGTGCCAACATGCACAAAGATCCATCTTTTGGAACATCTGAGTTGAAACTCGCATACAACTTAGGACACAAGTGATTATAACCATCACTTGAAATAGGTGATCGTATTCTACCTGTCATAAATTCTTAGTACTCTTTACCATTTTACATCCTGCAATGCACAGGAAATAACAGATTATGAACATTTAATAGGTCACAAAATATGTTGTTGTTGTTGTTTTCTAGTGCCTTGCATCTGGCAATGAAGCCATTAGCATTCGTGCTTTCCAATACTTTTGAACTGTAGTTTCTTCTGATCTTAAGGGTCACAAAATATAATATTGAAAAATTTGAAGTTACTGATCTAAAAAATCATGTTATCACTGACATGGTGTTCTCCGTTTGTTCTTCTACAAACTAACCTTACTGGCTATTCTTTTATCTATTTCTTGTTAAACATTTTTATAAAATGCTGTTATTACACAGTTTGTTGTATATATAAGACGGATATAGTAGTCTGAAGCTGAAGTCCAATATTTTAACAGTGGGTTCCTATGTAACAGCTTTGAAATTCCATAATAATCACATGACCATGAGAAACAATCTGATGACTCACATGATTTTTCTACTTTTGTACAAACTATTCTTATAAACACTTATTCCTTTACTTCATGTTAATCAATATAAACATTTGCAGAAATTACTTTAATACCAATTTCCTTATAGGCAGACAGGGAATATGGGGATACTGTAAGCTTTAGACGATAGTCAAATCTGATCACTGAAATTCCATTCTCTTTGCATAGCCAAGAGATAAAAAAATGAATTACTTCTCATTTAAGACAAGTATAATTCTGGAAAATGTAGATAAATATCCACTCCACTATTCACTTCATCCAAAAAACTATTTGATATAAATTGTATTGTAAGATCCATATTTTTTGTGTGGTAATGCTTACAGTTTACCAGTTCCAGAATGAAGAGGACTTTTGAGACCGTTACCAGAAAATTCAAGATTACATTTCATTTGGCATGAAAATATTTTAAACACATCATTAGAACCATTTTTGACAAAATCAACATTTTCTAAAAATACTCCATATACTCTGGGATGGGAAGATTTTCTTGAAAATATTTGCAGCACATCGTTGGAAGATGCTCAACTACTTAGTTTGATATTTAACAGATTTTTTGTTATTGTTGTGCTGTTCACAGTTGCAAACAAGGACTTTTTTTTTATTCAGGAGACATCACAGCGTGTATTTCCACTGAAATCTCAGTATATTTTTTGTCTCTGCCTACTATGTACATCGTGGAAAAAGTAATAATGAATGTGGACTTTTTAGTTTACTTAAAGTTCAAACCAATCTCAGCAATGGTTAGTGTCAATAAAATTTGCTATAAATGCGTTTTAATAGGATCTACATGTTTTGTGTGGTATGCTTTTGTCAATATTGTTAGAAAATTTTGAGAATATGAAAAATAATTTTTTTTTAAATGTGGTGAATATTTTGGTGTGGAAATTTTCTTGGAAATCTTTGCACTGCATCCCTTAAGATGCTGAACTTAAATACTAAGCTAGGCATTTAAGAGTAAAATTTACAGAGGAAGACTTTGCCATAAGTTAAGACCAAAGGATCTCCTCTCTTTTGTATTTTTACAAGATACTTCTTCCTCCTACCTTAGAGAATGTAAATTTATATATTACTGATTGAAAAATAAGCAGTATCATGAATTTCTAGCTGTGCAATCCTGAGAGGACGTATAATGAAATATTTTACAACTAATTTGATTAGTTTAACTTCAGTTTTGTTAACACCAGGTATAATTGAGATGAATTAGATAAAGTATTCAAATTTTACAAACAGCACCATGCAAATGCTTGGTTGAACTCGCTCAAATCCGAAAGATTTAGAAAGCAAACTATCTATAGACAGCATACAGAATATTAAAATTATGGTTGAGGTTTTAAGTTGTTTATTCTCTCTTTAGGTGAATAAAAATGTTTATTAAAATGCTACCAAGCAAAAGTGAACAATACCACTACACTCTCTCAATGTACCTCAGAGAAAATTATATAAATATAAAACTAAGATGCCTCAGGCCAATTCATTTTCTGGTGTAAATAGTGTGGTTATGTAAAATTTAACATTACAGATACCTTATAAAACCTAAGATTCTTGAATTTTTAGATCCTGCATAAATGCTATCCTTGATTTTGAACCAATTTAATTTTCTTTTAAACTCTTGTGCACACTGTTCACCTTCAGCCAATTGGCAGGGTCTGCATGCTAACATCATACACCAAGCTGCTAAGTACTTGGTGTGAAAATACAAATGTATTTATACTTCTGATAGTAAACATTTTGTTGATGTAATATGAAAATTATAAGAAATGAAAATTTCTTAATCATCTTTAGTTCTGATCGATCCATAGAATGTAATCCTGGAGAGCAGGCTGAACACCCTTAAATAATTTCAAGTTTGTACATACAATGATTTGCCAACATTTTAGAAACCTTTCTAAATAAATTACCCTTAATTTTGCACCAATTTTAAATGTGCAGTAATTTGCCTAAAAATCATACATTCTCAAAATTATATTCTTATAAACCCACTTAACCAAACCTGGCTTAACTGAAATGGCAGCCTACCCTTTCTTACCTAAAAGTGTGAAACAAGCTTACCCTCAAAAGCATTCACAATCATATAGAGAAATTCATTGAAGTATGGTAGTTTATTCAATACGGTTGTTATAAAAGGCAAACAAATTTCATAGTATGACTAGTACCTCTGCTAAAATGTTGATTGACCAATAAATTGGATTAGTTTAGAATTTGATAATAAGATACACACATACATCCATACTTGTTGTTCCTAACAGTTGTTCTGTGTTACTGCTTCTGATCGATATCTGAGGTACCACAAATAGAAGTTTGCTTGAGTTATCCAGAATATTGACAGATAACTATTTTGTTCCATCTATGTGCATTATGCGTTTACCAAGTGTGTATTGTTTCTTTAGGAAAAATAACCATTCATATTGGTAATCAGGGACTGTTATTTTAACAATTTGCTAGTTGTTTGTTCCAAAAACTAGGTGAGTTTATTTCACTTTCATGTTATTCTATGTGAGTAAATATATAATATTTTAATCTCTCCATTTTTAAGCTTTATTAGTAAGTTCAAAAAAGAAAAAAGGAAAAAAAAAAAAAAAAGAAAGAAAAAAGTTATCCAACATGGCTTTGTTCCCTTTAGTTTGGTTAAGCAGGGTTCTATTGTGTATACCAAATTTGATCTCTTGCAGCAATTCACGAGTTGTTTGTTTTATATGTACAGAAAGACAATCAATCAGATGCTCTGCGGTAGTGAATACACCTAAAAACAGAGCTATTTATTGTAATAGGTTAACAATGGTGATAATCTGCACCTGGTTATCTAATGCCTTTATTGCTTTCTTCTGAAATATCTAGCAATCTTAAGGTATATACATGTCAAAAAACAGAGAACCTGGCTTATGAAGATGGGCAGAAAACTAAGTTCACAGACGTGGCTAATGTTCTATGAGATTGTCAGTATGAATTGATCACGAGTGATGATTGATTAACATAGCTGTGAAAGTATCATTCATATCTACATGAGGAATGGTCTAAATCTGCAGTCATACTAAGAGTAATCAAAAGATATAGGATACAGTGTCTGAAGTATTATGAATTTCATGAAAAAAAAAAAAAAAAGTATATGCAAGAGACTGCTGCACCTTGTTAGAAATGAATCAAAATGTTTGGTACCTAGGTTTTTGTAACCATAACAAAAAAAAGAAGTGCATTACTAAATAACAAAGTAACAAAGGGACAATTTAAACACTGGAGGCATTGCACTCTTTCTCCAAGATTACATATGGAGAAATCACAATATAATATCCCTGGCATGCAGAAGGTACCTTATTATTTTTTAGTAGAAGACCAATTAATGGAGCCTATTGAGAAAAACTTTGCTATCAACTAATGACAAAACACAAGCCAGAATAGATTGGTTTAGTAAAAAAGTCATTTTGCATCAAGATGTTCACTCAAGCAGGTACTTGCTATAGCAATGAAAATCAATCAATTGCCACGTCCATTTTATCTGCATTCTTCATTGGACTGAAAAAATTACTCGGTGAAAAAAATGTGTCCACATATATAGAAGTACTTTGAAAACTGGAAGAATCTTACTGTTGTGATGTGGAAAAAGGCTTTAGAACATTGAAATAAGAACATTTTCAAAAGAACTAGCCTTTATTTTCATTCCAAGAAGTTTTCAAATGATTGTGTTATATACACTCATTTCATATTGCCTTCCTGCACATACTGTTTTCCTTTTTAATTATTCGGAAGCTTAAAACCAGATGAGGAGATGGCTGCACTATCAGACCCTTTGTACCCAGTATACAGGTATACTGCTATTTGGCAATGAGAGGGGTCAAGGTCTGAAGCTATTTAGCAATTATTATTTTAAATATTCTGTATGTGGAACATCACAGTTCAACTTTCTGTTCTGGCTTCAGAACTTTCAACTAACAGCTCTCCAAAGCTTGACAGGTGCCTGGTAGCAACAGAGTGGGTCTTAAAATGCAGCTATCTCCTTTACTGTCAATATTTCTCGACACATATTTAAATGTAGTCATCAGTATTGAGGAGTATTTTAAACTCAATTTCATGGGAATGCAGCCTTAAAATTTCATTACATCTATTTCTTTCTGTTTGCAAACACCTAGATTTCCATTAAACTGTTTACCTTTGTTTTTTTCTTTCTTTTAAATATTTCCCATGATTTTCTTTTTAAAAAATAAATTTCTGTTACTTTACCTCTATCCATAAACTTTTAAAGCATTCCAAGTAACAAATATGTAGGGCATTTATCAACCATTTTGTTGTACCCTAGCTGCTTAAGGTTGAAAAAAAAAAAAAAAAAAAAAAAAAACCTAAGAATGCTTTCTTTACTTTAAAACTTAACCTCGACCTTCTTACTTTTATTATTATTCTAATATTTGTGCTTCCGCCAATTAATTCCAGAAATGTTTACAAAAATCTACAACTTGATACACAGAGTCTAAGTATTACATGAACCACAACATCCATGAACATCTTTATGGATACAAGTAATGCTTTTAAATCTATAATTTATAGAACAATGACAGTAACACTTTATCTGCAATCTTCCTTCTCCTTTGTGGTTATTTACAGTACTACTGGAAGATTAATTTGCTATAAAACACAGAAAATAAAATACACTCGTAACATTCAGGTCACAAGGGTCACTATTTAATTTTCTGAATACAAATTTCTTGCCGTCAGTAATGAGTGCAATAGGCAACGTATGAAAATAACTGTTGAGCAGCAATAAAATGGCTCTCGTGTTTGTATAAGGCCCAAAAGTATTTCCATGCACTATTTTGTTATGAATGTAATTTTGGCCAAATTGAAAGGACTAGAAAGCTTACCAAAAGTTTGTCCAGAGTGCTTCGTGGGCAACAGTTTATGATTGATGTACAGAATTTATATTAGAAGAAAAACAGCCAGTAAAGATGAACACGCAAGATTTCCAGTGATATAAACAATGACAAAGCATCACTCTTGCGGTAGCATAATGATGTATTTTAAGTTGCTACATCTGAAATCCTTCATGAATACCTTCATGTGAGGAACCGTTGTTGTCACTGGATTCTCCCCCCAATTTACACAGTACAGCCATAAATTCTATCAGTCAATACATTCAACTACTAATACACTATGCAAACACATTAATATACTTAAAATTCTCCAAAGTATCATAACAAATGCTACTAATTAACTCTCTTACTTGAATTTATTGTACCATGTGGCAACTGAGGCCAATCACTGATAGCTGCATGAATGGTGTCCATGATGGTACCAGGGCTCCCTCTTTATCAAGCCTGTGATCGAAAGTGGTGTATCTCCTCTATTTTTCAGTCAACAAATGATGTGTACGGTTTATATGCACTAACCTGTAAGTCATCTTTAAAATATATAACATACTGTCTGTTCACCAGCTCATGGTCTTAGGGGAATGAAGGGTAGGGGAGAGAAATTACATAGTGTAACCCAAGTTTTTTAAACATTATTGCAAATTATTATTTATTTATGCCAACAAACTTACTGTTGGTGTTGTTAAACACACAAGCCGTGTGTGGGCAAAGTATGAGAGGTAGAACTGGAACTTAAAAATTCAATGCCACAACGGAAGGTCTGTGGTTCAAATCCCAGTTGTGGCATTGAATTTTTAAGTTCCAGTTCTACCTCTCAAATTATTGCCAAAGTTGCTCTGCTGGTCATGTTGCCAACTAACCTACAATATTATTTGCACTATGTTTACTTGCTGAAAATGTCTCTTAATTTCAGTTGTAAAATACGAGTCACTAGTTTTTTGTCAGAAGTAATGAAAAAAGTAGTGTAGAAGCAGATAAACCCCCACCTAGGAGTGTTGTGAAATCTGTTATGATATTGTGGCTGCAGAGCAAGGGGTTCAGAGTGACATTTCAAAGTGTAAAACAGATCTTTATATGCTTATTGAATCAAACAAACCTAAAGATACTCTTAAAGTGGACACATTTTTGGTTTTATTAGACCACACTTGTCCCCATATATGTGTGATCTCAATCCCATAGAGCTAGCTTCGGCCAAGGTAAAATGAACACCTAAAGAAATGTAACAGGTGACTTATTCTTACAGGAACTGCACAATATAATGCTCGAGGATATATCACTTAAGACCGAAACAGACTGGAAAATGATCAGTGGGAAAAAGATGGACTAATTGAAAACAGCTTTTATGTTTTATAAACTAAATATACTGCATGAACTGAAAATAACATTTAAATTGTGCTATTTTGAGCGAGTCCTTTGCTTTAATCTAACGTGAATGCACATTCCAAGGTTGGCAACATTATCATAAATGTGACTAGAAGAACAACTTCGCTTGAGATATCTCTGTTTATCTGGAATTGTTCACTCACATACTGGCTAGTTGCATTCCTGTCAGATATCGTGAGCTGGTGAACAAACTAGCTTGGAGGGGGAATGCTTACACAAATGATTGCATTGAATCCTTCCATAAACAGCATACACAACTTAATGTGCACACATCTTTGATGGCCTATTCTGATGCAATCAACAGCCCCATCCATTTGTCTAAAAGTTGCTAATGTTGAAAACACAAAGTATTCATTAATATTGAGTTTTCAAGGCACAATAAAACCAGCCTAAATCTAACCCCCTATATACCGGAAACCTGGACAAACAGAAAGTAAATCTTAGAACGGAACTATTTCCTATGTTAAATAATACTCTGAACTGGAAAACTGCTTGATGTGGAAACGGAATCATTTTCTGGGACAGTTTGCTTAAATAACAGTCTAGACAGATTATTATATACATAATACGAAGCTCCATGCTGAACTTTTAAAGTGATAGCTATTAATTTTGAACATGGCTATTTGAATCAGTTTCAAGAACCGTTTATATGAGATTTAACTTGGCACAAGTTATGGAGGGACAGGTAGACTATCAGAGAAATTGTGATTATAATAATATGCAAGTTGGAAATACAGCCAAATGTACATTTGAACCCATTTTGATTGTCTCTACTATGTATAGTAAGTAGAGAAAGTATTGTATTCCACCCAAAAATACGATGTCAAGATTTTTTATTTACAGACCTTTTATTTTGAATTATTCCTTCATTGTAATTCTATGCAATCACACATTCACTTTCTCTATTACGTACCTACATAAGTAGAGGAAGTGGGTATTGTATTCCACCCAAAATTTGATACCACATTTTTTGTACTTTGTTTTATTAAAATACAGCCCTTTGTAAAACAAATTTGCTGGAATGTTTGTGTTCAATTTTAGGCAGGTTTTACTGTGCTGGTAATTTCTTTAGCAGGCTTTCCATACCAAAATAACTGATATAGTGATATGATCTTTGCATATATCCAATTCCACTTTTCACGGTTGCTAAAACTGTATTTGTGACAGATCAGTGAGCTAATAATTACAGCATTGTTAGATCTCTTCAATCACAGTCGTTACATGTTTACATTTCACTGAAAGAATTTTTGGCTATACTGTAACAGAATAAACAGGAGCAAAAGTAGCACAATGGCCAGAAAATGATTGTTTTGATAGTGTGTAAGCTTCCAACATGCTCACGGTATCATCAATGGGGGTTAAAACTGGATCTGCATCAAAGAGGTAACCAGCCTCTTAGTTTACTAGCAATAATATTTCTGTAAAAGTAAAGTAATGTAAGAATGTATACTGAAGGAGAACTTCTGTTTTTCAACACCTTGATGATTATGAACATTTTACCCCAGGACAAAAAGAAATTCAATTTATTTATTGCTTGCAGATGTTACAAAAACCCATTAGATGTCAGTGTAGAGTTGCAATTATGTACATTTATATACATTACAAACAATAGAAATATTATCAGAGTTTTCAGGATGTAAGAAGTCTGAAGTCTGGATTGAGAATTTTGCATTATCATAACAATGCCTCTGCATATCGTACTTTGACAACAGTTGTATTTTTGCAACTTTCACCAACTACCGTGAAATACAAACCTAGTTCCATATTTTTCATTCTTTTCTGTATTGAAGAGAACTCAAAACTAGTTCTTTGGAAGAGTATGTTGCATCCTATGAAAAGAAGGGTGATGCTATCTCTAACAGTCTGGTACAGCCCCTTTCATTATTGGTTCAAGAAGAGCAACTTTTCATTGAGAGTGGTACAGACTCCTTTGAAAAAAAATATTTAGAGTCAGTAAGTTATGGCCTTTTATTCAGCAGAGTTTGTGAAATTAAGCAGTGACCCTTGCTTGATTCCAGTCATGGCATGCTATACCTCTCCTCCCTAATGATCAACATGCTGCAAATTATAGGGTTTGCAATTGGAAACATTACAAGAAAGTGTCAAAGAAAACTGCTTTAATAATACTGGGCTTTAGTTACAAACAATTGCTCCCAAATTATTTTATGTCTCTGCTTCAATGTATATGTTTTAAATGTTGGTTCATGTAACTATTTCCTACTAGCTTTATGACAGTATAACTTTATCCAGGGGCATGTATTCCATTGTTAGTAATATGTTAATTCTATATTTTCATTAGTCACCCTCATGGAAAACTTAGCAATACAATTATCAAACAGCTGCAGGATTTGATACACAAAAACCACTTCTGCAAGTACTCTTCTGGAGCCGCAACAGATGACAAGGAGTGTTTGCTGATAATCAACGTTTAGATATTCTATTGATATAATCTTGTTTTAAGGAAGTGAGGTGTTTCTTGCTTAATAGCTCCATGAGGGTAATCCAGGTTACTGCTTGTTAAGAAGTTAGGAAAGAAAATCAAGACAATGTTCCGTTTATAAATATTTCACTATTGTAGTATAATGTGGCAGATATTTTTAATGGAATGTATGACAAGTTTAATTTCTGAAGACAGAATTGCAAATGTTTTGGTAATTAGGAATAGCACTTGCTGGAAGCAATACTGAAACTGCAAACTGCTTGGGCAAGAGCATGAATGTATCAGGGAGTAGTGAAATAAGTGTGAGGAGAGAAAAACTGAGTTATTTATGAATGCTCTTTAACTGCTGTGGTATTCAGCATCCCACTGTATACTGGGCATGAAAGACCACTTAATTTTGCTCAGGGGCCTCTTTATCAGGCTTGAGGTTCTTTTACATGCTGTAAATCTGTAACACAGAACCATCGGCTTTTCCCTTTTGAAATAAGCCATGCTATGGATTTTTACACCCGAAAAAGTCCATCACCCTCCACTGGCATGAGCCTGCTAGCTTGGGAACCAGAGGTTAGCATGTTACCCCTAGACTGTGGAGTACGACTATGACAACTGTATTCTGTGTAAAATTTTTAATGAGGTTTCTCTTCATTTAAAAAAACCCCTAGCACAACTGCCTGGCTGCTGCATCCATCCACCTCTGCCCACTGTAGGCATCAAGAGTGGAGTGCAGAACTGGGGGGTGGGACATGGTCAGTGGCTCAAGCCCTCCCAGCTGGTTATGCAGCCTTCGCAGCCTGTCTCTCTTCATTTACCCATGTAAAGAAGAAATAAGTCATCAAAAAAGGTAGGGAACACCAGCATTAGAGAATTTGAAAACAAAAAGGAAAACTACGTGCAACATTTTAATAACGGCATTTATGACTTACAGGTTGTAAAAGTAGAGTTATTTTGATATCTACTCTTCTAAAAAGTATTGCTTCCATACCACAGATTGCCAACACATGCCACTACTATTGTAGCTTAAACTAGTCAAGACAGCTGACAGTTCTTTAAACAGAAATCCGCTTATATAAAAAACTTCCTGGTTAAGCATCATAATAACATACTACATAAGTCTGTATCCAAAGGCTCAATGCAAAACAAAAGACTGAGAAAAGAGAAAACTGGATCAATTTTGCACGTATTTTAAACACTTTCCAAAACGATTGTTTCAAATCAGCACAAAAGCAGAGGTATCAATTTTCTCTGCACATGAAGCAATATGATCATTAAATAAAGGCCACACGATGAAGGAACTTTGCTTACAGAGAGGTGATTCATAAACAAAGTATTGGTTTATTTTATTGGTGAATGGTGAAGGAAGGTTTAATTAGCCTTCAGCTTCAAGGCATCTTATCTTATCTCTTTACCAAAAGCAGCGATTTCACCTTAAAAGTAATATAAATGTTAAAAATTCATGCTGCTACTGTTCTGAAAATTTGCATCACATTTACAAATGATAAAATGCAGCCTAGTCTCACTGCAAAATGAACAAATGGCCAACTTCATATGCACAGTAAATGTAGTAAGATAACCAAATGTTTTTGTGTATTCTTTCATAAAAGAAAGAGGCTGTTCATATTTCAGCAAAATCCATGGAAAGAACCACACACGTTTTGAAGAGTGTTTTAATGCTGATGTACAGTTCCCTCCTTTAGACCGAATAGCATACAGTTTCTTCAAGGGAGAAAGTGTAAAACGCCACCGCCCCTTACACACACTGAAAGAACTAAATAAACCTACAAGGGAAGTACCCCAACTTGAACGGCTGAAACCGATTGGACACACATTGAAAATATAATTTTGTACCTGTTTGAATAGCCGTCGACAACACTCATCTGTAAAACTAAGTGTGTGATTGTAGCGCTATCTGAACATCAATGTACTGGCCTCACTATGCTGTAGCTGTACAGACAGTATGAGCCTGACCGTTGCAGTGCTCAGTAGCAAACTGCACGCGCTGGCATCAAACATGAGTAGGTTGAAGCCAATTAATTCTCTGAATGTTGTTAACCTGCTGTGCGGAAAGGTACACAGTTTGACACAGCCAGAGAATGTGGGTTAGTAGTCCACTATTGGCACATTCAAGCGTGGATTCTTACAGATTATTTCACAGCCTCCAATTTTGATGTTTTATTTCCCTTGAAGTGGTCTGGGTCTTGCCTTTGGCAAGTCACATAATCTACAATTACCTTGCTGTTGGATTTCGAATAACTGCAGTTATAACTGTTCATACGTTTTCTAAGAATGGTAACTGCAATTAAAATAATCCTCATAAATATTGTTCAATGTTTGGTCACCAATACACTGTAGTACACTGGGTCGTGACATTTTTGGGGTGAAAGTGTATATTCACTTTGACTTGCAGTCCCTTCATTTGCTGGAGAGGACATTACTGAACTGTTGGAACCCTCATACCCATGTGCAGTTTCTTCTCCGCCGTCAGACTCACAATCACTATTCATATCCAATGCATCAGTATGTATTTCTATTAAATCCCATAACATTTATGAATTCTCATAACATGCATGCAAACGGCTCATCCTTCACTCCAATTACATACTCACAACCCAGTGTGTCAGTTCGACGTACCTTTCCATACAGCAGGTTAACAATGTTCACAGGATTAATTAGCTTCAGCCTACTCATGTTTGATGCCAGTACATGCACATTCCTACCGAACACTGCAAGTCATGCTCATACTGTACGCTGACCTTCAGGGGTCGCTATCAGCTGCACACACAGTTTTACAGATGAATGACTTTGATAGCTATTAGAACACATACAACACTATATTTCAAACATGGTTCCAATCACTTTTAGCCATTTGAGCTGGGGTACTTCTCTCATTAGAATGAAATTAAAAAAATGTATTATAATCAAACTCTTGTAATATCACATAACATACTGTGTCTCACTATCATGCCTGTTTAAACGGAGGAAGAAATTGCAGTAAAAGCCTCCTAAATGTGTTAAAGAGCTGAAGCACAAACACTGCCATTATGGCACTATTATTAAGAAGACATAAAACATCATGTTACTGATTATGGATTATAACTAAAGCCCCACGTATCCAAAAACAGCATTTACACAAGAATGACACTTTTCTTAATCACTTAATATAAAATACAAAGGTCAATGAAATGTTTTTATTCAGAATCTATCAGTCACATTAAGTTCTAGAACCTAACAATGATGATAGTTTCTTACTAAATAATAACTATAAGCAACTTTTAATGCTACACATACAGGGCATTTCTTTGCCAAGATTTTATGCAATAATTAAAACAATTCTGGCACAGTCACATTGTGGATGCAATAGGGAATTAAAAAGGAGTAATAACAGCTGAATAATTTTTATGAATATTGCTAATATCATTCTTACTCGCTATAACTTCACGAGTATACTGTAACTCTGAATCTCTGTAAACATATACATGAATTAAGTAATTCTTAAAGTACAGAACACAAGTTCATAGTTATTTAAAACTACATATAATATGTATATAACCAAATGCATTTCTACACAACTGCCATACCAACAAATACATTTTTTTTTCTCTCAAACGACTAGTAATTCTACTGTAGGGAATAATGGAACACTGAAGAGCAATATGGCTCATGAAAGTTATCATCAAAGATAACCCAAGTGTGAATATAGTTCTGGCTAGTGATTTGTTCTACTGTCTTTAATTGATGTGACACAAATCAGAATGTTGTATGTTTTACAGGCCCAAATGCTTCAACATGTTTAGCTTAGAGGTTCTGATTTTTTAAGTATAGGCTTAAAATAGGCATATCTACTGATATTGAAAAAATTGGCAACCAAAATTTTTCTGTATTGATACCAATATATATAATGAAATATCCCAAAGTCAAAACTAACTTTCTTGAACATTTTCATTTGTTTGAATTTCTGTGCACATTTTCTTTTTTTAATCTTTTTATGTAAATAGGCCAAATGTATTATCATGAAACTCGATATAAAGTATAGCTATAGCATAGGCTATAAGGCAAATGTTAATAACGTTCCTCAAAATGGGGTTTCTAATTGGGTGTAAAATAAAAAGTCGAAATGTAATTTAATACGTTTTTTTAAAAAATGTTATATAAAAACTATTATGTGAACATTTCGGATAAGTTACGTAGGCTTTCACGGCTGGCGTCTACATTGTAGAATGAAGTATCTTCCAGGATGTTATGCCGTGGTCTGCTGGAGATGTCTTCCAGACATTTCGTTTACAACTGCGGTAAACATCCTCAGTGGCGTTGTCGAAGTCTCCTCGTGGAAGTTATCACTGCGACTGATGCATCGACTGTCTGTGGTGCTCCATTTATACCATGCGCAACGTGCGCTGATTGGCCCGGGGCATGCAGAGGCGTGGTGGCTGGTGGAGGGGGTTCTATCTCTCTTATGCTACTGGTCTCTTCTGATTGGCTTACCTTGCTTCCCTGCTTCTTATGATGTTCTATGACTGGATGCCAGTTGCGCATGGTATAAATGGAGCGCCACAGACAGTCGACGCATCAGTCGCAGTGATACCTTCCACGAGGAGACTTCAACAATGCCACTGAGGATGTTTACCGCAGTTGTAAACAAAACGTCTGGAAGACAGATCTCCAGCAGACCACGGCATAACAGCCCGGAAGATACTTCATTCTACAATTTCTGATAAGTTTTACAACCATAGGATAAATGTTCATAAAGTTAAAGTAACTTTTCTTTACTATTAGTATACTATTACAAGAGCCAAGAAACTTCAGATTTTTCCAGAATTTTCGAGAATTCTAATTAATTCAGATACTTTACAAGCAGACTGGCTTGTGCAGTGAATTAGTTGTCAAGAGTGAGTTGCAACAGTTGAGAAATGTTTGCAAGAGGGAAAGAGAGAGGGAGAGAGAGGAGGGGCGAATAGAGTGGAGGCGGAGAGAGAGTTGTGTTACCATAAGTGTCAAGACAAACAGAACAGCTGCGAGTTAGAAGATCATGAATTGTGAAGTGCAATTCTGTACATGCAACAGCAGCCTGTGAAAGTGTTACTGCTTGGCTAACAATTTAAAAGAAATGAAGTGACATTAAAATTAACTGGACTTGTCATTTGTCATTACTTTTACTTAGCAGCTGATACAATGTTTGTATACAGTTTTCTTGCCCCATCCCTGCCCCCACACTCAGCTCAAACCCAGGCAATGTAAGAGAGTTGATTATTAAAGACAACATTTTTAGAACAGCATCATGTTTAGGAGTCTTAGTTATGCTGTGATTGTATTCACACGAACTAAGAGGCAAGCTCTCAGCACTGAACAGAACATCCCCATGCACACAGTAAGATGACTAAGAACTGTATCTTTATTCATTACATTGCACTAAGTGAATTACTGCAGAGTTCCTTACTTATTATATTCTGGATGCCTAAAGACCGCCTGCCTGCCTGCCTGCCTCATATTGTAAGTCCTATGCACATGTTGAGAATATCAATATGAGCCCACATGCTGCTGGGAATATATAACTATTAGACAATTTTAAAAGTTGGTTTCTATAAAATCCAAATACACCTGACGTCAGCAAGCTTATTGCAACACCTTTATACAATTGATTGCAAAAATGTTCTGCTCAGCATGTAACAAAGATATTTTTTCAGGGGGAGGGGGGGGGGGGGGGTGTTGAAGTGTATCTTTTTATTGGACTACCACTATAGCTGTATTAAAAATACAGAATGTAATTATCTCAGTCCATTATTAACAAGTTTTGAAAGAGCCAGGGTATTACAGTGTTTTACAGTTAGATATTTTCTGAAGCAAAATGTCGAATAAAAGTTAAAAGTGTAATTGAAATAGTATAATGCAGAAAGTACAAATGTATTTCTTGACCTTCACTTAGCAAAGAAACAGAATGCTGAGCTTAAGCCGATCTTAAAAAGAATTCATTACGTACAAAACTCAAATGACAGGGATTTTCATTTGCACAAATACCTACAATGGAAATAAAATCTCTGAGTAACTTCATTACAGAAAGCCTAAATTTTTGTTGAACAGAAGGTCTGAGGTCAAGACAGCTGGATGAATGTATAGAAGCTCAAAGCTCAACAAAGGGAGTTTAATTCAGTGATGATTATAAGAAACCACTTCAATATTTGCACACTGATTAGAATTTTGGTAGCTTGAACTGATTATGAATTAAAATTTAAAATGGTTAAAGCAGATGAAGAAACATTAAGATACTATAAATTTAGAACGTGCTATTAAGACATCTTTGGTTTAACAGCTTATGTTTGCTGTGTGCATGTAATTGCAATAGTGGTAAATGCATCTTAATAATATTGCAACAAAAAAAAAAAAGAAAAAGCAAAAATAAAGGAAAGAAAAAGAAAGAGCAAGATCTTGAATATAAACAAGGTTTTTTTGACTGCCTTTGTGGTCTGGTGGTTAGAATACTAGCTTCCAAATCCAGAGGACCTAGATTTGTTTCCCGGCTGCACGATGGGAATTTTTCTTTAGCCAGTTATTCCATGTCCTCCCTAGAGTCTGAAAGTATAAATGTGTGTGTAAATTTGATATTAAAATAGAAAAGAAGTAAAGAAAGAAAAAAGGAACAACGTAAACAAACCCAAAGACACACAAAACTAAAAAGATGCCAATATGACATTAGATGTTAAAGGTAGCATATAAATGGAACATAAAAAAAGGGAAACTAAAAACTAAGATAAAGATTTTTATTATGCTGGCATTTTTCGGCTACATTGTATCCTGGTTATTTGATTATTCCAATGTTGCAAATTTACTAATTTATGTATAACAAAGTATATCCAAGGTATTAATAATTACTGATGCAACTTAAACTTAATCAACAACAAATTATTACTTACTGCATGGGTCACACTAATATTACATAATACTTTAATTACACTGACTGGCCAAAAGTCATGGGAAGGCACTGTATCTGATGTTAATAACGAGTTGCTCCACCATGAGCCCTCAAAACTACAGCAACATGTTGAGGTATCGACTCTACAAGGCATTGGAATCATTCTGGAGGGATATGGACCCATGCATCTTGCAGTGCTACCCACAAATGTTCTTGGGTAGTTGGTGCTGGGTTCATGGAGTGTATATCAGCATCCCATAAATGCTCAATTGGATTCAGATCGGATATCTGGAAGACCAAACCATGGTGTAAATTCATTGGAGGACTCATCAAACCACCTGTGTGATACCGAAGGGCAGCGAAATGTTGCACTGTCCTGTTGAAATACGGTGTCTCCATCAGGGTACTCTAGTGCCAGAAAGGTATGCAGATGATCTGAAAGAATGTCCATGTGCACCTGTCATTGATTCCTGCAGCCAGACCGTGGGGCTTAATTGTGACCATGAGACTACAGCCAAGACCATAACTGAGCCACTTGCTGCCTGGACACACAGCTTCATTGGGAATATGCCATACTCTCACATGCCCATTTGCTCAATACATCTAGAACTGGGATTCATCGAACCATACCACCATTGTTCCATGGTCCACAATCATCGTGGAGCTCTGTGTCAAGGGTCAGCAAAGGAACATGAGTTGGTCATCACCTATTGAAGCCTATGCAGTGCGTGTACCTTCTTCAGTCCTGATGGAAATGGGTTCCTGATTCCCAACATTCAACTGGACAGTAATCTGACTCACAGTAGCACCCCAAATGGTTCTGCTGAGGTGATGTGATGTCTGTTCATTGATCATCTTTGGTCTTCCTGTACGGTGGTTTATGCATGTGGAAACATTCTCTCAGCAATACTGAAGATCCACCCTAGAACACTGTTGATCCAGATGTCTCAGAAATGTGATACACTATGACACAACCATATTGCACTAATTATCATCCCATGTTCAAAGTCGGTTAACTTGCGATATTTACAACACACGATCTGTGACAGACAGCTCAGGTATCATGTCTACATTTGCAACATAAGCTGCAACTGGCTTCATGTGGAGTCACACACAGCACATTTTCTAACGAGATAACCCTTCCCGTGACTTTTGGCCACTCAGTATTTGTTACTGCTGGCGAACATCATGAAAATCTAGTTTTTCAGCAAATATTGTTCTTTGAACACCGAGTTTTTGGGCACTTTCTTAAAGCACAAAGCAATCTCTTATGGATTTTGCTTCACAGTTGCTATCATTGGCTCTCGTATTTGTTGTTTGATGAGAATTTATCTTGGCAGTACTGTGGGAGGAAAAAAAGAGAAAACCATAGAGGCTGAATTTGAAAATTAAGCTTGGTAACTTTATTCCAAAGGGAAAATCAGAAGGAATAGGAGCTAAACAGGTGCAGGACAGGTGGGCATCACACTGAAGGGCAGTCAGGTAAAGAAAACATTGCTGATGTTGGTTCAAGAATTAATATAAGATATCAGCAGGTCAATACTGTTTTCATTGTGCAACTGCACATTCCATTATCGCTTTGTTCTTCACTGCTCTCAGATATTCATTCCTGATGATGTTACGCATTGCAAAGAAAACTGGTACCCTCCTCTAAATGCATTATGGCAGTACTGCAGTGTGTTTGTGATTTTTTACGGTTAATCTAATTCATTAATATGGCAACAGTTTGAGTTCAGACAGAAAAGTAAAAAATAAGTAAACAAACATAAAACATCACTCAGAAATCAATGCTGGATAGCTGGTTTAGATAATTTTATATGGTTTAATCGAAAGTGTAGCTGTGCAGAATGCTATTAATACAGTATGTCCATAAAGCTCATTTGGTTTCAGACTCATCCGCAAACAAAAATCAACAGAGTTTGCCAAAAAAGTTTTAGAGAATCTGATATGCACTTGTAGGTTAACAAAGCTTACTCGCATATTGCACTAGTGGCACTACCGTTTCTGCCAGTGTTTCAAAGTCATTAACTATCATCTTTTCATGCACATTGCTCCAAGCAGCCATAACTGCTGTCATATTTTACTTTACTAAGTATTAATACTTTGTTCCAAGTTCATAGTTACAGACACATCCATGATGCTCTGTAGCACAAGAGTAAAATCAGTTTTAAAACAAGCAGAGGACATGTTTACTATCCTATAAATTGCAGCAGTCAAACAAAAAGCCCTGAATTATTGTGAATAAAATGTATTAAGTTCTCAAAGAACAAGTTAAGGTGGGTTAATATGAGACAATATGAACCTGCTGATGCCAGTTTCTGAGCTAGATTATACTTGTATTTCTGATAGCTGAGACTTTAATAATGGAAAAAGATATTACAATAGGAAGGGGAAACTGCTCAATATGTTATGCCGCTGCTGCAATCAGAATTTGATAAAAAGGAGGTTGTATTTAGTTGGTTAATTGGCAGATAGTAGTTTAGGTAACATAAGTGTGTCATGTCATGGAGTGTGTGCATACATTTGCTGGATTGTTATTGTTTTTATTGCTCTACATACTTTTGTTTTCATTGTATGTAAAAGTATAAAATAAATAAACTGCATAACTTTTAATTAAGGCTTCAAGGGTGATCAGCAGTGTGAGGTTTAAAAACATTTAAGCTTTCGGCCATTGCAGACTCCATGGCCTTCATCAGAATGAAAACTGACCGTTAGCTTTCTGCTCCCCATATATATACAACGCAACCCCCTCTCACCTAACATTGTGTATATATATAGTGAGCGGAAAGCTAATGGTCATTTTTCATTCTAATGAAGGCCATGGAGTCTACAATGGCCGAAAGATTAATGTATTTAAACCTCACACGGCTGATCACCTGTGAAGCCTTAATTAATAATGCACGCCGTGAAAGCTTTAAATCTTACATGCATAACTTTTATTTGAGAGGTAGAACTGGAACTTAAAAATTCAATGCCACAGCTGGGATTTGAATCACAGACCCTCCGCTTACCAGGCGGGTGATCTAACCATTAAGCTACTGCGACAACCTGCCAGAATGACATTGAATTCTCAAACCAGTTCGTATTTCTCCCGGTAAACCACAAAGGCAGTCTCACATCAGAGACAATTACCCCAATGGTGACTTACTATTGCAAGTACTTTATGTCCTAAGATTAAATAACCTTCCGATGGTACTTATTTTATTTATGACAACAAACTTACTGTTGGTGTTTTTAAACACACAAGCCGTGTGCAATGTTTGAGAGGTAGAACTGGAACTTAAAAGTTCAATGCCACAGCTGGGATTTGAACCACAGACCCTCAGCTTACCAGGTGGGTGCTCTAACCCTTAAGCTACTTGACAACCTGCCAGAATGACATTGAATTCTCAAACCAGTTCGTATTTCTCCCAGTAAACCATAAAGGCAGTCTCACATCAGAGACAATTACTCCAATGGTGACTTACTATTGCAAGTACCTTATGTCCCGGGATTAAATAACCTTCAGATGGTAATTATTATTTTATTTACGCCAACAAACTTACTGTTGGTGTTTTTAAACACACGAGGTGCATCCAGAAAGTAAGCCAACGCATTTAGCTGGGACAAATGCACATGCGTAACAGATCTACGATGTATAGATCATGTGTCAGCCAGACAGGTCCCGCATGGCATCAGTAGTGCAACAGTAGTGGCCTGAAATGGCGGCTCTTATTTGTTCTCCTGGCGCCTGCAAGGTTTGGTCAGTGATAAGTAAAGCTTGAATTTTTATGTAATATCAACAAAATATGTTGTTTTCTAGTGCCCTGCGTCTGGCAATGAAGCCATTAGCATTCGTGCTTTCCAATACTTTTGAACTGTAGTTTCTTCTGATCTTAATGCTTCACAGGTCTTCAAGTGGTCTTCATTCATTTCTGCTGGATTGTTACACAGGACACATATTGGTGAGGCTGAGATACCTATTCTGTAGAGATGACTTGCTAAGCAGTCGTGATTTGTCAATAGTCGGAGGGCTGCAACCGCTGTTTTCCGTGGTCTCTGGGGGATTATATCTGGGTTGGAAAGTAGTGTAATCCATTTTTTATCATTTGTTTCTATTTCTTGTAGGTATGAATGAGAAAATTTTTTAATGATCAAGCGTTTTATTGAGGAATATGAGAAATTGAATTTAGATTTTTGTTTTATTGTTGTGCCTTTCTTTGCAAGTGAGTCTGCAGCTTCATTCCCCATGACTCCACAGTGTGCTGGAATCCATTGGAGATGAACAGTCTTATTAACTTTTTGGAGTTGTGTTAACATTTTGAAGCATTCTCTAATTTTTGTTGACTTCTTTGTAGTATTTGAACATATTCCCTGAATTGCAGCTTTAGAATCCGAAAGAATTACTGCCTTGTTAAATTTAAGGAAAGATTTAATAATTGTCGGAGACCAATGTATATAGCCTCTATTTCTCCATCATAATTTGTTGTGTCTCTGCCAACAGAATGATAAAAGGAAAAATGTGAACACGTAACTCCAGCTCCAGTAAGGTTTTCCTTGGAGGATCCATCAGTATATATGTGCAGCCATTCTTCTGTGGGATACCTAGTATTGATTGTTTCCAGAGCTAGAAGTTTTTGTATTTTTTTTGGTGTGTCTGATTTACTTATTTCCTCTATTAATTCCAAATTGAAGGTAGGTTGCAATAATTCCAATGGATTTTTTCTTATAAGTAGATTTTCTCTGGTGTTAGGAATCTTCAATTTGGATTTAATCTGTGTTACCTTTTCTAGGAAACTATTATGAGTTTTAAGGATTGAAGGGGAGAGGTTCTCTTCTGTCCATTTAGAGTTTGGCAGTCGTAACATTTTCTCGTGTTGGAGCAATGCTTGTTCTTCTATTTTTGTTGTTATTGATGGGGTCCGTGTTAAGGCAAGCATGGCATAGGTGTGGATTTAACTGCTCCAGTGATTAGGCGAAGAGCTTGATTTTGTATTTGTTCAAAAGACCAAGATATAGATGTCTTCACAGTACAAGGAGCCAATGTATCAGAAGAACAGGAAATATACTTTGAAATGGATCAGTACACTACACATATACTTCCAAAAGCTCGTCAAATAGCAAGTGGTATTCTTACAGGAATTAAAAGAAATATGAAAGCTCAACAAAATATGTAAAATTATGTAATAATCTAAATGCTAAGATTACCACCTCAAATCTAAATGCAAACCGCAAATTACCCAGAATTTTGTAATTTGATGGGTCTGTAAGTACGTAAATTAATTACAATGAGTTAAAATTTACTAAATATAGAATTAATTAGAGGGAAAATGTTTTGTTTTATGCAGAATTTAGCTAAATTTTAATTTCAAGTAGGTAATTATGAAATAAAAAATGTGTTTTGGATTATATTTATTAAAATTACTCATTTCACATAATTATTTTACTTAAATTTTAGACGGTAAAGCAATGTTGAAATACAGAACCAATTTATCAATGAGTGAAACAATTCAAAATAATTAAATTTTATAATGAGGATGCATTTTCAGTTTTCTCTCTCTTCACATATAATGAACAGCCAGGCATTTCCATTTTGGGTCTGTTGCTTCTTTCAACATACAGTGAATAACCATATACGTTACCATATTTTCAGGGGTCATTGTTTGTCTCCTGTTGGATAAAATGTTCTTATAAGCAGAGAAGCTTCTCTCCACGTCACACAAAGTAAGAGGAGCATATTTTAGAATGTGAATCTGATTTGCAGAGAAATGTTTTGGTAAATCGACACTGTCACCATTTAGCACTTTAGAAACGGACACAAGCCTAGAGTACCCTGGATTCCTGTTTAGCACAGCTTTGAATTTTTCACCTACCTTCCTTCCTGCAACTATACTAAGTTTCTGTGATCCACGTTCCATTAAATCCAAAGATTCGTGAAGAAGGGAACCTGATGTTTCCAAGTGCTTGATGGTACTAGGCAACCAGCCAAAGTTACTTTTAATGTAAGCACAGGAGCATGTCACTTTCGGATCTTTACAGATGTCTTGAGATTCACGTATGGAAGCAACTACTTCTGAAGAGAACATGTTCACCACTGACTGGACTCCTTCAAAATGTTCACAATAGAAGTTCATAGCTTCTAATCACATACCCCATCTTGTAAATACTAGCTCAGGAGGCAAAGGGACATGTTGGACATGATTTTTATGGCACTGAACTCTGTGCGGTGCTTTTACGAAGACCTTTTTTGTTGCTGATACCAACTTATTTACACAGGGAAAATTACTTCTTGCTACTTCAGCAACACATTGCAAAACATAGGCCAAGCAGGTGACATGGTAGAAAACCTTAAGGGCAATAGCAGCTGTAATCATGTACGCTGCAGCATCTGAATACATAATTAAAACCTTTTCCTCACACACACCCTCTGGCCACAGAATCTTCATCCTGTCATTTACGAATCTTGCAATTGTAGAATGATTTGTTTGTTCTAACACCTTGCAACAGATTAGAAATGGTTTTGCTGGACTTACAGAATCTACCTTTTCTACTACTAAATTTACTATGTATTGACCCATGTCATCTGTAGTTTCATCGATGGCAAACCAAATACAGGAGTCTCCAATTTCATTCCATATATGAGCAACTGCTTCTCCATAACACACATGAGGATACTTTTTCCTCAGAGTAGATTCGTCAGGAATAACTTTCTTGCAATATTTTTCTGGAAAGGAGCAAAATTGAGGAATTTGAAGTTTGTTACAGAATATTAGCTGCAACCATTGAACTGCACAGGTCTTTAAAAAAATCATTTCCGGACGGTTCCTGTTGCATTTTTGTCAACAGAACTTGCTTTCTAGAACATTGTAGGTGTTGGTTGCGCATGTGAAGAGCACTTTTGATATGTTGCTCCAACTGAGATTTCATGGAAGCCAATTCTTTTACCACATGCTTGACAGACTATTACTTTTCTGTTGGTTGTAAAGGCACCATCTAATTTCACCCATGAATTCAACTTGCAGGATAGCGAGGACACAACTGGTGCCATTTTACAAAGACTTGCAAGAAACTAACTGCAGTATTATCGCCCCGCTATATTGATGGTTGTCCAGCGGCTCACTTTGTTTCCTCGCAGCTATTATATTACAAGATGCTGACTACCGCAACAAGAAACATGACACTGGAGGTTAACATTGTCGAGTGGCACCTGCTTTCATATAAACAGGCAACAATCAGATCGAAGCGAGGCGCTTATTATAGCATTCTTAATTTAACTTGCATCCTATTTCACAGATTGATTTTTGTTGTTTTCAGCAAAACTTTTGAAAATAGTAGTTTATAATGTAAAATATTTTTTAAAAAATAATAAATTGCAACAAAACCCAGTAAATACGTACGTTTTATGTAACATCGTTAAAATATGTAGAAATGTGCAAAATACGTAAAAAAATGTAAAATACAAATTTATAAGGGAGTCCTAAATGACGTAATTTGCCAACATTTTTACTGTTCATTGAAATATTATGCAGGATTTAAAATATGTAATTACATAAAAATTAGGGCTCTAGTGATAAGGTTCCTTAATGTGCAAAACATAGCGCAGATCGATTTTCATCGTTAGGTCTATCAGGTCTATGGACCAGACATCATGAGCAAACAGATGTTGTGTTGCTGGTGTAGGCTTTTTTCCCCAAGATCGTCAAAGTGTCCATGATGAAGAGCGCAGTGGGCGACCATCCCTCATCAATGATGACCTTGTTGAGCAAGTGCAGCAGCGCATCATGGAAAACTGTCGGTTCAGATTACGGAGGTCAGCAACCATTTTCCACAGATATCACGATCCTTGGTGCATGAAATTGTTACTAAGCACCTGCTGTTCAAGAAAATGTGTGCCCGGTGGGTGTCAATAAACCTGACATCCACCTGAGCACAAAAAGAAACGCTTAGCAGCAGCACTGACATTTCTGCAGCAGTATCATGATGACGGCAATGAGTTCCTCGACAGGATCGTCACAGGCGATGAGACATGAGTTTCGCACTTTGCCCCGGAAAGCAAGCAGCAGTCAATGCATTGGTGTTATACTGGATCTCCAGTCAAGACGAAATTCAGACAGACTATGTCGGTGAAGAAAGTGATGTGCAACAGTGAATGCTGAAAGTTACTGTGAAACACTGCGGAAACTGTGATGTGGCATTCAGAACAAGAGGCATGGAATGCTTACTGCAGGTGCTGTGCTGCTCCATGACAATGCTTGTCCACATACTGTTTTGCGCGCAGCAACTGTTCTGCAGGAGTTCAACTGGGAACTGTTTGATCATCCACCATTCAGTCCTGATCTGGCTCCCAGCAATTGCCATCTCAAGAAATTTCTGTCCTTCGGTCAGCGTTTTGACGATGAAATGTTGAAGACGACTGTCACATACAGGTTCCATTCACAGGCGGCAGACTGGTACAACACGGGGATACAAAAGTTGATTTCACGATATGACAAGTGTCTAAATTCTGGTGGTAACTATGTTAGAAAATAGTTGAAACATTGCTACAAGTGTGCCAATAAAGCTTTTCTGGTAACTGTGTTTTATTTTTAAAAAATTGGGAAACTTACTTTCTGGATGAACCTCGTACTTATTGACTCATTAAATACTCCCTTAGCAACTTGCATTAAGACATCAGGAGGAAACATATAAAGATCAGTTTTCTTCACTTCTGACCCACTTCTTAATGCAATTGTGTTAATGCCTTTGTTGATCATCCAAGCACCTCATTAAATAGTATTCACTGATATTTGTTGTTTGTTGAGTTTGCATAGAGCTCAATGGAGTAGCAGTGACAATGGCAGATTATGAATGGAAGCAAATAGTTTGTTGCTTCTAAAGCTGTATAAAGAGAGATCTTGTGGAATCCAAAAAAATTGAGAACACTTCAACAAACCCTTTAAACAGCAAGCTTACGTTAAGAGGGGGAGGATTCTGGAAAATTATGTGGAAACTGCAAAACAGAATGATAAAACTACTTGCAAGCAAAGGGGAAAAATGAGGAAATTGGAAAAAATGTACCTTACACCAGCATGTGGGGAAAGACATGACTGACATGGAGGTAACACATGAGGAGCACGCTAACGAAAAACATGTGCCAGCTAAAGCTATGACAAAATCATTGACGATAGCTCTATAGTTCAATCTGGTCCATGTACAATAAAGAGATCTACAGAAGCAAACGATGAAACACAAGAAGAAGTATTTGGTATTTTACGAGGGCAGATCCAAAAGTACGTACAGTAATCTTTTATAAAATAAGTTTAATAGTTAAAAAAACAGAAACGATAAAAAATGAACTTGCATTTTTTCCTACTTTTCAACATAAACACCAACTTTCTCAACACATTTCTACCATCATGGTAATAGTTTCAAAATGCCTTGTTTCTAGAAGTCCGTTTGGTTAGAGTATAGCCATCTGCATACTGCTGATTTCACTTCTGCATCTGTTGCAGGAATTTCATGGGACCTAACAGATGAATGACAGTGCACGATTCAGACTGTGTGGTAGAAGCTGAAGCACCTCCCAACCAAATTTGATTTTCTGACAAGCAACAGCAGCAGTCTGGAGCATGTTGAACCACTAAGCTTCACACAGCCCACTTGGAGGAATGCACACCACCTGGAGGCACCCGCCTCAGTAGCGTGTTGGTTAACATGTCTACCTCACGTTCAAGAGGTCACAAGTTCGATCTCGCTTAGGGTAACTTATTAGAGTAAGGTTTTTTCCTGAGGTTTTCCCTTATCCTGGGAAGACGAATGTCAGGTAACTTAAATCTCTATGGACCTCGGGCTCATTTGAGCATCATTTCACCTGCTTCATTCACTCCCATCCGATATGACATTATGTTGGAGGACGTTAATTTATAAAAAAGAAACTGGAGGCATTGCTATGATCCATACAATCACCTGCACCTGACTGAGTTTGTTTGCAACCCTGTGTATCCCTAATGACAATGTTATGGAAATTTTAATGAGAAAGTGTATGTCCCAAGGGCCTCCAGCTCTTTGGGGAAACACCATTCTTGCACAACACACTGCTGATTGGAACTCCTTGCAGTATTATTTCACAAAACCTGGCTATACATTTGCATTTCTTTCTTACGCATTTAGCCCAGAAAATAGTGAATCACTGAAATCAGAACGTTGTCAGTTTCATGCCTTTGAACATACATATTGTACATTTTAGAGAACTTAAGATCTGAAGGTAAATATTCCCTATAGCAGACAGAAAATTTAATGGCGGGTGGCAGAAGGAGCTGATCAACACAACATCCAATCAGAAGCTTGCCACTCCATTCAGTGTTGTACAGCTGAACACACTATGAAATCATGTTATAAAGCTGGTGTTATAAACAACATTTGCACCCACAAAATTTATTTGTGCAAGAGGAAAGAGAATAATCTGATCATGAAGTTGTCAGCTATCACCCACCATTAAATTGTGTCTGCCATAGTTTTACATGCATAATGGGATGGTACTCCGACAAAGGAGCTTATGTGATCTACAATGCACTTCCTGCTTTCTTCAGATCTCTTTAAGACAGGGCTGTGTTTCTCTTTCTTATCTGCTACAACACCGAAGGCATCCTTCTTTAATGTATTTCTCACAACAGTTTCTGATATGCTAAAAGTAGCCAAAAAAATATTTGACATACATGAAAATGATCTTGGTTTGTCACCAAATAAGATTCTCTACATTTATTTCTCCTTGAAATATCTACAAATGTTCTATACCTTGTTCCACTCTTAAATGACAATATGGAGTTAAATGGGATATATGTCTCTATCTAGCACATAAAAGTTGCCATTAGCTTCGTCCTTTTCTACCCTCGCACTGTTGCCAGGTTCCTAATAACATGGTATCAATATTCAGTTGTTATACATTTCAAGTTTGAACACATTATCCTACGCAGAATTTTTTTCTCTATCAGGTTATATCCTTTTTAGAGTCATTATACATTTTTATAGGCCCATATTTCTTCAGAAAACGTTTTTTTCAATAGAAGTGCGATATATGCTGTTTCTATACTCATCACTAGGGCAGGAACTTTAGACACCGAACCTATGAAGTTTGCTACGCCGAGTCCATAGAATTAGTATTGTATTGCATTGTTTACTAAGAACTGAGAGTGGAAGAAGGACGTCGGTAGAGCACGCTACACCTGATTCCGACCTTTGGTACTGTGTGCAAGACAAGAAGGCAAGTCTTAGGAATGCGTAGCGTAATCGTTTTGTGCTTCCCGCGCGGTGTTTATGCCTAGTTTCCGAGTATGACAAGGATGCTAGACTCGTTTAAAATACACAATGTTGTCACATAACTCACCTATAGCTAGAAATATGCACTCTCATACACTCATTTCCTAGTAAACAGATCTGCTACCGGAGATCAATCACATGTAACGTTGCATTCTTTGTTGGCGGCACTGTAACACCCCTTCGCTGAATGCAACCAAATGACAACTGAACACCTCGGAACGTGACTGTACATCAGGACGGCAGTGGATCGCGAGGTTGTATAGTTCAGAGTCACGCAACCTGTACCCACCTCGTTCCAATGTTTTGGTATCCAAAGTTCCTGCCTTACTCATCACGCACTAACAAACTAACTGCTAGAATGCGTCTATATTTTGTTCTTAGCTAGAGTAAACTATAGTGCTACTACCTGCCTACTTTGAATTCTCTATGTTTACTCAGTTACGTGTTATAATTTTTTAAATTAAATGTTTTCAGAAAATTCTATATCTGTGCACTGCAAAAGTTACGCAGTGTCAAACTTTTTTGTTATTGAGTTTACATCAGGGAACCAGCGAGAACAAATGTTGAGGAGGGTTGGAAAAAGTTGTTAAAATAAACCAAAAGGCCGTAACCTTTTTCTTTTATCCAGTAAGGCAGACAAAAGATA
This sequence comes from Tenodera sinensis, assembly GCA_030765045.1. NCBI lineage: Eukaryota > Metazoa > Arthropoda > Insecta > Mantodea > Mantidae > Tenodera > Tenodera sinensis. Next base: position 66,730,405 of record CM060972.1, read on the forward strand.
TTCATCTATTGGGCGTATTCTCGCACCAGGTCTGACACAGAAGATAGTGTAAGGAGCAGCACTAGCATTAGTTCGAAAGAAGTCGTATGTGTAACTGTGTGGAATCTATGAGCTGTTACTGCGTTATTTGTTTAATATTTTCGTAAATATTTGTAGTTATGGAGGGGGAAGCTAGGAAGAGACGATATGTTGGTAAATTAAGAAGTAAGGAACGCCAAATAATTATGAATGTGTTAGATTATTTTTCAAGTAAAATGCGTGTAAGTAAGGCAGTAAAAGAAACAGCTAAGGCTATCGGGTGTTCAGAAGCTACTGACCACTCTTAGTTGGTTCTTATATGATTTGGGGTTCGAATATGAAAGAAGGGGTAACAAATGCATATTAATAGAAATGGACGATACCATCAGATGGCGACATAAATATCTAAAAGACACAAAAAGGTTTAGGGACCAGGGGAAATCAATTGTTTATACAGACGAATCATTTGTAAATTTAGGTCACACAGAGACAAAGGCGTGTCCATCAAGCAGCAATTGAACGACTAAGTACAGGACTCTGTCCACTTCGGGGTCGCGCGCGGAGAAAGATTTGCAAGTAGTACATGTTGCAACACTGCGCTCCATTTAACGTGTACTGTCTTCTAAGGGTGGGATGCGCTATAGTTACAGCATTTTGTTTCTCAGTAACAAGTGTATTCAGATGTTGCCACTGCTTGATGACATCAGCCAGACTCCAAAGGATGTTACCAAATGCCCTGCAATCATTTCACTTCTGTGGGATAGTTTGTTTTAACGTACTAGCAACTGACAGTAACATGAGCGTATGATAAATTTACCTGGCGGTTTGGTCTTTGTTTGGATATATGCAGTTTCTCTAGCTTCATATATTACTGAGATGAAGTAGCTCTGTTGGAATCTGAAGTTTCAGTTTCAATAATTAGTACATATTCCGGGTCTGTCTTCATCATATTCAACAGTACACGAGTCATTGTCACTCTCCTGCCATTGTAGAAATTCAGTATGAACCTACAAGGATACTACAAAAGATCGGTTTTCAGAATGTTATATTTTCTGAAGTATTACACTAAAAACAATGGTTGATACATCAAAACAACCGGAAGTTTGCATTTGTGACACCAGATGACAGCACAAGTGTAATACTTTCACAAAATGGCAACAAAACACAAAACAGTTTTTGTGTATTGGAATATATGAGGTGTACATCTGTTACAGCAGTACAACATGCATTCAGAAGCAACTGTCAACAAGAACCGCCGTGTAAACAAAGCATTTTGTGGCGGTATCAACAATTTAACTACAATGATTGCTTGTGTAAAAGGAAATCTACTAGTTGACCAAAGGTGCCAGATGAAACAGTGGAGAGTTAGGGAAACATTCGTCCATAATCCACAGAAATCAACAGCTCATGAAAGTCGTAAACTTAGAATACCGCAACAAACTGCGTGGAAAATTTTGCAACGATAGTCATGTTACAAGCCCTATTGTATACAGCTTCTGCAACATTTGAAGGCAGCAGATTATGGCCAGCACCTGCAATTCTGCACCACAATGCAAGAAGCAATCATGAATGAAGATTTTGCTGATAAGTTGGACAAATACATGTTCATTTATCTGGGGTTGTTAAATGTCATAATGTGAGGATTTGAGGGACTCAAAATCCTCATGCATTTGTAACAGCTGAAAGAGATTCGTTAAAGTTAAATGTTTTCTATGTGATGTCACGCTGTATGGACCTATTCTTTTTTAATGAAAACAGTTCTGGAACAGCTTACCTAGATATGTTGAATTTGTGGTTGTTTCCACAATTGAATAATGATTCTGACAATTTTGTATTCCAACAAGATTGGGCACCACCTTATTGGGAGCTTGATGCTCAAGAGTACCTGAATCATGAACTTCCGCATCATTGGATTGGGTGTGTTGGTGCAGATGACCAAGCATTGTTTTCTTGGCTCCTGAGGTCACCTGACTATCACCATGTGACCTCTACCTTTGAGGGACCCTAAGGACTGTGTCTATGCACCTCCTCTACCGAGAACACTTGTAGAATTTAAGGAATGCATCACCACTGAAGTAATGACCATTAACGAGATGATGCTCCAGAATGTTTGGAACGAACTGGATTACCACCTGTCATGTTATGCAAGGGGCACATATACAACATTTGCAGAGTGTGGGAGTAAACTTGGCGAGTTTACAGTCACTTTGACTAATCAATCATTGTTTTAAGTGTAATACTTAGGAAAATATAGCATTTTGAAAACAAATTACTCATTTGTAGTAACCTGTATTTTGCCATAGTTTTCAATTTATATTTAACATAATCTTGTTGTGAAAATAAAATCTTTGAATGAAATTACATGACAATTGATTATAGCTGATATGAGAATGCAGAGAAAACTGTCTCCATGACTTCAGAAGAGGGGGTAAATGCAGCATCTTCTACATGGGGAAACACCACTAAAATCAGTCACCAACTTCACGTACCTAGAAGTCACTCTCCAGACACAGGGAAACATATTCAAACGCCATATAAATGACAGAATAAACGCTACTATAAGAGCCATAAGCAACAAAGTCAATAGGCAAACTCTCCTTGGAAACCACCTTACAATGGTTTGAACTCAAAATTGACCCCGTTGCAACATATGGGCTAGAAAACATATGGGTACATCTACAGAAGAAAAGCCTGGAGAAAATAGAGAAGTTAAAGGCCACATAGTTGAAAAGAGTGTTCTGTCTCTCCAAATACATGCCCTCACGACTCGTATATAAGCTAGCCAGAGAACCTTTCTACATAGAAGATCTGCGACTGAAGCTCGTACTGCCAATGACTCCAGCCTATCAGGGCCTGCTGCGTGAACTACACGAGAAGTGCAAAATATGGGACGAATTCTACGCTACTGACGCCGTGACAAGCCATGAATGGACACAGGAAGGATACGAACTACATTTCTGTGCATGGATTTCACCACAAGCTATGCAGCACCCAGAGACTCCACAAACCCGGCTCAGATTGTGTGTGTATAAGATGCAACAACCAGTGTGAGAGATATGTGCTACACTGTAAGATGAGATCAGAGTCGTTGATGCAATTCTGTACACCTAGGTAGGCCTAGTTTTGAGTTTAACTCTGAACATTCAGTGCCTAATTTTCGAAGAACACTTTTAATATACTGCGTAATTGTGTGCATGTAATCAGATTCTATGACTATTAACATATTATATCAATGGAAGTGTTAGGAACACTGACACCAAAGGATTGTGCAGAATTTTGCAAGATTAATCTTGTCCATGTGCTCTACATCAACTTGGGTTAAGCACGTTGAACAATAACATGTTAAAACTGTGAAAATTGTGTTTTTTGAGTATTATAGTGGTGTCGTTCTGGCACACTTAAGTCGTGTTCAACATTCCATAGTAATATCTTTCATATCCTAGTGGTAGTATTTGAAAGAACAAGTTTTTATGCGAAATAGGCAAAGGCCATCTAAAACATTTGCATTGTTTATGCATAGCAAACTCGTATTTTGTAAAATTTGATAATTCCAGCTATAACTGTGCTATATAAACTACCAGTGTTAAGCTGTTAAGCTTTTTTTGGTGCACTACTATAATATTTAGTGTACTTATTAGGCATAATTCAATCTATTGTGAAATATGGAACTTAAAATGACAATGTTTGTTACCATTCACATTTTGCGCTTTTAGTGTAATTGTAATGAAAACAATGAACCAAAAGCCTGATACATCAGGTAGTGGTACCAGAAAGGCCAGAAGAGCCAAGAGAGCGACATCTGAACCCAGAGATGTTCAGAGGTCACCAGATAATATGGTGGTTGGAGACATAGAGAAGCCCAAGGTTAACTTGGCGTTAACGAACAATCTGGTTACAACAGATGTCACTCAAGAAGACAACCAAAACCGAGAAGTAGCACCATCTGTATCTGATAGCTCTTCAGCTGACCAGCAGCATAGAGTGACACAAGAAGCAGCTGACAAACACCAGAACAGTGGAATGACAAACAAAAAGGCGAGATTGATATTCAAGAAGACTAGGAAGGAAGTGTTAAATGTTGTGATGGATACCACGGCCCCATCCGAGGACCGTTTACCTTCTGTGGGAGAGGATAAGATGGATGCACACCAACATGTTAGGGCTGGAGGAGGTCCTTCACCAATGTGACAAACTGCCTAAAAGTCAAAAATTGCAACTTAGGATGAGCTTTTATAAGATTATAGAAGAATATCATCTCCTTTAAGGAAAAACAAGAAAACCAACTATCACGAGAGAACATCAGGTTTAAAACATCACCCGTCATACAGCCTCCATCCTATGCAATAACGGCAGCAAAGCCACCACAGGGTAATAGAAAGGAGACTGTAATTGAGAGGACCCTGGCATCCCAAAGCGGCGTGGTGCTTTGCACTTTGAAGGTAGATGATACAGCAGAGCAACTACAGAGGCAGATAACTGAAGCTGTTCATCCTGAAAAGGATCATATCCGGATAAAGGTCATCAAGAAGTCCGGAAGTGGGAAAGTACTAATTCGTACGGAGAATGAGGAAGATGTGGAGAAACTCTTGATTCACCCCAAGCTTCAGGAGATGGTTACTGTTGAAAGACCTAGAAAGTGGAGACCACAACTAATTGTGTATGACATTCCCAGATGGATCACACAGGAGAAACTCCAAAAATTGACCCATGAGCAGAATTTCCCTGATTATGATCAGGAGCATTTCCAGAGTGAGTTTGAACTCAAATTCCTCACCGGTCCTAAGGAGAAATCGACAGTCCATCATGTTGTAGAGGTTGCCCCCGAAATGCGGAAAGAGATTCTAAGAAAGGGACGACTCTATTTAGACTTTGAGTCATACACGGCAAAAGGCTATCTGGTGGTGCCACGCTGCCACCGCAGGACATAGGGCATGTCCTTAAAAAATGCCCTGTGGACAAACAGGTCTGTGGCCATTGTGGCAAAGAAGACCACCTCAGGAAGGACTGCCTGAAAAGAAGACAAGCGGAGATCTGTGTTGTGTGCAATGCACATAACAAACACTCCTGTGGAAATCCTAATGGAAGAAACTGTGCCACATACAAAGCGTTGCTGGATCGTCTCATCCTAAGAACAGACTATGGCCAATAGCACCAAAAACCATAGGAGAGAGGACAATTTAAATATACTACAAATAAATGCTGCCAGGAGTCACCTAGTAATGCAAGAATTACGTTGACTTGCAGAATAAAAACACATTGATATCTTGTGTATTCAGGAACCCTATGTTATCTTTGGCATAGTTCTCTACATCCCGGTGTCCTCCAGGACAGTTTTGACTGGTGCAGCTCCTATGGTGGTAATAGTGGTCTTCAACAGGACCATACGTCTTAAGTTGCAACAATTCAACGACACCCACATGGCTTGTGTGGAGCTAATGTACAAGGACCTTCATATTGGACTGGTGAATGCATACTTTCAACCCAGTCAGAAGATTGAGCCTCATTTGCAAAAACTGGAATCAGTTTACCAACATCTTGCACTACTAGCCACAATCTACACAATAGATGCAAATGCCAAATCGCCCCAGTGGTATAGCTGCTATCGGGATGAACGAGGCAGTAGAATGGAGGAAACCCTAATGAGTCTGGGATTGCAGATTGCCAACCAACCTCACAACCCGCCAACTTATGTGGGGTGGATAGGGGTGTCAGCGAACATAGATGTCACGCTTACTAATTGTCAGGCCGAGAACCTTTTAAGAAACTGGAAGATGACTGACCAGCAAACCACGAGTGACCACAATGTCATATTTTTTCAACTACACAAGGCGCAAATCAATAACCAACAAAATGTATCCTGGAGGCACAAGTATAGGAAGGCCAGCTGGAGTAGATTGAGAGCTACATTAACTGTGCCTAATTGGATGTCTGAAGGGGTGAACATTCAAACAGCGGCTAATTGCATTGAAAAGGCCATCAGGAGCAGCATGAATGCTGCCATACCTATAAATCAGTGCTAGTTCGCATAAGCAGAATGCCCCATGGAATGATCGTTTACAAAGGTTTTGACGTAATGCTCGGCATGCTAGGAAACAATACCAGAAGGCAAGAACTCCACAGGAGCGTGAGACATGGCTCTTAATTTATAGGTGCAGGAAAGAGGCCTATGCAAAACAACTCACACAGACTAGGCACAACTGTTGGAAGAGGTTTACAGAGGATTATCTACAACGGGATCCATGGGGTGTACCGTACAGAATTGTGCGGGATAAGTTTGGAGGTGATGTCTCCTGCACGCTTCTTCGACAGGATGGTACAAGCACGAAGAGCTGGAGTGAAACCATGGATCTTCTCCTGGACACATTGATTCCCCAAGACGATGAACGGGAAGATAGTCGGACGCAAAAAGAAGCAAGACTGCAAATGGCAAGTGAATATCGCACAGAGGGAACATGTGATCCTTTCACAGAGGAGGAGATCCTCATTTACATTGACCAACTAAAGAACAGAAAAGCCCTGGCCAAGATAGAATTGGTAATGAGGTACTGAAAGCCCTTGCTAACCTCATAACACCTTATTTGTGCAATCTTTACAATGAATGCCTGAGATTGGGCAAAATGCCAGAGAGTTGGAAAGAGGCAAATTTGGTTATTCTTAAGGAGGCTCATGAAAAAGATCCTAGAGAACCCGGCTCATACAGGCCTATTGCACTTCTAAATGGTATGAGCAAGTTACTGGAAAAGCTCATCTGCAGTAGGCTCCAGACAATTAGGCAAACAGCAGGTCTTACATTAACCCAATGTGGTTTCAGAAGAGGAAGATCTTGTGAGGATGCTATAAATCATACCGTCAATATATGGAGGAAGCTGACACCAAGTATGTGTTGGGTCTTTTCATTGATATTGAAGGGGCCTTCAACAATTTATGGTAGCCCGCCCTATTTGCTGAACTTCGTAGTATGAACTGCCCTGGGAACCTGTATCTGCTCCTTCGTGATTACTGCTATGGTAGAAAGGTAACTTTACACGATTTTAAGATCTCGAGAGCAGTAACCAAAGGCTGTCCACAGGGTTCAGTATGCGGGCCTGTGCTGTGGGATATCGGGCTTGAACCGATACTACATGAACTAAATCGGACTTCAGCAATCAGTGGGCACACTGCATATGCAGATGATGTTGCCATCATTACTGATAATTCTAGGACAGTATTAGAACGTCATGCTCCAGATGCCCTGAATGTCTTTCATTGGGAATGTATGGAGCGCAAGCTGACAATCTCCCCGGTAAAGACTAAATATATACTTTTGAAAGGCAAGCTAAAAAGAGATCCAGCGATATCCCTTAATGGAATAAGAATACAAAGGCATCATCATACAAGACATCTGGGTGTTAACTTGGAAGAGGGCCTGTTGTTTAGGCAGCATATACCTGAAACAGCAAAAAAGGCACTTGCCATAATGGGTAAACTTGGGTGTCCAGCACGCAACTGTGGGACGATCCCTTATGGAGCTAATCGCCTATATAATAATGCAATCCTGGCTTTTGTGATGGGCCATGCTGCAAGTACCTGGGCACATAGACTGTATTTAGTCCCTGCCAAGCGAGAAGTGCACAGCCTTCAACGAAAAATACTGATTTGCTTAAGTGGGGCTTTTTCAACAATCCCAACAGATGCCCTATTAATCACCTTAGGTATCCTACTGCTCAACTTGGAAATTAGAAGACATGCTGCCTGCTACTGGCTTCGCCATCAACACCCGGCGCGAGCTGCACAAATTGCAGGAGCTCCAGTACAAGATGAACTAGATATTAGACGACTTATCAGTGAATGCCAACATGAATGGGAGGTGAGCACCACAGGTAGCAAAACCTATGACATTTTCCCAGATGTTGATGTGAGACTCCGCATGATATACTTGAAGCCTTCAAAAGGACTAATTCACTACATCACGAGACATGGACCCTATGGTGCGTATCTCATGCGGTTTGGTCTGAGGGAGAGCAGCAATTGTTGCTGTGATGCCGTAGACACGCCCGAACATGCGCTATGAGAATGTCCGCTGCAGATGTCTGGGAGGGCAACAGCCCTCTCATATCTACACGACAGAACTATCTATTTGGTGGTACGGCGGCAAAGACTGTGGAAGTGGCTAGATAAACTAGCGAACCCCGTTTCCACAAGAGAGACAGCCAAATTTAGAAGAAATCCATCACCACAGAGAAGACAACACTGGATCTGACGATCACCTGATTGGATCTACTGGACATGACATTTGTAGTCATACGTTTAGTTAGGACGTAGGTTAAACATTATTTTAGATTAATATACTGTGTATTCTGTTTTAAATTGTATGAATTGTGGTATTGTTTAATAGAGATAAACTGGGGCATAACATGTAGCTATATAAATGGGATAACATATAATAAGTTATGTAAAATGTAATTAGGTTATACATTCTTAATATGTCTAAATTGGTTAAGATGAATTGGCGATGACATGTAAATGTAATTAGATTGCATATTTAAAACTGTATGTAACACTGAAATCTTGGAACAAATATGAAATTAACTGGGGGGATAACATTTAATTAGGTTATGTAGGGACATTTTGTATTAGTATATTCATTCCTTCCTGTTGTATAAATTATTGCAGCATTGTAATTGAGGAACCAATAAAGACGCGCAAATAGTTCGGAATATAAAAAAAGACACCGAACTAAAAAGATACAGGAGCCCTCTAGCCTGCGGCTGCACTTTTTTTTTTAATCTGTACACTAAGAACAATCTTCTTTGCACATTGTGCATGATTCATATTATTATTAATAGCTAATATGATATTGTATTTCAAATGGAAATGCTGTTACTGCAAGATTATAATTGTTATCATTATTATTATTATTATTATTATTATTATTATTATTATTATTATTATTATTATTATTATTATTATTATTATTATTATTAATAATATTATTATTACTACTACTACTATTACAATTAAAAGAAAATTTGGTACTGAATAAGGCCAAGTCCACTTACCTATACATTATCAGTACTTTCGGTCAGTGAGGAGCTCGGGAGATCATTAAGACACTCTTTGCTTCTTAATTCACACTTACTATCTGAAGAGGCTAATATTGAGTAAGAATGTTGATTTTTGCTTTTAGATAATGCTAATTGTGGAATTAAATAGGCTCAACTAGAAGTAATCGTACTCATTAACACAGACCATGTACTCAATGTTTTCTCATTGTCTAGTTAACAATCATACACAGCAAAAATATAAAATCTCTTTCCAGCAAGCACGGTAGCCAATGCTATCTACATTGCAAAGAAGCAGGGTCAGCTGCAAACAAATGTATGTGAACGTACATTTCTTTAACTCTTAACATCAGCATCACTACAGTTTGTGACATAACTAAGTTGAGATACAGATTTTTGATACTAAGGATTTACCAGTTGGTAGCTTTGAAATTATAAATGGTAGACCTGCAGTTGTTTGACACTAAGATTAGTGTAGATTAAAAAAAATTGTATCTCAAAAAGCATATTTTTGTAGATACTTTGACACTAAGCCATTGGTTTGTTTAGACAAGAAAACATTCTTTTTCCCATTTGGCTATTATAAAATATGTACCAATAGCAATAACCAAAACGAGAAAATACATACACTTAGCAGCTGCAAGTGGCAATTCCTTTACTATTCTATTCTACTCAAGACTTAACGAGCAATAGACAAGGTTAGAAATTTTGGCTTTTCAAAATGTATCAGCCATTTTAGCGTCCTCTAACATAGTGTCATATCAGATGGTGAATGAGTGAAATTATGCTCAAATGAGCCTGAGTTCCATAGAAGTTTAAGTTACCCAGCATTTGCCTTCTCAGGATAAGGGAAAACCTCGGAAAAAACTTTATCCAAATAACTCACCCTAAGCGAGATTCGAACTCTTAACCTCTTAGACGGAGGCAGACACGCTACCACCATGCTACAGAGGTGGACACAGCCATTATTATGATGGTTAAACTTTTATGGTATAAATAATATAAAAATGTACATATTGGCATGTAGTAATATTCTTGAGATCTAATGTAAGGAAACTTCATTTACTAGTTCCCTATCAGTATGTTTTGGAAATATGATGCTGTGAGATTGAGCGGCCATATTATTAACAGCACCTGGGTTAAGTCGCACACTGCTTACCTCTCAACATTTCTTTATCCATATTTTTTCAATGTCTTATGCACTGAAATAAATAGGATGAACGAATAACGTCAACTAGAATATTTTTTCACAAGTTACAATACTAGCTGTCCCTTACTTCGTTTACGTTTTCAAAGAGGATGTTGGAAATGTTCTCCTTCTGCTTGAAGACAGGCACAGTAAGATTTTAACAGATCAAAAACATGTTACAATTCTTCTAGGGATGTGTTGGTTATTTCTTCCCATATATTTTTTCATAGTTCTTGTAATGTTTATGGATTAGATTTATACACACTGACTTTCAAATTGCCCCAGAAGTAAAAATTGCAAGATTTCAGGTCTGGGGATTGAGCGGGCCAATCCCTATACTGATCATTTCACACTTAATAAGTCATAAATTTTAGAACTGTTCCCCTAATCTAACAGTAATCCTGTGCCTTTGAATTTCTTCGTTATTTTATGAACTGTAGGTGGATCAACATAAGGAAAGCCTGCCCGAAATGTTCTAAGACATAAGAGACAGACATTTGTGTTCTATGAAGTTGCACAAATGAAAAGTCTTTCTGTAGTAAATTGAACCATGACTGAACTAACAGATAAACACCAACAATGAACGTTATCTACTGCCTTCGTTTGTCATACATGGCACAAGCTAGAAGGTTATGCCATTATGATGCAATTGCAAGAATTGCAATCTCAGCAGACGAGCAGCATGTGCCCAAGAACAGGTGCCAATAAGAGCATGGTCACTTTATCTAATAAACCTGTACTTGTTTTCTCAGTGACTAGCTTTGAACATACATTATTGCTGTATTAGTTCTCAGAGAAAAAATACAAGCTGTACAATTTGAAAACCGTTTGTACATATAATGCATGTAATTTTGTAAATAATGCCTTAAAATAATTCCAGAACGCCCATTCTGAGTTTACCACCTTCCTGCAATGCTGCATAGTTCTACATTGATGAAGTTTGATGATAATTTCCATGAGACACAGTGTTCTTCATACATTAAATCAATATTACATTCTTCCTCATTTGGCTGCCTTAGGATGGTGTTAGGCTTTACTTATAGAGTGAACGGCTTTACTTATAAAGTGAACAGTATATATCTTTTTCATGTTTTAATCACTCAGATATATACTTTTTAAATGGTCTTCTTTCTGTTTACTCATTATTAGTTCTTAAATATCAGTATTTATATCATTTCTACTGCTTTCAAAATGAAAGCTACGGTCAGGTGTTGTAACCATGTTATACACTGTTTTTGCACAAGTTTGGGATTCAGTAATGTTGATTTCTATCTTTTTAGTATCCTGAAACAATACAAGCCTTCATAAACATCACATAATCATTTTATGGCTGCACAACTATCTCTTTTTTTTTTTTTTGTAATAATTTATACTACTGTAACCAACAACTGACATTTAAAATGGCTTTCTTGCTACAGATGGTAATATAACATGTATTCAGTATGGATTTACAATGTTTATACTATAAAATGACGAATTCATAATGTTAATCTACATGTGCTGAACTACTTATAACTGTATTAAATATGTGAATCATGCTTATTTACTTGAATCTTCGTAAAACTTTTATTTTATTTGTGCTGCTGTCTGTATTAATAATAATAATAATAATAATAATAATAATAATAATAATAATAATAATAATAATAATAATAATAATAATAATAATAATAATAATAATAATAATAATAATAATAATAATAATAATAATACTTGGGCAAGTAAATTTACTAACACTGAAGTTTTTTAACTGTTGTTTGAAAAAAAGCTAAATTATTAATTATATTATTATTATTAGGTGACTAAAACATAATACATAAAACATCTGCAGGACGAAGCCAACTAAGAAAAATGACTATCTCAGATCCTAGGAAATTCTATGCTCTATGAATTATTAAATGAATCTACATCTTTACAAATAAATTCAGCATTAAAACCACTAAAATACTTTCTGCTTAAAACTTAGCTTATCAATTGCATAGGGAACCACTGACAGGTAAGGAAGACGTTTCCCTAATGGCCCCAATGCAACCTTTGACTTAAGCAGAGGTAAGTCTGCACAAATTTGCTTCCAATAGAACTGCCAAAACTATGCTATTGCTTGCAAACATTGCTTTGTCAAGAAGGCACTAAAGGTAGTCGCTTATATGCTCAGCCACTGTGAATTTGTACTATTGCATTTAAATTATATTCACTCTCTGCCATTATAAAACACAAATGCATTTTCAAGAGCTTCTGTCAACTAAAATCCCAAAATAAAGCAATATTTTATATCAATATCCACAATTCCAAAATTATTTTAATAAATGGGTATATACTATAGGCTCATGAAGAGCATGACATGGTTGAATGCAACATGCCATTTGTATGTTTCACTACTTTTTTCTATCCAGGTACAGTACATATGCTACAAAACTGGGCTGGCAGGTGCTGGCCATCTGCCGGTCACGTACTGCATGACTTGGTAGCAGATGCACAGCCTGTCTGACAGTCACATATACGTGGACGTCTAATCAAATCCCATTAACAATTATTAGGCTAAACACAAAACATACCTTTTCACAGATGTTGGAAATGTGGTTCATGTGCATCAGTACATCTATGGAATCTTCTGAGGAAATTTTCATTAACATACATTAGTAAAGCTAGGAAGCGTTAATTTCTGCCCTATTCTTCTAATGTATGACAATCAGTTTTGTATACTTTATTTTTCAAGTTATCCCACAAAAAAAAAAAAAAAAAATTGCTTGCCATAAGATCAGAGGACCAAGCGGACTATAAACCCTTACCAATAATTTTACCCTAAAAAATTTCCTCAAATTCTAAAGACTCATCTGTGGCAGTCCTGCTGGAAATATCCAGACCAACATTCAATGTCTGTTGAAACAGTGCCAGTGTATTATTTTTGTATCTTTCTGCATTTATGGTGCACTCATAAAAATATGGCCCTAATATTCTGTATCCATCTATTGCACACCATTCCTCAATTTTTTAATCATGCAAGAGAATTTCATGAACAAAATTGGGTTTGTGTGTTGCATATCAGTTGTGTTGTGATGACACCTAACCATGTAAATGAAACCATACTTCGTCACTGAACAGTATTAATTGTGGATCTATTGTTCCATCACTAACATATCTCAAAACCCAGTAGCAGAAATTTACCCAGCTCTGGTGATCACATAGTAGCAATTCCTGGATAATAGTAACCGTATATGGTTTAAGTCTTAAAAGTTTTGTTGCTTTCCACGTTGAAGCTTTTGAGATGTCAGCTTCTTGTGCAAGGCACCTAAGAAATTTCAACTTGACCATTCTAAGCTTTCTCCCACTTTGTCTAATTTCTGTTCTGTAAGCACATGCCTTTTTATCTTTCTTTTCCTATAAAAAATTGTTGCCATCTCCCTGAATTTATTTACAACGAAACGGAGTCTCTCTACTCAGAATGCACATGCCAGGAAATTTAGTTTCAAATTGCCTTACAACTTCCTACAAGATGATGTAAGCACATTATACATAAACACTCTTTGTTGAACTATACACTACAATCAATTCATTTTGAAAACACTTCAAGCAAAACTAAACACTTTTAAACACTCCTAATGTTATTCACATGTGAACTGGACTAGAACAGTACTGAACATCTAACAAAAGTAAGGCTGATGCATGTGTGGCAACAAGAACGGATGCAGCATATGCGTGCAGGGAGATGCAATGAAGGTCACAAGGGCTATGCTCCTGGCGGCCATGTTTTGTAGTAAATGTACTGTAACTGACAGCAATGTAAGGTCTCCAGGCAGCACCAGAAACTGGTGAACTTCAGTCTATGTTGGTAAGTCACACGCATTCTCATATATCTGCAAAAACTGGTTTGTACACTTATCTCTAACTCAGAGCACATATGGGGTCCTTTATAATCCTACTTTCTTCCCACATTTTAAAGGAATATTAAACTTTATATATTACACGTACCAACATTGGAATTAACGGATTACAATAAGGGTTTCTTACTTTGGATTTACAGACATTTACTGTAAATAATAAAAGAATATGCAAACCAAATTAAAAACTGAATACACAACAGTGTATAGACTAAATAAGTTTAAAACAACAAAACATACTTTAATGCTTTCAAGGTGAAAACAGTGCAAACTATAAGAAAAGTGTAAATTTAAGAAATAATTCTAGAACAAGATGAACATCAGTCACTAACAGTCTGAATCTTAGAAATGCAAACTCACACCATTGAAATGGCTTTTGGGAGAGAAAAGAAAACAAGAAACTATTAATGTATGTAAATAGATGGCACTCTTTTTGATGAGCTACAACATTTTCTGTTTCAACTATAATTTTATTGCAGAAGTCAAGCTTACTTCCATGAAAATTTTCCTGTATGTTTTGGACAAAATGCTTTAGTAACCTTTACTTTACTTTTATTGAGCATATTTGTGAAAAAGTTACAGGATTTCAGCTGATATGAGCGACTGATATAAATTTACATCAGGTCCAAAACTGATTACTTTTAACGAGCGATTTTTGCAAGAATCATCATAACCATAGATATAGGCGATACTTTCAAAGTACATGAAAATATTGCCAATATACACCTGCATAAATGTCCATGACCTTAAGTTGTGCATTTTAGTCCACACTATCTTGCATGTGACATCTTTAATATCAATGGCATGAGCCTATGCAACCATACCTGTTCTGGACTTATTCATCATGCAAATGAAGGGTTTTTCCCAATTTTTTCCAACTAGAGTTGGGATTTATTGTTGTTTAATAAAATGTTGTGTTAAATTTTAAATTCTTGTCACCTTGATGAACAAATACAAAATGTTTAACACAGAATAATCTTCTTTTGTTGCATCTGATACATAAGCATTTACTCATATCTCAGTACAAGAACAGATGAAACATTTTCAGTGCCAAAACCACCAAACATATCAGACATTTCTTGAATTTTACAAGCAATGGGCATAAACAAATTTGAGTATTCTGCAGCTTAAATACATTCTTGATTTATTGGATTATGGAATTCAGTTTTTCCATTTTAGGAACAAATTATACAAAAGTCCATTATTGGCTGAAAAAAAAAAGGTTGGTAATCTTAGAACAATGCAAAAACTCTGCAACTACAAATGCTTCATGCTAAACTACTGAAAAGTAAGTCTAACATAAAGTACTCGGTTACATCTAAGAGGCACAAGATGGCACAACTGAGTACAAAATAAAACCTTCAACCCACTTCAAAAACATCATTACTGCCGTATAGCATTATAAAATGATTATACTAGAAATAAGTGTCTAAAAATTCTTAATGGGTGGAAAAATGTCCTCTAGCTCTGTGCACATAGTGGACTTGCCACCAAGCTAAAAGTAGCCTGACATGTTTCCATATATCAGAAATTTGAAAGGCGCATGATTGAAATTGTAATTGCAGTGGGATCTCAAAATGTCCTGATAGCAACTGACCAAGTTTCACAAAAAAGTAAATTATCTGCACAAAGACATTATGCTGCATGCTTGTATTCCCTCTGGGCTTAAAGTGGGGATGCACATAAACATAGCAGTTGTACCACTCTGCCAACAAACATGTGTTGACGTTCTCTGTGCACAGCTGTTACATCTCAACACAACCATTATATCTTTCATTGTAGTAGTGCAGGGTTAGAATTGCACTCAGCTCATATTTACTAAATTAACTAATTAAAGAAATTGTTTAAGAAAAGTTATGAAATATGATTTTGTGAGTAAAAACTTACGTTAACCTGAGTCATGAGATTGAGGTACAGCACCCACACATCTCAGGTAACGTCTTCTCCACACCACAATGTCTTCCTGATCAGTTATCAGATTCATTTTGTTTCTTTTTGCAAACCGAAACCCAATATCTTTTGGCAAAGTGTGGAACGTGGTTTTCTTAAAATTTGGAAGATCTGGGTCATTGTTCACTAAAGAAAGTACCTTAACCGTTATAGGAGGCTCATTGCTTAGAAAGAAACCATGCACTTTAAAGTGAATAATCCTTTTAACAAAATCATGCACTTGCCCTGAAACATCAAATGGCCTTTCCCTTTTCTTTTTAGCAGTTTTTACTGTTCCTGTTTGTTTCATTTCCATTCTCACATCTGGAGCAGTGTACAAAGATACTCCAGTTGCTACAGACATCAATTTGGTTATGTCTTTCTCAGTCAGGATGTCAAAGTTGAAAGAAAAGTTAGACACATTTAATACAATAGTCTTTTCACCATTTTTTAGAGGCTTTCAGATTTTACATTTCTGAAAACTACTTCGAGGAACTGAGCACTTTGTCTTACGACTGCACACACTAACATGCAATACTAATAGGAGTATCAGAATATCTCTTCATATAGTAAACAACGCAATCGGGAAAGTACCAAGTACCACGTGACAATAAATGGAAATAAAATATATATGCTCACACTTAAATGTTTTAGAAGTTTAGTTACAGTATTTATTCACCTCATTCATTACTTGAATGTATCGAATAAGCGATAGTGCATGCAATGTAGTAATAAACTGACTCGAATTGTGCTTCATTATTTCACTTGCTCTAAAAGTTCTGTTGAGGCATAACGTTGACATCCGTACACACTTTAAGGCTGGTTTGGGTATAGCAGAAAAGCTATTTACTGTGACTGCAGCAATTAATTAAAAAACTTGATCAATTTGAAACTATACATCAAAACAGTTTTCTTTTTTATTAGTTGTTAGTGGCACTGCATCAACATTTTTCTTCAGGGAAATACAGAGCATTAATTAAGTTGTTTGGCGACACTGTCAATTGCAAGGATCATATCAGTGACGCCGGTGTGCTGGAATTTCATCCTACAGGAGTTCTTTTACATGCCTGTAAATCTACTGACATGGAGCTGTCGTTTTTAAACACACTTGAAAATTGTCGGTCTGGGCGTGACCTTGGGATCAGTAGGCCAACATCTAATCAACTGAGCCACCCAGACTGAAAAAAGAGCATACACCCTTCTATGCATACGTTGGTAGAAATATGTATCTATCGTTTTGAGTATAACTTACTATTTCCTTCTTTATAACACACATTTACATAAGCCGGGTCTGATGGATTGTTTCGTTTATGTTCAGTGTCAATAAATTAAATATTACAATAATCATTACATACTGTTGGAATTCAGAGAACACATTGGCACACATATGCCTTGTAGTGAATGCAGGCAACACATTCTTACAATGTATAGCTCTTTGTTCAACTGTCATTTGGTGTACTGTGTTGTGAATAAGAGTGAACAGTTGGAGTTTATGTTTACACACCTGATTCAGTACTGATTTGGAAGAAAGTTAAGAGTAACTTGTAACACTAAACAACATCATGATCAGCAATTATATTCCTATAGGCTACAGAAGAAAAGTATGCATAGTATCTCTGCTACTTCTTCACATTGTTTTTCTGATAAAATGTAGCAATCTACATATAAAAAAAGGAATAGAAAGGAAGGTTGCATACGTTTTTGAAGTCCAAATTTTAAATCTGTTGTTACTTAATGGCTAGCTGAAGATAACATCCCCGTTTCAGATATAAGTATTGCTTCCAATAAAAATGAAGTTGATCCACAGACAATGGCATGCAACTCTTTAGATGAAAATAGTGGTGGTGAGAATCATGATAACACGATCATGGAAGTTGGTGTAAGTAATAATGCCTTAATAAAACTTATTTAAATTTAAAATCTATTATTAAACATAACGAGTCCAAAGGACTCAGGAATGTAAATGTGAAAAAATATAGGTCATACACAGAAGGGTTAAGGCAGATACTAAAAGGATTGAGGAGTGTATATATATTGATTGCATAATCAGACGGCTTGTTTGTAATCAGCAACAACTTCAATTTTGTACGTATATGAATGCACACACATACACTATATGCAGTATGTAATGGAAGTGCCAGAATCAGCATCAAAACAAGAAAAAACTCTAGGTTAACATGAACCCCAAAATGGTTGTTAACTGGATGGGGAAGGGAGGGCGTCTCCTGCTAATAACTAATACAACAAGATGTTAGATCTGCTTAGTAATACTAGTAGCATCAACTTCGTCTCTGTAATACTAATTAAGCATTTATGTATTTCATGACATTGAATCAAAATGTCAACAAAACTGCTCTATCACATACCACTTTTGAGGGAGATGGTATTATCCTATAGTTGTGCAATGAGCACAAGCAGCCAAAATATCCACTTCCCAACTGACAACTAAACCACTATATTGTACACCATTGTCACTTTTTAACATAATTTCTGGACAAATTCTAAAATAATTGTTATTCTTTCCGAATTTGTAATTTAGCCAGCATTCTCTATTTTACTGTTAGTGGCAAGGGTGAACATCTATAATACAACTGTTCATTGCAGTAGCTTTCATAACATGCAAGACTGACTGATGAAATGCATGTATGTTGTATCATACATTATTAAAAAAGACAATAAAAATTTTGTAATCCTTAAAATCATAACAAAACTTCCAAAAAGGTCACACAGCAGTATTCCAACGCTCAAATCTGATTAACCCTTAAGCAAGCAATTGAAAAAGTTGAAAGCTATTTTGTTTCTTAAAACATGAAAATTGTGTATTCCACCCATATTTTTGTTGTTCAAGTAATAAATTCCCTTAAGAGTACCGAAAGCCCCTTTCAGCCTAGCTTGTAAAGCTTACAAACTTTGAGAGGTAGAATTGGAAATGAAAAATTCAATGCCACAGATGGGATTTGAACCACAGACCCGCCGCTTATCAGGCAGCTGCTCTAACCGTTAAGCTACTGTGACAACTTGTCAGAATGACATTGAATTCTGCAACCAACTCGTATTTCTCCCAGTTAGTTCTGGCAAGTTGTCACAGTAGCTTAATGGTTAGAGCAGCTGCCTGGTAAGCTGAGGGTCTGTGGTTCATGAATTTTTCAGTTCCAATTCTACCTCTCAAAGGCAGTCTCACATCAGAGACAATTACCCCAATGGTGACTTACTATTGTAAGTACTTTATGTTCCGGGATTAAATAACCTTCAGATGGTAGTAAGTTTGTTGGCATAAATAACTCGTACTTACAAACTATTTGGGCTGCAAGGCTGATGATAAAAAATAAAGCTTGGGCAACAAAATTTTCCTGTAACTCAGATTTAAGAACAGGTTGAGAGGTAAGCATAACTTGATGTTGTTTACAATTCAAATGGTGTAGCATTAATCTCACAGTCACTTGTAACTGTTACTTTTGTCTTGCTTCTAGGAAAATAGTATAAAATACAATACCCAAACATTCCTTTAACCCTAAGAACTGTTCCTCACAATGCCAAAGTCACTCCCTTGTGGGCTGCCAGGAATATACAAATCAATTGGGGAATTTAATGTCATACTGGCAAGTTGCCACAGTAGTTCAGTGGTTAGAGCAGCTGCGCATATAACAGAAGATCCATGCTTTAAATCCCGGCTATGGAATTGAATTTTTCAGACCTGATTCTACTCTCAAACATTGCCCACACACAACTTGTGTGTTTAAAAACACCAGTAGTAAGGTGGTGGGCATAAAAAAAATAAAAAGTATCTTCCTGAATCCATAGTGAGACAGCTGTTTCAAAATCCTGACTTCTAAAACAAACTTAATGCTGCTGAGAACAGAACCTGGATCTGAAAATATATGTAGTTAACTTCTTGAGAAACAAAATTATGTGAAAACTGTGGAAGGAGCACTGTCCTCACTTTAGGTAGCAATATACCTCCTATGCATTTCCAACACCAACATATGAAATTTTCTCCTGCTATTATTACCAAAATAAAGACAGTGTTGCTGGGATGAATCGTGTCAGAGTTATTATTGTGAGAAGCAGTTTTAGTGAGCAAGAAACTGAAAGGCAGAAAAGTCTGTGTGTCAAGGTTACATAAGGACTGAACAGCTGCAAGTTGCAAGGTCACAAAGAACTGTGTTATCAGTTTTAGAAAAGTAACTGAACTTTGTTGTTTGGTGTCACAATACTACAGCATATACATCTTGGGCTGGCCATGAACTTGGGTCTGAGCCCCTGTCATTGGACAGCCCTATGAAATTCCTTACATGTGATTTTAATGTGTGCTGTTGTTTACTCTTTAGCTAATGTTTATAACTTTTTTCCCCATTTTTTTTATTCGAACATTACAATTAACTTTTGACTTGATTCAGGACCAGCCATTGCCAAATACTAACATAAATCAGAAATACTATGCTTGGCAAATATGGTACTATATACTGGGTATAATTATTGTGACTGAAGGCATGTTACCACCCTGTTTTAAAAGTGATTTGGAAGTGATGGTGATAGGGGACCAACAAAGTTAGTTCCTGCAGTGAGACAGTTCTAGTTGGAATTACCTATTTCTTTGCTAGTGACTCCTTACATGAGCATAGATTACTGAAGAAAGGTATGAAATATAAATTATTTTTTAACTTCTACAGTCACTAGTCGCAGTCAAATTCAGAATGCAAAAAGGCATAATGTCATTCAGCTACTTCCAGCTATGGTGTACAGACTGGTAGATTGCCATTCTTCAGAGATGTACTCAATACACCTAATGCTATGTAAGAGAAGAGGACATCATATAGATGAACCTAATGAGGAAATAATATAATTTATGAATATATACAAGTATACTTGAAAATATATTTTCTAACCAAGAGATTGAATAAGATTATCAGCATTTGATCCTATCAATAGAAATCCTTTGTGCTTCAGTAAAGATATTAGGTTTATAATAATTCAGATATGTATTTAACGTATCTGTTTTTATTCGTTTGGTTCTGAAATAACTCATGAATAATAAAACTGCATTTTTCAGTTAATTGTGCCATTCAAAGCAATAACAGTTTTCACAATTTTTATGCCAAAAATACCAAATCCATTTTATTTATGGGAGGTTTTACATCAAAACTGAAGTAACTGACTAGCAGCGTCACACGTTATCTAATAACTAGGACCCAAATTTTGATGACTTTGCACCTTTTCTTTGATGATGCCAGAGCACAGGTTAGAAACTGGTATTCCATAAGTGCAGCATACCTTTCCCATCCATTACCTCTTCCACCACCCTATCTAACACAAACTGTTATGCAACAATCAGTGGTGTGTGTTACCTCTAGAGCTAGGAGTATTGCATGGCGTAAGAGAACATTCTTTCCGTAACGAATGGGAACTGGACTATTTTTGTATTCAACAGGTGGTCTATTTGTTATGTTGTGCACCTATTTATTTTATTGCACACATCAGACGTTACTTCAATATGAAGCATGCACGAAGTAAAAGTATCATTCAAGAATTGTTTACTTATAAATTCTCGACTGGGTGTGCAAAAGTGGCTAAGTCAAAAAATGTCGAAAATGAGTTCTCCCCAGCCTTTGATGTAATTTTGTGTGCTCTACTCATGTGTCTAATCGGTTAAGTCATATTACTTATAATAGCCGAGTAACACGAGTGTGCAAAAGGAGGTGTCATGAAGTCTTCAGTTGTGCATGTGCAAAGACGGTTAAGCCACTTTTGACTTAGCTTATTTTACACCATCGAACCAGCAGTTAAAAAATAGGTTAAGTCAGTAATAGAGCTCACTTAACTTGTGCACTACAAATTTAAATGATCAATTCTTCATGGGTGATCAGCCGTGTTAAGTATGTGAAGGTCGAGCTTTCGGCCATTATATACTTAACATGGCTGATCACCCGTGAAGAATTGATCACTAACGTTCACCATGAAAGCTTCAAATCTTACAAATTTAAATGACTTACCCAACTTGACACTACACCTATCTTGTGACTGAGTATATATTTTCACTGCACTAATGTGACGATTCAGTAATGCAAAATAACTAACTCTGACTTGTCAACAATACACTGAAAAAATAAAGTATTGCAACCATGAATATCATTTCAGTAAAAACACAGAGAAACCAGTTACCATCTCGTGTCAATTTAACTACTTATATGAAAAATATTTAAATGTTATTCCTGGACAACATGTTGGTAGGATGATATACAAAACTATTTTTGTTCTTCAACTACAGAAACCCAAAGTGGATACATACCAGACATGTGATAGACTTAAACTAAAGATGGAGATCTCTGAAGGTGAAAAATACTAGTTTGAGAGTAAGAAATGCACCAAGAAAAGGTTGACTTGGCAAGTCACTCTCAAGAAATTATTTTACAAGGAAAGCCATAACATTTGACTTACAACAATGCTTGCAAACTCCAGTGGTCAGTGGCTCCACTGCCTTCTACAAAAGACAGCTATGGAGCTGAAACTTAACGTTCACTGCTGTGATGTCAAGCAGGCATACTGTTTCATATAGCACAAAAGACGTCTTAAGAAGGACTAATGAATAGGAACTTGCCTTTACAGTTCATTTAAACAATATCGTCTAGATGTAAAAAATAGCTTATGTATTCCAATTCCTGCCAAGCACAAAACAAAAACAGTCACATTGCAATAATGTGTATGATTGCGCTTCAAGAACACCCAATCCCCCAATCTATTGACCACTAATTCCTAAGATTAGGTCATACACACAAGAGAGGATAGAGATTATGTGATCATAGAAAAAAGGAAATGGAAGTATCATGTTCCTGTTCATCATCCTCACTACTGGATGCAACTCGTTGGTTTATCAGGAAAGAACAAGCCATTTGTCAACAGTGAAATGTCTAAAGAGGACCTTTATGACTTTTTAGCATTGTTAGGGAAAGAACTCCTGCTAGGAAAGGTTGACATAACTGGACAAATGATCGTTTGGAAGGACATGCAGTAGCTCTGTTTTCAAAAGGTATCCTTCAGCAATTATTCCTCAAGTACAAGTTAAGAAAAGATGATTTCAGACTTGTCAGTTTTGTCAGAAGAAGAAATAAATCTGCAGGTATAAAACCTTTAAGAAGTATTCTGGCACAAATGCAGTAAACCTGGCAAAAATAGGACTTGCTGGACCTACTTTCATTTCTCTTGGCTACATTCTGGGAATTCTATAGCATTGAAAATATCTGAAAGTGCTGTTAGTACATTTCCAAATACTGATACCAATAACAATGTTTAGTGAAGAGTGTATTATTATTATTATGATCATTATTATGATCATTATTATGATCATTATTATGATCATTATTATGATCATTATTATGATCATTATTATGATCATTATTATGATTATTATTATTATTATTATTATTATTATTATTATTATTATTATTATTATTATTATTATTATTATTATTATTATTATTAATTATATTTTGAATGGTAAAAGCAATTTCATTGAAATTTAAAGAAAGTCTATGACATTAAAGTGCATAATGATAAGATGCCTTGTTTCCTTACTTCGCATTGTTATATTTTGCCAAGTTCATTAACTTTAACAATCTTTTATAAAAGGTTAAAAAATATACTTACGATTATAAGGTATTATTTTCAAATACTATAGCGATATTGGGGTCATCTCCTTGGTACGGTGGTAGCGCTTCTGTTTACCAAGCGAGAGACCAAGGTTTCATTCCCGGCACCAGCATGAAGATTTTCTTCCACTGGGGGACCTGACACGGGGTGCATTCAGCCTCGTTAGGTCCCTGAGAGGCCAATCAAGGTGCTACTAGATTGAAAAGTTACAGTCCTGGTTGCGTAGACTGCATAACTGGCCGGGAGTGACCAGGGTGCTGAGCACCAGTACTGCACCACACTCTTGACACCTGTGGTAGTTAGAGGTGGCAGATGCAGCAGCTAGGTGGTAAGGGCTGTTGTGCCTTGGATTATTATTATTACCACAGTGATATGTCTTGATTCATTATCCTTGTAATATTTTTATGCTGTCTTTTCTTAAGTTCTGCTAAATGTGAATTCTATATAAATATGGTGGTATTTTATCCCCATGGGAACTACAAGAATTGATTACATATTTAAAAATACAATTTCATTGTATATTCTAGGGGAAAACAATAAATCTTCTGCTGACACCATTAATATAACATTTGTATGGATGTGAATATGTCAAAATGTACTTTGAAGTCATGTAAGTCATGCATCCACCCTCCAACCCTTCAGCAAATCCTTATATAAGGGATGAAGATTTACAGGAATTAAAGAAACCTGATTATTATATTTTCAGTATTAACCAACAAATATTTTTTTTGAAAAATGTGTAGACTTTTGGCACATAAGGGATTTGGAAATTAATTTTAATCTTTAATTTAGTTTTTATCATTATGAGGTTTTTTACTTAACTGCTTTTGCACACCCAGTCGAGAATTGTAATAAACTGCAGCATTAACTTAACTATTATTTATTACTTTCTCTACTGGTAAGTAGGGGAAGTATTGTATTCCACCCAAAAATTCGATGTCGAGATTTCACCAGAAATATATATTTTGAGACCCCCTGAATCCAAAAAAACCATTTTTAGAAAAAGGTCCGTGTGTGTGTCTGTGTGTCAGTCTGTGAACAGCATAACTCAAAAACGAAACGTCGGTTAAAAACCAAATTTGGTATTTAAGTTTAATGTCTTTCAAGGATGCGACACAAAGATTTTGAAGAAAATAGCCCCACCCTAAACTACCCTTTACATGGAAAATTTTGATCTTCTTGAAAATGGCTCTAACGATTTTGATTAAAATGTCATATGTTTGAGATATTTTGATGACAAATGAAACGTATATCTTGAATTTTCTGGCTATACCCCCTGTGGTCTTATTTACTCTGGACGACTTTTGCATAACTGGTAAACTGTTAGAGACAGACCAAATCATACTCTACAAAAAATGTAGATCTTACTAAAATACACAATTTATGTCCAAATAAATTTTCTTGTAGGGTGAACCATTTCGGAGATATTCCTTGTTATGTGTGTGAGTTTCGGAAGACTTGAAACTTTCGTGAAGTGGAACATCGTTGTTCATTTTTTTATATGGTAAGTGTGCAAAGAGAACGGTATCTCAAAGCTTTAAATGATTTGACTATCGCACAAAGCCTACTGTATTCTAATATTCTCCTTGCACCTACAAGAAAATAAGCAATAAGATAATTTGTACAAATGTTTATCTCAACAAGAAGAAGATATAGAAATAAGAATTTGTAAGAATGGTTAGTACAAGAGTAGAGAAAGTCATGTGAGTGTAATACATCAGATTTTTTATGCCAACAAACTTACTGTTGGTGTTTAAACACACAAGTTGTGTGTGAGCAATGTTAGTGGTTAGAGCACCCACCTGGCAAGCGGATGGTCTGTTGTTCAGATCCCAGCTCTGGCATTGAATTTTTCAGTTCCAGTTCTACCTCACATTTACTTAACTGTTTAATGTTTAGCTGCAACAAATTATTGCTTAGTGATAAATATAAGGGCTGGAAAGAAATAAGTGGCATCACTGTGCAGGGGTGTTTGAGCAGTGGTTGGCAATACATATAAAGGTTGGTGAAGCTATACAATTTGGATGACTGCAGTGATACAAGCGGCATCCGTTGAATGCAAGTTATCAAATCATACGGCCCTAAAGGGGATGTTTACCAACTTCGAAATGGACAAAGATCAAAGTGGCCAGTGGAAAAATGCTAGGGAATGTCACTCTGAACTATGTATAGCATGTGGGAATGAGGCTATGTTGTATTGTACTGTGGTATGCTGGATTGCAGCTTTTTATGCAGGGCACGATCATGTGCATCAGGAACCAGCTGGAGGTCAACATGGGGTCAAAAACAGTGTCATTGAATTGATTCAATTTTTGCTGGATGTGGACATCATCTGGAACATCATCTTCGTCCAACACTGCACAGTAAGCAACCCAACTTATGTCCATTGTTTTGCAGGACATCCGTTGTCACAACGCAGTAGCTGTGCAGAATCTATTTGCACAATGGGGGTGGGAAGTTCTACAGCACCTGCCAGACATCAGCCCCTCTGACTTTCTATTCCCTAAGATGAAAGAACTACTGCGAGGGATGTTTCCACTTTAGAGAGGATTTACTTCAAGCTATAGGGCGCTCTTACAAACATCAGCAAAGAGGGCACCACTGCTGGTATCCTGCAACTTCCCTATATCTGGCAACAGGTGCAACATGTGGCAGAGGATTACGTTGAAGGTCTGTAGAACAATAAATAGTTCACACAAGGTTTATTCGTTACCACTTAATAATTTCCAGTCCTCGTATAATGACAGTGTGTGTACTTCTATACAACTTTGCATCATATCATGCTATCTCAGCAGTTCAGTTGTATGTTCAATTCTGGCTGAGTTCGACACCATTTCAAATGAGCACATCAGCAACAGCTACAGGCCTTAGATGCAGAATCCTACTGTTGTTAAGTAAAGATCATCATCATTGTGTTATATTTTTTTTTATTTATCAACATTGCAACTTCTTATCTATTACAGTAAAGAGAGGAAGCAGCTGTCAGAATATCTAAGAAGACAAAACTCAGAAGAATATCAGCTATCACTTTTCTTAATATATTGTGGAAAAAATTAAACCATTCACAATGGGGCAGAGTATTAAAAACTGCTTAACTGTAGTTGCAGAAGATATTTACCTTCACATTATCTAACAATTAACGTGCATCAGTCTGTCATCTCACACAGTTGCTGAAAAAATCATGGAACTGACTTCTGATCTAGAGGCACAGTTAATGAGCAAAGAAAATAACAAAAAACTCTGAAGTGACACTCCTTAGCACTAGATGAAAGTATAGATAACTATACTGCTCAACTAGCCATGTTTATTGGGGTGCTAATGAATACATGAGTGTGACAACAGTTTCTAGATATGGCAGCCCTTAACGATAAAATATATGGCTGTGATATTTGAGGCAGTTTTACATATTGCAGCAAAATTTGAACTGTCATGGGAAAATTAGTCACATGGCCACTGATGGGGTATCTGCAATGATAGGAAAGAAGAATGGTTTTGGTGGACTTTTGAAAAAGATTTTAAATGAAACAGGTGTGGATACAAAGGAGTCCTACATTGCATTACACACAGAGGGAATCTATATGCAACATCTGCAAATATGAAGCATGTGATGGACATAGTTGCAAAAGCAGTAAATTTCGTAAGTCACATTCCTTGCATCATAGACAGTTCTCCGAGTTTCTTAATGATCTTCATTCAGGATATATTACTGCAAAGTTAAACGTTGAAGTGGAAGAGCTATGCTAAAAAGCTTTTTCCTTCTGCGTAATGACATACATGTTTTCTTAGAATCAAAGGTTAATATTCGTAAATGGGAAGTGTGTTAATATTTGCCATATTTAAAAACATTATCGAATAGTTTAATCTTTTATCTTTGTAGGGAATGAGTGTATCTGATCTAGGGCTTGCATTTTTAGAAGATATAAGAAAACATCAACTTCTTAATTATAAATGCAAGGAAAGGATCATACATTTGCCATCATGATAGACAATATTGGGACAGTTATAGCAAATTATGCCTGGGGAGCTTGCAGTTTGCAATGAAAAATGTAAATCATTTCTTTTTTTTAAATTCATTAAAAAACAAGAAGTTACACCTATACATCATATACCATATTTTATCGCATAAGGCTCCCCCTCACATATTTCCCTCCCCTATGATTTATCATCACTATAAATGATTTACCTATTAAACATCACATAATTCCCTCTCCTGGTCCGTTCTTATTGGAACGGTCTTCAAATGACTTAATAATGGACAACAATCGACGAAGCGGTGCCTGTCACGGACAATAATAGATGCAGTGCTTGCCACAAAAATACTCCAATTGCCATTGTCACAACGTATCGTAAAATTGAAATTTGAAGTTGCAGACGTGTTTCTAAGTCAGTTTGTTACAAGTCATCATATTGTTAAGATGAGTTTTTAAAAATACTGGTATTTCTTGTGCCATTAATAGTTCTGATGACATGTTGTGGAATAGTGAACATGAAGATGTGTTATCTGAGCCAGATATAAATGAAAATAGTGATGATAGTGACGAAAGTGAGACGGCAGAATAGAGGAAAGAAACAATGAAACAATACATTGTAAGCCCAATGAAACCGTGGTATGTATCAAGTTCATTCACAAATTACTGTATACCTATATAACTTTCACATACTACTACATGGTTTCCTTTCCTTTGTGAATTCCTAGAAGCACCACTCACATAATTCCCTCCTCAGTGTTTTCAAGCAAATTTTTCGAGGGAAAAAAAAAAGGGGGGGGGGAATTACGCGATAAAA
This sequence comes from Tenodera sinensis, assembly GCA_030765045.1. Lineage (NCBI taxonomy): Eukaryota > Metazoa > Arthropoda > Insecta > Mantodea > Mantidae > Tenodera > Tenodera sinensis. The sequence continues at coordinate 66,758,889 of CM060972.1, forward strand.
TACAGTATGTTTATTTTTTAAAACCTACCTTGGAATTTGAAACAAGATTTGCAGACTTAAAAAAAATTGATAAAGATGATTTCCTATTTTACAACCAAGCATGCTTTAGTACCACAGACGCTACCATTAGTTTGTAATTAGAGCTTTGACCTACAAAACAAGACACCTCTAAAAGTATCAGCTGAAAATGGCTAGATCTGTATTCAATGTTACCTGTGGAAAGGTAATCAAACTGACACATTCTGCAGGACGTATGATTTCAATGTTTGGCAACATATAGCTGCAAACAGTTATTTTCCAAATTTAATCAAAAACAAATACATGATGCAACATAAGTGATCACCATTTAGTTTTACTTTATGTTTGGCAAACACTACTTTAGAACCAGGACATACAAAACTAGTGGAAAATAGGGGATGTCAATGCCCTAGTAATCGTGCAAAAAAAATGAAAATTTCCCTAAATACCAAAGCGTATCTTTTTGTACATTTATGAGACCTTACGTGCTGAAGTATATTTACAATGCCAGTTACATTGTCTTTAGTTACAGGTGAAAATTCCCTTGGAAATCCAAGGTGTGTTTGTAATATACAAAAACCTTATTTGGAGGTTAGTTACGCTGATCTCACCCAACACTGCCAAGTACATTCTTTACTGTAATAACACAATATATTAACGTTTCAACTGCCACACCAATGATGCAAGCTATGGTTATGTGGAAGTGGAGCAGCTGTACAGTGACCATGTGTTTTGCACATACACCAAAAGTGTAGTGGGGTAATCACAATGTTCTCCCACCACTACAAGTTCCTGACCCCATTACTAAGGCTATGAGCAAACTATACATGGCTCATATTTTGAGTGAAATCATACCACTTTTAATGGTCATTTTTCTGCATTTTTGGACATTTTTATATAAGTCATTTCCACGTAATTTTTATGAAACAAAGCCAGGTTTTCAAAATTTTTTTCACAAGTTCGTTGCATTATTCTCATATTGCTAGAATCAAGTTTTACGAACCTCAAAATCTAAAAATTCTTGGAAATCTATCGGAATGTGGCTCGTCTACTAACATTATGTTAAACATATTTTGACTAAAATGGAAAACACGTTGAACAAGAAAGTGGATATGATACAATGTGCAAGACTGTTGGACTGTCAGATAAACAATCCCTTGATAAAGAAGAGCTGCAATCTGTCAATATTTGTTGCTCTGAGCAAGCCCCAGTATCTTCTGTTGATGCTGAAAGAAGCTTCTTTATGTGCAAGTCCGAAATAGTTGTGAATAGACAGTCTTCAAATTTGAAAACTTTGAAAGGTGTTTGTAACATTATAATTCAGTATTCAGTGATAAAGTATAACACTAAATGTGCAAGATCAACAAATGAGGGTAATTTTTAAGTCATTCTTTGTTCTTTAGATAATGTTTAATAAATTTTAAGGTCTTGAAGTCATCATTTTAAGGTCACTTTTAAAATATTCTTTACATCATTACAATTTGGGCTCTACTAATAACTAGGGCTCGGAAGTTCATGCCCTAAAAAACACTGAAATATGCATGCAAATATGCTCTTAAAAACTTCAAAATATGCTAAGAAATATGCACTATTTAATTAAAACAATTAATGTACCTTTGCAGTAGACGAGTTAGTGTAAATAATAAAGTTACCTTATTCCTTAGAGGTTGAAGCAGAAGTTGTCCCGCTGCTAGTATTAACTGCTAAATTGCAGTTCACAACCAACACTTTGTACAAATTTTCAACTGTAAAACGTCGTCTGTTGTCTCGCAGAACACTTTTGTAACGTGAAAAACTTCTCTCCACGGTACAAGATGTTATCGGGGCATATTTAAATGATGTTAGCTGTTTCACAGAGAGAGTCAAGTCTCTTGGTGTGACATGGTTTTCTTTCGAGGATGTCTCAAATATCGCACATCTGTTTGTAACCAGAATTTTTGAAATTACATAATTCACTTTCTCTTTCACTTTTTGTCCTATGCTACCAGGAACCGAACTTAGACCACATATTGTTTTTTCAAAGACAGTGATTCATGCAAAGGAGGTCCTACAACTTCCAATGCTGTTATGGCTGTTGGTAAGACAGAAAAATGGGCAGATATGAAACTAATATCCTCTTTTAACCCAGTGCCTGACAGAATATTTTGCACAGTTTCTATTGATGCAGCATCGTTCGAGTCCAATGAATTAACACCTCCCCGACTATTTCTATGTGCTCAGCATAATATAAAACTCATTGACCCATGTTCCCCATCGAACTAACACTGGTGCAGGTGGAAGTCGGATATTAGGTGCTGTTGATCTAAACAACTTAGCTCTTTTAGGAGATTTAACAAAAATTCTCTTTGTACTGGACACAAATCTATCTACCAGTGGGAAAGAATCATGTATTGTCTCAGAAATTCGATGAAGAGCATGCGCCAAAAAAGTTATATGAATTAAGTTAGGAAAAATACCTTTCAGAGTTTGTCGTGATTTTACCATATGAGGCAACAAATAAAAGCAATCAGTCGTATTGGATTCCACATGGGCATTGTAATTTCAAAGAGTCCATCACAAACTGTGTCACAGTTACATTGTCAGTGGCCGACAATCCGCACACCGCTAATTCATTTTGTATATTTGACAATATGCTATTGTAACAATGTCCTACATAAGTCTTACACAGTGTACGGCACAAGTCATAGGAAAATTCAGTAACCCTACTTCCTAAACACTCTACTAATTCTTTTAGAACAGGTTCTTTGTTTGCGAGTTTTCTGATTTAATTCTCCTTATGTTTTGCTGTGTTTATGTGCTGAACTATTTGAAATATTTTCTTACTCCCTATATTTTTCTCACACGCTCCACAAAACAGTACCTTATTATCTGTAGATATTAGATCACCCGAAAACTCTTTCTGTAAATTAATTAATCTAGCACTCTAAGTTGGTTTTATTTGCGGCATTTGAAGAGCTTTTTAACATTTTATACAACTAATTTAATTTGGTGGGAACCAGTTCACAACACTGTTACGTTTGAAGACCATGACATAACTACTGGTGGGCGGGCAAGTGTTGTTATAATCGTGCTGCTCAAAACTTTGACCTGCACTTTATCTTTGTTAATATAAACCTTGCAGATAACACATTGATTATCCTCTACACACATACATATAATGAAAGGATGGAAATGGGGATTCACTGCATGACAACATGACTAAGCATTGGTTCTCGCCACCTGGCGAGTTATATCATCATATGCAATACTACCAATATGAAAAATATTACCCAGGTGGAAAAAAATTATTAAAAAAAACCATAAAAATCATTAAAATATGCTATATAGGGGCTATAATATTGAAATAATATGCATTTATCGAAATCAGGAAAATATGCAGTTATATACACAATAAAATGTCCAAATAACTTAAAATTCCATAATTCGTGCACATAATGTAAAAGCAAACATTTTTAATCCCGATGAAAAAACATGCAAATGCATGAACTTCCTAGCCCTACTAATAGCACATGTTGATAGCACTACATACTCAAATAACTGTGTGCACCAGAAGATTTTCGTCTCTTCTGAAAAATTTATTTGGGATCTGATACCCCTTCAGAAACAAGTTTATCATTGATTGTTTGGAATTACTGAATTTCACCATTGCTGATGATACTTATGATTTGTGGCCTATGTGTTTTTAATAAGTTTAAGAATTTCTGCCATGATACATGCTCAGTTACATGCTCATTCATACTAGACTCAATGCAGGTTTGGAAATGATTCTACTTATAAAAAAGTTCCCCATCCAGGATCTGACCCTTGGAGCTCTGGTTTGAGAAGCCAGAATGCTGACTACTCAACCACTGAGACTGTTTCACCTCTTGCTCCATGTTACAATATTAATTATAACTCCATAATCACAATAAAAAACTAGAAAACAGCAGAATAAAAATCACTCATGAAATCCTAGGTTTTTGTAAATGATCTCACATACAACTGGTTCTAAGAGCAATGTAAGAAATTAAGTAATCTACAATGCAGAACAATGCTAAATGCATGGGGCCTATAGGGGAAACAAAGTGACTGACAGAAAAATATGTACCTTTTGTGACTGTAAAAGCAGGTTTTACTGCATTTCAAAGACAGTGTGAGCTAGACAACTGCTGAGTCAATTTAGAGTATATTATTGCAATAAATTAATTAGAATGTTTATTGTTATGGAAAAAAGGATCCTAAGCATCTCCTAAATAAACAATACCTGATGCTTACAAACTAATGCCATTTAAAGAAGTTATTTAAGTTACCTTTTAATGTCATTATCCTTCTTCTTCTTCTTTTTCTCTGCATCTTCTTTATCACTGCTGTCACTGTTGTCATGTTTTTCTTCATCCTTTGTTGCTTCAGCTTTCTGTTTATCTTCCTCCTTCTTAGATTTAATTTTTAATTTTGTCCTTCTACTTTCTAAGTTTTCATCATCCTCACTATCTTCCGAATCTATATCTGAGGGCAAGAGATCATCTCCCTTTTTAGAACGTTTGGCTTTGGTTTTCTCTTTCTTCATTGGTGTACTGGTGCCGGTAATACCAGCTGATTTTCCTTTCTTTCGCTTTTTCTTTTTACCTCTTTCACTTTCGCTGTCCTCTTCATTATCTTCTCTGTCTTTCTCATCATCCGATGAATAACCTAACAGACTTTGCTGTGCTTTGCAGCCTCCTTCTGTATATTTTGAGTCTTCTTCTGGTTTTTCTTTTGATACCTCTTCTTCTTGAATGTTCTCAGTGTTTTTCTTGCTATCTGTTGTGATGTCCTTTGTACTTTCAGGTACCTTTGCATCACTCTCAGTGGTTTCATTTTTATTTTCACAATCTTCATCACTTAATGAATCCTCTTCCTTCTCATTAACTCCTTCATTAAGATCCACCTTTTCCAATAATTTTGCTTCCTGGGAACTCACAACTTTTTCATCTTTTATATCTAAACTGTAACTTTTCTTGCTAGACTCAACATCTGAAGTATTATTTTTCTCTGTTGTTTGACTGTTGGTATCCTTTACATCGTTAGCAGCAGTTTCTGGTTCATTATTGTATAAGCATTCTAAGGTTTCATTACTACAAATACTTCCAGCATCACCATCATCATCAGAGCCTCCTTCAGAACTTTTACCTTTGCCTTCATCATCGGAATCTGCTTGGTCATTTTTTTTAGATTGTTTGCTTTTCTTTTTGTTGCTGGATTTATCAGTATTAGAAGATGTTTGGCCATTTTCCACATTATTTTCATGTGTTACATCAGTAGACATATCAAAGATATCAGCCGATGTGTTCATTACCTCGTTTTCTTCAACTTCACTTGTTCCCTCTACATTTCCTGTAGATATATTACTTGCATCCTCAGGACTGCTAACTGCTGCTTCAGTAACACTGGTTTCATGTTGCTTTTCCTCATTTTCACTTGTTTCCATAGCTTCATCTGCATTTTCTACATTTTCATTTCCCTTTTGTGACAATGATGAACTCCTACCACTTTCTAATCCCTTTTGCTTTTCTTCAGTACTTTCATTGTTACCATCTTCTTCATTCTCAGAAGTTTTCTCATTTTCTTTCAAGTTTTTATTGCTTTCTTTGGAAACATCTTCCAAATTCTCATTGCACAATTTAGCAGCTAAACCCTCCTTCATTGTGGACTCTTCACTGCTTGAAGCAGCAGAGTCATTTTTTGACGCTTCTTTTATTCCATTACACAAGTGATCTTCAGATGAGCTGCTTTCTATGTCCTTCTTTAGGGATTTAGATGCATCTTCTTTTTTCTTTGATGCCTTTTCCTTGCGATTAATTTTATTATTTGATCCAGATAAATGAGTTTCATCACTATCAGATATGCTATGCTTACGTTCTACAATCTCATCCTCATCTTCAGCCACACCATTAGCAGTCATTTTCTTGCTATTGTTTTTCTTCCTGACCACAATGCTCTCCTTTTCGCTCTCATCACAACTACCTTCTGATACAATCTTTGCAGTTTGTTTTCGCGGTCTCAGCTTGCGTTTTTCACGTACAGGCTTTTTGCGACTCTTCAATGGTCTATCATCTTCTGATGATGACTTGTCTTTATTACCTTCATTTTCATCTTCGTCGTCAGCAGCAGCAGCATCATCATCAGCAGCAGCATCATCAGCATCAGCATCATCATCATCTTCTTCTTCTTCTAATTCCTTATTGAGTTTAACCACACGAGATTTCCAGTATTTATGATTAAGAGTTAAAAGTCCTTTAGCTCTTTCGAGATTCTCACTAGTCAGCTCAATCAACGCTTGGAATAAATTAACTGTTTTCTCTGCAGTTTTGGTATTGACCATTTTTTCCACAGTAACTTTCTTTTCTATGACTCTTGAAACATTATTGCTGCACAGATTGCTTTGATCAATAATGTCTTGCCCTAGATCTTTTAGCCAACGACAAAACCACTGCGCTGTGCCCTTATCACTTATCTTTGGAAAGGAAGAATTTACTTCATCTGCACTAGAAGCATTTTTAAGCAGACTTTTAGGTTTAGTTGAATCAGATACATTTCCTTTGGTTGAACTTTGATCTACCTTTTTAGAGCATTTATCTTTAATATTTTCTTTGTTTTGTTTCTGCGGATGACTAGCTGTATCCTTCTTTCTCAACTTAGCTGCTTTGGATGAATCATCTGAAACACTTTCTCTGGCTAATCGCTTTTTCTCCTTCAGTTGCTTTTTGGCTTGGTTAGGTTTTAACTTGCTTTGTTCTGTTTCACCATCTGAAGACAGATCTTCATTTTTTCTTCTTCCCTTTTGTCTTTTATCTTTATGGTCAGCACTACCAGGTTCACTTTCTGATGAAGTGCTTCTGTGTCTTTTTCTTTTCTGCTGGGGAGAAAAAGAAAGTAATTTCTGAAGTATAAATATTAATTACACCTTCAAGTGAAATACAAACAAAACATGCTTATACCTTTAAGAACACTGTTATAGAAATTTCTTCCTCTGTAATTACTATAGTTGCCGTCAGGAACAAAGGCGCATCATCTGTCACTTACCGCCATTGTTCCTGATGGCTACTCTAGGTAAATGAAACACTTGGAAAAAATAGTAAGGTTAAAAATATATCAGGAAAGCTTAATGCTACAAATGGAAGAGAAAATGCTCCTTTACTTAATGTAATCAGACATCTGAATTTCTTGCAACTTTCATGGAACTTACATTACATACATTAAAACTTATTTTGAATATTTATTGTAAATGCAAAAACTTATAGCATGTCAAAAACATCTGTAAATATACTAAAAGTGACTGAAAAGATACCTCTCTCACTTTTCAGACATTTAAATATTCTGTTTGTGGCTTTTGGAAACCATGAAAGTGAGGGTCCCTGAGAATAGCTTGGAATTTTGTGGGGCTGTAAAGATAGCTTGTAGGGTAATCACTTTATGTAATACTTTGGTATTTGAAGGAAAATATTGCACACAAACCTGAATACAAGATTTGCAAAAATTATGAATTAAGACTTTGTAAAGTTCTTAATTTCTGTATTTAAATAAATTCAAACACTAAGGTCAAACCACTGCTGTACAAAGTTGTACTTCATTAATAACTATATAGTAGAGTAACAGATATTTTGTAATTCTAAAACGTAATTACAAATTGCACATACAAGTCTGGCTGGGTATATTGGATATCACTGAAAAACAAGAGCCTGGGTGAATGCCTAGTCATATTCATCTAATGTAGCAACTTCGTATAAATAAATTAAATAAACTAATTAAATTCAACAACTGCAGTAGAAAAGTTTTTTTGGGCCATACACAGTATATAGATATCTAAACAGCTGGTGAAAAATCATTTATGTTACAACTATAAAATAAATGATATGTAAAATTTGGACTAAATTAAAATATGTATTACATAGATTATTTTGAAACCCATGATATACGAGGTGCATCCAGAAAGTAAGTCCTGATGACCGATAAAGAGAACAAAAACATCACTAAGTAAGAAATATTTATTGGAATAATTACATAGACGAACTGGCAACTTTTCAACATGGCCATCACCATTGTTGAGGCATTTATCGCAACGGTGCACTATTAATTGTATGCCCAAGTCATAGGATTCTGCCACCAATGTACACAGCCACGAAGTCACTTCATTCTGCACCTCAGTGTCCTGTGAAAACGTTTTCCTGCCAGAAAGCGCTTCATGAGACAGAAGAGATGAAAGTCACTTGGAGCGAAGTCGGGGCTGTAGGGTGGATGTTCGAAGACCTCCCATCCAAACTTATTCAACACATTTCCTGTGGCATTGGCTGTATGGAGTCTTGCATTATCAAGCCTAAGTGTAATGTCTCTTGTCAACATTTCACGTCTTTTGTTCTAGATTGCCCGCTTGTGTTTATGCAACGTATCAATTAGCACTTACGGTCTTCCCTTGCGGTAAAAAGCTGCACAAGAGGACACCACGTCAATCCCAGAAGACAGTGCACATGATTTTTTGACAGAGATTGCTTGAATTTGGTCTTCGCAGGTGAACCACTATGCAGACAATGCACTGATTGTTGTTTTGTCTCTGGTGTGGCATTTGCCACCAATGTTTCATCCCCCAGTGACAATAATGCCGAGAAACTGGTCACCTTACGCTGTGTAATGCTGTAGGAATGTTAATACTGCAGCCAGATGTTTGGTTTTGTGTTCATCTGTCAGTTGTCTAGGCACCCATCTTGCACACACTTTGTGAAAACCAAGTCACTGGGAGACAATTTCGTGCAAAAGCGAGCAAGGCATCTGGGGAAACTGACTAGAGAGTTCTGAAATTGTGAAGCACCGGTTCTGCACAATTGCTTGCCGCACACTTTCCAACACTTCTGGCGTCACCAGGGATGGTCAGCCATTACGGTCTTTGTCATGAATATTGGTTCTTTCTACCGTGAATCGCCTGAACCATCATTTTCCCTTACTGTCACACATGTCTTGTCCATACACATGACAATTGGCGATTGATCTCTGCTGGGGATTGCTTTTGAGCATGCAAAAATCGGATGACTGCACGCCCCTCGCATTTGGTGGGAGACAATATCGGTGCAGCCACTTTCTCCTAACACAGAGCAGTAACTACTGCCGTCACAAAACTGAGACTTTACTGCAATGTTACCATATACTTCCTCTCTTCTCCTGCACACACGCATTCCTATCCGACTGGTGGTGCCATCTTTACGTGATCGGGACTTACTTTCTGGATGCACCTCATATAACTAATAAGATTTTGTAACAGGAAGTTTGCTCATCAAATTACCAGAAAAATGTTTTACAACACTAACAGCCTGAATTCCTGGAGTGGGCATTCTGAAAGCAACATTTTCCCCCTAGTCATTAATCTTAACAAGAGTGAAATGTTTAGTAATAAGAGGAGAAGCTGGGTGGTCTAGTTTAAGGGGAAAATGACCAAAACAGAAGGGTTTAAGCTATTTAACTGGGATGGAGCAGATGTCTGTGATATGACATCTCTGCAAATGGGAAGTGTGAAATTGGGGATTAAACAGTCATCAGAGCCATGCACAGGTTACTAGGGATAAGAAATCATAAGCAGTAAATTTCGTGGGCGATAGCTCTCCAAGGACTCTGGATGTGTTTTGGGTAAATGTTACAACTAAGGGTATTAAAGTGAATGTATAATGCTGATTATAAAGTGTCTTTCTTGTTTGACACCCAGGGATTCCTTGCAATTCTCACTACTGCCCTGAGATTTACCCAACCTGCTTCCAGAAATCCCTGTATCGACCACTAATAGGTGTGGCCGGCACTAAGGACGACACACCGACTGAGCAGCCAAGGAACAGGCAGACGACAGTGTCGCCACCACAATTTTAAGTAGTTATCTCAAATACAATGTGATAAATGCCCTGAAAAATGCCACTGGGCCTCAATTATGATCTCTGGTTATGGTTTCAATTAGATATTTACTGAGAGCCAAATTTTTGTATACTGACTAATCCTAAGGGCACTAACCTGGAGGTAAACCACATAAAAATTGATATCTTTGGCCTTCAATTAATATTTGATTCCAAAACAAAATATTGGATCAATGTTCATATAATAGGAGGAAAGCCAAAATAGACTTTGAAAGAATCATCAAAGGCTTAGGGCAGGCAGAAATTTTGATTGATTTCAGAGGATTAACCTACATATGCTTTCAACTAATTACATGTTAGTAGTAAAATAGCGTAACTTTTACTGTCAATATATTTGTAAAGGTGGCCTGAAAAATAAGTTAGATGCTTTAACAAACACCTACTGTATTAGAATAATGCTGAAGGTATTATGCAGCAATGTGATAGAAATTAACACAGCCAGTGGAACTTTAAACCACCTCATGAGCTACAAAATTTCTTCTTGTCCTGAACTAGGAAATTATTCTTTTGAAGTCTATTTTTTATTTTGACTTTCCTCCCAACCCAACATTTCTTTATGCAAGTGTTATCAACTATCAATCAATAATGTTAACACAAGCCTAAAAACAATGTCAGAAATATTATGCAGCAGAAATATAAGGAGCCAGTGCAACTTTCAATAGTCACAAGTCATCCAATATATTTCTATGCTAATGTACACAATATATTGACTAAATCCTATGTAACATAGGATTTCCAATCTTTTTTTGTTTGCTTGTGGAGGTTTTCTTCTTAACATAAGCACTTATTAATAATTTCATTACAATTAGTATTTCAAACTAACCTGCACAGAGTGTCAACAGCTAAACCTACATAATTTCATATTCTGAATTTTTTAATTTAGTGAATGCTCTAAATCAGGGGGTGGCAAATGTGTACTGGCTGATGATATGACATCGTCAGGAGCAAAGAGTTCACCACCCTGTTTCAACCCTCCCTCCTTCACTCAACTGACCTTTAAATGAAAACAACTAGCAGTGGACATTGATAGATGTAGCTCTTTAGAAACCAATGAAAGAGCAAAGGAACCTTCCTAAAACCAGATGAGTGGGATGAACACTATTTTTGCTGCACTATGGGTGAAAATGTGAAATCTGTTGTGTTTGAATGTTCTGATTGGTGTTTACAAGTCAAACGTTAAAACGACATTATGAACATTGTTACATGGGCTACAACCTAGTCGTAAGTATGAAATCTTAAGCTGTTTTAAAATATTATAATCTTTGTCCATAAATGTAACAATCATGTGAAACTATTGAAGTGGATTACAATGTACCTATACTAAGTTTGTAAAAGCTTACAGGTTGTTGTGTAAAACCATAGTTCTAAACTGAGGTTGCAAATTTACAAACCCAATTTTGAAATCAAATTACAAAGCAAGGCTGGTTTACTTTTATGTAAAGAATTTGATATGGCAACCGTTCCATCTCTGCATTCATTTGCTGCACATATTGCTGCAATGTGTGAGCAATTTTGTTCTAAAATGAAGATTAAAATAAAAACAGACTGCGACTGACAGATGAAAACCTACCTGTTCTGTTGTATTTCAGTACTTCTGAATTAACGTTAGATGTATGCAAAACCATAACACTTCCAATGAAGTAAAAAATACATTAATGAAAAATGAATGTTAAAGCCCACTCAGTTTATGTATAAAGCATGTATAAAATCAAACGTCTGTTAGAAAAGTTCCTTTACACTGCCACTGCGGCTTCCAAACCCCTTCCTTCCTCCACATATCATGTGCATGCCAGGTTGCATTTTCTGATGTCACAATTCGTGCATTTGCGACGACCAATTTGCCAATTCCTGCTCTAAATTATGTCTTATGTAGCGATGCCAAGAGTAAAGTGCTGAGACATATTTATACCATAGGAACAAGACCTCAAGAAAAAAATTCAGGGAAGGGGATGAGGAAATTAGTAAATGATTAAAATTAACAAAAAGTGCACTATGGCTTGATTTTCTATGAAACTTTTACTCTAATAATTCCTAAGAGCATCACGACCTCTTCCTGAGTTTGTTTTTTTAACACACTTGCTAATACAATTTCTAAATGTAATCTAACAATTTCAGTGTATCTGAGTATGCATTATGGCTAACACCTCCACACCATTAAACACCTGGTACCAATAAAATCAGTGTGGTACTTGCACATCAGGTAAACCATCACATTCCTCCTCTACTAATTTCCAATGTTTACATTAAATTAATACAATATCACTTGTTTACGCGTGGTAATAGCAGGAACTAGATTTGTTGCAAGTGATGGCTACAGGCTGTATATTAAGTTGTGAACTGTGATGAGTACAGTGGTGTACACCACAAAGAGAGTGTTTCAAATAACAGTTTTTAAACATGGAAACTCTGAAAAAGTCACAGTGGAGAGTTTTAAACTTTCAAAGCAATGTTTTCCAGTTCTGCATGGAGGAAAAGAAAAACAGTGTAGTTCTTTCTTTACAAAGAGCAGTGCCTAGAACAGTTACAGCAGTAAGAAAAAGTAAAATCACAGTAAAGAGGATCGCTAAAGAATTTGAAAAAGCTAGTATTTCAGGCACAGGAGTTACTACTCCAGGAAAACAACGGAATCGGAAAAAGAGGTTTGAAATGGACAATTTGTGCTAATGAGACAAAAATTCTTTAATTAAAAAAAGTTGAACTTGAATGACTAAAATGAATATATCAATATAGATTAATTCTGCTTCTTTTATGAAACCCGTCTCACCGCCAGCATGAACCACTGTTGCTCTTTGCCCAGCAGATTTATTCACTAAAACTCCTGGAATATCGTCATGTTGCCAACAATTTTTCACAATATAGTGACTATGTACCCAGGTATAATCGGTATAAACTATATCGGTCATGAGACAAATTCATGTTGACCAGTGTTATATAGTGGCTCGCAGAGCAGCCTATTTATGGGCTCTAAGAAGTAATGACTAAAGACTAAGACTAACACGTAGGGACTTAAGAAACGAGTCTCATGAGTGTGAATAGTTGTACTTAATATAGGTTTTCATTGTGTTTTCAAATATGTATTTAGCATTTCTCCATCACCCACAGTTTCTTTTTTATTTCAATTCCAATTTTTTAAAATAAATGTATATATAATTTCATAAGTGTGTCGATCACATAACATTTCTGGAGTATTATGAGGTGCAAGGAATTCCAGCAATGAAGAAGTTGTATAATGCAGCAAACCAGAGAATTTCAGTGGGGACAGATTAATCTACGACTCCAAATCCACAGCAGATTACCACAGTGAGATGAACAAGAACTAACAAAAATGGCTCACTGAAAGGTTTATACCAAACCTCCCGCCCAATAGAACTGTTGTGCTCAATGCACCTTAACACACAGTGCAGGAAAACAAAACTCCAACTATTTTTCTGCTTCCAATAGTGTACACATTTTTGAGGCATGCTGTTCCCTTGTGGTCGTCAACAGAAAGGTGTGAACAGATAGCAGCACCTCCAGCACAAGGTATCTTGCTATATGTCCCGGGTAATACATATTACTGTATGTTAGAATAGCAACACGGTAAAGCCTTCTCCACTAAAAATGTTATGCTATACAGGGTGGCCCACTTAAAACTTTCACTGCAAATATCTCAACAACAAGAGACATCCACTGTCTCTGCAGTCGAGTGGCCAGAGTTCTGGCTTCTCAACCCAAGGGTCCCAGGTTCAATTCCCAGATGGAGTTGGGAATTTTCCTTTAAGCAGAATAACCATACTTGCAGGCATGAATGGGGAACCAAATGTGAATAGGTTTGATGTTAAAAATTATAAAAATCAACATTATGAAACCTTACAGTTCAGCACATAACACTTTCAGATGTTTCTGAATTCAATGCCCCTGATATGACCAAATAATAATATGATTTGAAGCTTTCCTGGCTACGAACATATTCAAGATGTTCTCATGCTTCTAGCCAGGTGTAGTGATGCAGAGTGATCAACATTTCGGGAGTGTACATCTCTCCCATCATCAGGATGATGAATGACTAGTACGAGTGAAGGGACCAGTATATGTACTGTCCGCTAGTACGTACCAAGTAGAAAATGCCCAGTCATACTCGGTATGTACTAGCGGACAGTACATATACTGGTCCCTTCACTCTTGCTAGTCATTCATCATCCTGATGATGGGAGAGATGTACACTCCCGAAACGTCGATCACTCTGTATCACTAAAGCTGGCTAGAAGCCCGAGAACATCTTGAATATGACCAAATAAATTAAAGGGGGCTATACAAACGAGGAAAGAAAAAAAAGCCAAAAATATATATTGAAAAAATTCCTTCATGGATCTGAAGGCAAAGAAGATCATTGAAGTAAATGACAGGCTACTCAGAAACTTAAGCAAAAATGAATTTCAACACAAACTTACAGTATATTTAGATAAACTAGTAAGTGATGTGAATCACCAATGTCAACCCAAACAACCACACATCAGACAACATCCACAAGAATTAATTGAACAATTCTGATGATGGGAGCAATTTATGCTCTTGAAAGCAGTCAAGATAAATATTTACGAGGGGCGTCTCAAAAGTAAGTTGCAGTATTTTTTTAAAAAATAACCAAAAGTTTAAATATTTTAAAAAGGGTATATTTTGAAAGCTACACTCAGTACCTATTTTTCCACATGACTTCCTTGAACCTCAATACATTTTTGATACCGTGGTAACAGTTTTTATCAACCCAATGTCAAACCACTCTCCCGCCAAACTGGATAGCCATCTTACCACTTCTTGTTTCAGTTCATCATTTACGAAGCGCCTTCACCCAAGATGTTGCTGCAGCTCCAGAAAAAGATGGTAATCACTTGGTACAAGGTCAGGTGAATAAGGTGGATGACCAAAAACATTCCATTGAAACTGCTCAAACAGGGCTTGAGTTTCACGAGCAGCATGCGGGCGAGCATTGTCATAGAACAGAAAAACTGTTTTGCTCAACTTTCCCCTCCTTTTGTTTTGTATGACTCTTTTGAGTTTTCTCAGCACCTCACAATAGCGAGCAGCTGTCATTGTGGTCTCACAGGGCAGGTAATCGATTAACAGTACTCCCTTCGAATCCCAGAATATCACTGCTATGACCTTGCCAGTCAATGCAACAACTTTTTTGGTATTGCCTCATCCTTTCGTTTCCACACCATACTCTGTCTCTTGGATTCGGGTGTCCAGTGATGGATCCATGCTTTGTCCCGTCACTATTCTATCGAATAAGCCATCTCCCTCATCCCCAAAAAATTGCAAAAATTGCAATGCGGCGTCAACTCTGCTCCTTGTATTGTTCTGAAAGCAGGTGAGGAACCCATCTTGCACACATTTTCGACAGACACAGATCCTCGGAAATTATCCTGTGGAGTGATGCATGGCTTATTTCAATATAAGGAGGAAGTTCCAACAAAACTGCATCAAGTGTAAAGCACCGACCGGTGTTCACGACTGCCCAAACCTCATCAACAATATCCGGAGCGTGGGAAGTAGAGAGTCGGCCACTTCGTTGCTCATTGTGTAATGTTGTTCTCCCTTCAATGAACGATTGGCGCCAACTAGAAACCATTTGCCTTGACATAACGTCTTTTCCATAAACACTGCACAACTCGCGATGAATTTCACATTTATTTTTTCCCATCAAAAAACTGATTACAGCGCGAACTTCGCAATCGGCAGTAGGAACGAGATGAGTCTCCATTGTTACTGCCATTTTAATACCCAAGCAATAAACTTAGGTGGCTAGAAGTTTACAGTGCTGCTACTGCACCCATACCTATATTCCCTGGTATTTTCAGACTTTTCCTGCCTACTGTGAGGATTTAAAAAAATAGTGCAACTTACTTTTGAGATGCCCCTCTTAATTGATTCTAAGTATTCCAACACAAATTCAATTTTTATAATAATTAAGCTTATAGTGTTTTAAATGGGTATTTGTATTACTTATGCTGCAATTGATATTGTGGAAAATCACATTAAAATGGCATTTGATGCATTGCAATGAAATTACAACTTGAAGCTGACATTTGACATATGACAAGGTACACAACAGTTGCACATCCTGAGGTACATGTTGCAGTTAATTGCAATGTGATTGATGTACTACAGTGAGACAAAAGCTGTTTCTAATGTTATTTCTACTGTTATCAAGTGGACTGGAAATAACACAATTTCCAGCCACAAAAATGGAAAATAAGTAAACGTTTTTCTCTTTCGTATTTTATTTATCTATTAAAATGTATGCAACATGTACAACAATGTTTTTGCCCTGAAATTGAATTTCATTGGTAAACATAAGGAATGTCTGTTGCACTCTTCCATATGCCTAGTTCAGAATGTTGATAAACTGAAGGTAGAATACATCCACAGTACACTATTCAATGCAATCCTTTTCAATTGTGTACTCAAAGGAACAATAAGACATTGGTGCCGTGTTTGCGAATGGCTCTTAATATAGAAAACTGAACTGTATTGAGGCACATTAAGTTGAACATAGTATACTGTACACAGTAATTAGAACCAATAACTTCAATGTGGAAGTTATTTAACCTGTGTTCGCCCGCCTTGGTAGTGTGGTTGTAGCATGTTCAAAAAATTAAAAATATTTTGTTGTTTAACCTCTTGAGTGATGGCCATTTAAAACGTCTGCAAGCCGAGAACTGCTAGCATTTAAATTGTTAAATGCACTAAAAGTGCTTCGTATATACACAGCTGTATTTTGTGTAAATATTAAGTTATTTTAATGAAACAAAAACTGATATAAAACTCGTTATATGCAGTATACATGTACCTCATCAGCAAATTTGAGTTGCATTTACATAACGTTGAAATGGCACTATTTTGTTTCACTGTGGTGAAAAGTTAACTTTGCTCTGTCGAACGCATCTAAAGCACGTTCCACCCTTAGATGACGGTACACGTTAAATGGAGAGCAGTGTTGCAACATGTACTAGTTGCAAATCTTTCTCCGCGCGCGATCCCGAGGTGGCCGAGTCCTGTACTTAGTCCTTCAATTGCTGCTTGACGGACACTTAACTTTGGTATCTGTTTCCCTCCATGCCTTTGTTACTGTATGACCTAAATTTACAAATGACTCGTCTGTATAAACAATTGATTTCCCCTGGTCCCTAAACCTTTTTATGCCTTTTAGATATTTATGTCGCCATCTGATGATATCAATATCGTCTCTTTCTATTAATATGCACTTGTTACCCCTTCTTTCATATTCAGACCCCAAATCATGAAAGAACCAACTAAGAGTGGCTCTTGAGAAATTTGGTAGTGTCCTATCACTGTTGAACCGTGACAAAATTATATTCAGTGTGGGTGGAATATTTGTAAACAGTAAAGAATGAACAATTCGCCGCACTCCACATTGCACTATTCACTATATACTTCTTTTTTTTTCCCCGCCCTTTTTGCTTTCTTTTTCGATGGCGTTCTTAGAGTCCTTTCACTACTTCCTTTTTAATCCTATACACTACTGCTTCTGAACACCCGATAGCCTTAGCTGTTTCTTTTACTGACTTACTTACACGCGTTTTACTTGAAAAATAATCTAACACCTTCATAATTATTTGGCGTTTCTTACTTCTTAATTTACCAATATATCGTCTCTTCCTAGCTTCCCCTTCATAACTACAAATATTTATGAAACTATTAAACAAATAATGCAATAACAGCTCATAGATTTCACACAGTTACACACCGACTTCTTTCAAACTAATGCTAGTGCTGCTCCTTATACTATCTTCTGTGTCAGGCCTGGCGCGAGAATACGCCGAATAGATGAATACTTTTGTTTGCCCTACTTGATGAAAGAAAGAAGTTACAGCCTTTTGGTTTATTTTAAAAACTTTCTCCAACCCTCATCAACATTTGTTCTCGCTGGTT
Organism: Tenodera sinensis; assembly: GCA_030765045.1. Classification (NCBI taxonomy): domain Eukaryota; kingdom Metazoa; phylum Arthropoda; class Insecta; order Mantodea; family Mantidae; genus Tenodera; species Tenodera sinensis. The sequence goes on from CM060972.1 coordinate 66,776,744, forward strand.
CCCTGATGTAAACTCGATAACAAAATAGTTTCACACTGCGTAACTTTTGCAGTGCACTGGTATAAAAGTTTCCGAAAACATTTAATTTATAAAATTATAACACTTAACTGAGTAAACATAGAGAATTCAAAGTGGGCAGGTAGTAGCACTATAGTTTACTCTACCTAAGAACAAAATATAGATGCATTCTAACAGTTAGTTTGTTAGTTAGTGCGTGATGAGTATAGAAACAGCACATATTGGACTTCTATTGAAAAAAAATGTTTTTTGAAGAAATACGGGCCTATAGAAATGTATAAGGACTCTAAAAAGGATATAAACTAATAGAGAAAAAAATTCTGCATAGAATAATGTGTTCAAACCTGAAATTTATAACAACTGAATATTTATACCATGCTATTAGGAACCTGGCAACAGCGTGAAGGTAAAAAAGGACGAGGCTAATGGCAACTTGTATGCGCTAGATAGAGACAGATATATCCCATTTAACTCCATACTGTGAAACCGAAATTATAATGTCAATATATATTTGATAATGGAAAGAAACAAAAGGAGATTCTAGTCAATAGTGAAGGGGAAGACGTAATAAAGCTAATATGTTAAAGTCTCAAGAATGGAAGCCTAGGCAGATTTAAAAGAGTGATAAGGTTAAAATTGTTGTATGCACAAAACTAACGATTTAGCGGGCTGATTCCTATCTTATTACCATGACGTGCTCTAAAGTTAGCCAATGGACATCGCTTCCTTCTTGTTGCCCGCGCAAAAACAAATGCAACGCAAGACACACTCGTCTTGAATCGAGCCGAGAGTACGCGTGCAACTTGGGAGTTGTACGTAAGCTAGCGCGTATACATAATTCAGCGGTCGCTAAAGGGTGACAAAGTTAAAGTGCTATAACGTTGTAGTTGAAGTTACAAAGTTACATTCTATTTAAATATCGTCGGCAGTTCTCTACAAATCTGGAAATTTACAAATAAAGTGATATGTCGGTTAATTCTTCGTTTGGTTCCATTCCTACCATAACTCGCGCATACCTTGAGATTAAGACCTCTTGCTAGAGCTAGTCCGGACACCAAACACGAGATCTGATAGGTCTTAAAGGCGACGTCTTCGACGGAGAGGAGCGTTTGCATCAACTGTCATCTAAGAGTGGAACAAGGTATAGTATAAGTTCTCTGAAAGAAACAGTAGTCAACCCGTTGTATGTGTGGCTTATGTGTCAGCAAAACAAGGCATCATGTGAAATAAAGCACTAGTGTATGTGTGGTCTCTGAGTCATCAGAATAGCGCATGTTTCCAACTTTTGCTTGCACGTTTTTCGTAACTTGGATAGCAGACTCAGTTTCTTTCTTTGGTGTAATACATACATATACTTTCCGGCTTGTAGCTGAAGTCAGAAATGGTATAAAAAGGTATTTTTGCACCAACTGGATATAACCATATACAATTGTTTGGTAATTTAGAGAGCTCTAAACCCACAGAGAACAATGACCTACCTGGACTTACGACTATCAATAGCTTGCAGCCTAATTGAACAATACCACGTTGGAGGTAGAAAATTCAGAACCCCTGCACCCCTCAGACTTCAAGGAAAACATTATCCTACAAGGATACCACCAACAGCAAAGAAGTCTGTCCCATCTCGAAAGTGTTTCGTGTGCGCAAGAAGGGAATTCGCAAATATGGAGATGTACCCTTGTGTGTTTACCCTGTTTTGAGGCATATCACTGCACAAGGAACATATAAAGGTAAGCCAGTGAAGTATATAGACTTTACTTAAATGCTGCAAAGGGAAAATTAAAATAAGCTGATTAGATAAGGAATAAATTAGGGTTAAATGCGCAAATGCACAAGACGTGTATACACGCCCATAACACTTATCCGTCATTTTAAATGGACGTGATTTCACTTCCATATCGCTGAAGAGGTTAAAGTGGCCCACAGAGATGGAAGTCTGAAAAATCAGATGAAATGGCCTTTCTATGAATCTTGGTGAACATTCGTGGAACACCTCGTGAGAATGAATTTGAATATTCAAGAGTCTCAGTCATTGTACACGCACTTCTAATGCTGACCAATAAACGTAGAGCCGATTTTCAAGTGATGTGCTGGTCTGCACAAATAATGGTATCCGTGCAATTCAGCCTGTCTGGAGCAGTGGCTGTTACAGGACGTCCCGAGCATGGCTGATCATGGAGCTCTGCTTCTATATTTCCTGATGCTTTAGCTTTCTTTACCCACCACCCAACTGTGCTATCAACTGCATCAATACTAGGCTTAGTAGGTCAGCTACATTAAAGAGGATTCAAGTTATGCATATTTGTAGTCCTGTGACAACACAGTGTGGGGAACCTGCTCTACAGACAGAACATGCTTAACTTCATGCTTTCGGTAGCTGACCTACTAAGCCTAATCATTACTATACACTGCACACAAACGTTTATGGATGTGCACCATGGTTTCAAGATATCTAGCCCAGGAGAGGTGTAGGCCTAAGATTCATAGGATCTGAGCCTGTCTTTGGAGTATCCTTCAGGAGTATCAAGTATGAGATAATCCAGCTAACAGCTTGGATTCATCTTGAGATCCAGAGTAAGCAAACTGCTGTCAGGAGTAAATTAATCCTAGCATTACCACGGGGGAAGAGGGATACTTTATGCGCAACTTCTGTAATTTTTTACATTCTATTTTTTAATTTTTTTGATTAAAGGCATGCAGTTAACAGCTATTGTCAATCACTGTTTCTACAAATGAATTGCGTAATTGTTTTGAAGTTTTCAATGTTGGTCTTTTGGAGAAACAACAAAATGTCAAGGTGATCATAAAGTACTGCCCCATTGGTATAATAATTCATGTAAAAAAGGAATAGTTAAACAAGGTTAAATATTACCTTTACAAACATGACAAGATATGAAAGGTAGAACTGGAACTTAAAAATTCAATGCCACAACCGGGATTTGAACCACAGACCTTCCGCTTACCGGGCAGATGCTCTACCACTGAGCTATTGTGACAAACTGCCAGAATGGCATTAACTTCTCAAACCAGTTCGTATTTCTCCTAGTAAACCACAAAGGCAGTCTCACATCAGAGACAAATTACCCCAATGGTGACTTACTATTGTAAGTACTTTATATACCAGGATTAAATAACCTTCAGATGGTAATTATTATTTATTTATGCCAACAAACTTACTGTATATAAAGTACTTACATGCAGTCATGCATCAAGCAGAAGATCTGTGGTTCAAATGCAGGCTATGACATTGAATTTTTCAGTCCTGATTTTACCTCTAAAATTTAATACCCAATTTTAAAATAAATTTGTTTTAAAAATTGCTTTTGCTAACAGTGGTGGTCACAAAGTTGGTACTTAAAGTTTTGAAATAAGGTTTGGCACTGCTAGTGTTAATTGAGTTTCTCCTGAACTTACCTATATCTAGGCTCATAGATGTTGTTAGATATTTGACTGGCCACAACACCCTGTGCAGACATTTATGGATAATGGGGACATAGAAAATGTTAAACCCTCTAGCATATAATATGCCAGTGTGAAATATTTGCTATGCACTATAGCTCCTTCATGGAACCTGAGGATATAGAAAGGGCAGATATCAAGGATGTTGTCCCTTTTATCAGGACTTTAATAGTCTACCTAGTACATAAGGTATAACAGACTCCAAGAGCCTACATGAAGGCCTCTAGCAGGGCCACTTAGTTTATCGTCAATAATGATCATCACATATCAGGTAAAGATTTGTGTTAACAAAAGAGACATGGCTATGAAGTATTGATGCATATTGTAATGGAAAGCCATAACATATTAACATAACTTTGTAATTTACTGCATACAGGAGCACTGAATTTCGGCATCTTGCTGCAAGCTACAACAACATTGCAATGAGAACTGAAAGAGTGAGTGAGTGGTGATGTTTAAGGGTCCGTTGACAACTAGGTCATTAGGGCCCAATGTCCAAAAATAAAACAACGAAACAACTAATAAAACCTCACCCCTAAAAAGTTAAAAAAGAGCTGTTAAAAGAACTAAGAATGAGAGTAAAGACAGCTTTAAGTTAAAACCTGGTAAAATGTTGTTGTTTGTTGTTTTCTAGTGCCTTGCATCTGGCAATGAAGCCATTAGCATTCGTGCTTTCCAATACTTTTGAACTGTAGTTTCTTCTGATCTTAATGCTTCACAGGTCTTCAAGTGTTCTTCATTCATTTCTGCTGGATCGTTACACAGGACACATATCGGTGAGGCTGAGATACCTATTCTGTAGAGATGACTTGCCAAGCAGTCATGATTTGTCAATAGTCGGAAGGCTGCAACAGCTGTTTTCCTTGGTTTCTGGGGGATTATATTTGGATTGGAAAGTAGTGTAATCCATTTTTTATCTTTGGCATTTGTTTCTATTTCTTGTAGGTATGAATGACAAAAATTTTTAATGATCAAGCGTTTTATTGAGGAATATGAGAAATTGAATTTAGACTTTTGTGTTATTGTTGTGGCTTTCTTTGCAAGTGAGTCTGCAGCTTCGTTCCCCATGACTCCACAGTGTGCTGGAATCCATTGGAGATGAACAGTCTTATTAACTTTTTGGAGTTGTGTTAACATTTTGTAGCATTCTCTAATTTTTGTTGACTTCTTTGTAGTATTTGAACATATTCCCTGAATTGCAGCTTTAGAATCTGAAAGAATTACTGCCTTGTTAAATTTATTTAAGGGAAGATTTAATAATTGTCGGAGAGCAATGTATATAGCCTCTATTTCTCCATCATAATTTGTTGTGTCTCTGCCAACAGAATGATAAAAGGAAAAATGTGAACATGTAACTCCAGCTCCAGTAAGGTTTTCCTTGGAGGATCCATCAGTATATATGTGCAGCCATTCTTCTGTGGGATACCTAGTATTGATTGTTTCCAGAGCTAGAAGTTTTTGTATTTCTTTTGGTGTGTCTGATTTACTTATTTCCTCTATTAATTCCAAATTGAAGGTAGGTTGCAATAATTCCAATGGATTTTCTCTAATAAGCAGATTTTCTCTGGTGTTAGGAATGTTCAATTTGGATTTAATGTATGTTACCTTTTCTAGGAAACTACTATGAGTTTTAAGGATTGAAGGGGGGAGGTTCTCTTCTGTCCATTTAGAGTTTGGCAGTCGTAACATTTTCTCGTGTTGGAGCAATGCTTGTTCTTCTATTTTTGTTGTTATTGATGGGGTCCGTGTTAAGGCAAGCATGGCATCAATAGGTGTGGATTTAACTGCTCCAGTGATTAGGCGAAGAGCCTGATTTTGTATTTGTTCAAGTTTATTGATGTTAGCATTTGCTGCTGTTATTAAAGCTTCAGAACAGTACAAGAGGTTTGGTTTAATATACATTTTGTATGTTGTGTTAAGGACTCTCCTTGAGCAGCCCCATTTAGCACCAGCTAACCTTTTCAGGATTTGCAATTTCTTTTCAACCTTTTCTGAGATGTTTGTTATATGTTTTTTTCCAACTTAGCTTTCTGTCGAAAGTGATGCCTAAGTATTTGGCATCATCAACTGCTTTGAGTGGTTTACCATTATAATTTATGCTAATATTAACTGGTTTGTATTTTAGTGTAAATAATTCATAATTTGTTTTTTCCACATTGATAGTCATGAGGTTTTTGGAGCTCCATTCATGTACTTTGTTTAGGGCTGTTTCTATTCTGTCTTTAATTAATTCAGGTTTTTTTGAAGAGCCTGAAGTCCAAATGACTACATCGTCAGCAAATAGAGCAATTTTGGTTTCTAAAGTTTTTATTATTGATGGAAGGTCATTTATATATATGTTAAAGAGTGTTGTGCTCAGAACAGCACCTTGTGGAAGTCCTCGGTGTGTTTGTTTATATTTGGAAATGTATGTATTATATTTTGTGGCACAAAATCTTTGTGAAATAAACTGAGTTATCCACTTAAGCATGTTACTTTTCACACCTATTGATTGCAACTTCTCAACTAATTTATTTCTCCAGACTGAGTCATATGCTGATTTAAAATCAATGAATACTGCCAAGGTATCCTCCTTTCTATTGAAAGCTTCCTTCATGTCTTGGCTTAGTAGGAGTACATTTTCACTTGTACTATGATTCTGTCTGAAGCCGGTCTGTGAACTATTAATTAAGTTGTAATATTCTAGGAACCAGTTAAGTCTAGATGCCACCATTCTTTCCATTTTACCTGGTAAAATGTAACTTGATAAAACTGTTTAAAAGTAAAGACAAAACGGGTAAAGAAGTCTAAAATTCTAACACCAACAAAATAAAATACACTTTACACCTGCTTCCCGAAATCGATATTTGCAACAAACCGCACTACTGTAGCTACAGCTACTGGGTTGTTGCCTAAAACAGTGCACAGTGTAAGACCCAGACCAAGGGACTGGCGCTCATGAGCGTAACATGGACAATCAATAAGCACATGTGCTACAGACAGTTTAACAGAGCACGTAGCACAGATATGTGCCCGGTCACCACGTAGAAGGGGCCCATGAGTAGTTCTGGTGTGGCCTATCCTCAGGCAGTTTAGGATCACCTCTTCCCACCTGGAATCCCTGCAAGAGGTCTGCCAGGGTTGAACCGTGTCTGATTGTCTGCAATTGAGTGCCACTTAACGTTTACCAGGACTGCTATCAGATAGCAAATAGATGGCGTCAGAAGTAATACTGCACATCTACATGCGGCAGCGTGCGAGTGGAAATGACAGGCAGACTTAGCACCTGCATCTGCCTCCTCATTCCCGGGAATACCTACATGACCTGGGCACCAGGTAAAAACGAACGGTACCCGCAAGATAACAACTGAGATGCAAGAGTCTGTATTTTAAGAACTAATGCTGAATTGCCAATAAACTGTTGTCTCATCTGAATAGCGCTCAGCGAGTTGCAACAGATGATAAAACGTCCAGGTACTGAACTGGAGATAAAAAGTAAAAAATAAAAGATCGCAAACAACTCTGCAGTAAAAACTGAACTGTTGTCCAGAAGTCGGTACTTGTGAGCCTTGCCATTGTAGATGAAACTACATCCCGTAATTCCCCCACCTGGGATCCGTCAGTGAATACCAGAGTATAATTCCGGTAACGGTCCATAAGTGTGGTGAAGAGTTGGCATAACACTGAGGAAGGGTTAGTCATCTTCACATAGCCCGATAGCTCCAAGTCAAAGTGTGCATGCTAGAGTTGCCACGGAGGACAGTGGTCAAAAGTGTCGCTCTAAGGCAGGCAGGCTCAGGGCATGTTTGGTGAGCAGTTTGCAAAATCTGATACCACTCGGTTGGGATATGGTGGTGTTCTGCAGATAACGGTGGGTGAGGTTTGGACGCAAAACAGGCAGGAAAGACGGATGGCCTGGATGAGTGGCCAGATGTGCTACTTACGAGCAAAGCAAGTACGAGCGTCGGACACAGTGGAGGTTCATCAGAATTGGCATACAATCGACTCCACTGGTGCAGAACGCCCCAGTTGCAAGATGGATTCCAACATGTTAATAGTGTCTAGAAGGTGAAGTTTAGGGGAAAAACTGAAAGAAAAACAAAGATAGACCCGCACTCACTATTGCCTTTTAAAATAAACACAAGCAGTAATTCAAACGCTTTCTGTTACCTACACATTTATTTGCGCAGCAGCACTCATTGTTGTAAAGAAAATAAGAACTGAATGAAGGACGCCTATGTTGTCTGCAACTTAAGGACAAAAACATGCATTCAGCGAAGTAACTTTCATTGTCATGGACTAACAGTTATTGAAATAAAATGTACCCAAAGGAAATGTTGAATAACTAGTAAATAATAGATAAATAATGAAATAAAGCAACAAAAAGTATTTATTTTGTAAAATAGGCATTTATATTTAAAAAGGCAGAAAAAGACAACATAAAACTGTGGCATTTCAATCACACAGGTATAGTTCATATAGATTCACTTTGAAATTGAAGATAGATTTGACATTGAGACAGGATATTGTAAGACCCCAAAAGAAAATCGTTTATATGAATATTTGTTAAGAGTGTAATTTGTTTTTGATGTTGGTATGAGTTGGTTAAATGACGAAAACGTGTTACTAATGTTCATTGTTACAAACAATTAAGTTTGTTTAAAGACGTCATAAATATTTCCATATTTAATTTTAATACATATGTATAAATAAAAGAATTATATGTGTTCAATATTAAAAGCGAAGGGAGAATAGCTAAAGATCGCTTCCCTAACAATACAGGAACTATTCTATGAACGCATACGCGGATGTACACAAAAAGAAGTGTGATGTGGCGCCAATTGTCTAATTATTATCGTCTGTGTCTTTGGTGTAGATGGACACATTTTTATGTGTATGCATCATAAAATAGTGAAAGTAAATTTACTAAGTGTTTAAAGACCGTTAATTTGTGTAAAATAAGTGAAACATTAGCTAACTTTAATAAGTTATTTAATATGAAGTGTGTGATTAAATAAAAGGATGTAAAATAGACAAAGTGTAAAGTGATAGAAAACACATTTAGCGAAATATCGCTAAATTTTCAGACATTAAATCTCGGCGATGCTAGGGAAGTCGATCCACTGAAATAAAAGACTTACTACTGTGATACGATTTAAATACTGTGAACAAGAAGGTGCGAATAAAATATTTCACTAAAGCTAACCCCGAGTGTATGTTCATTCCCTCCAGTACCACGACCCGAGATAAAGAGAGAGTCAAAAGCTCATCACAATCACCATATTAATCATAAAAACAGCACCAACATGTTTAAAAAGGCATTCTACCTAAATTCTGGGCTCTGCTGATAACCATACCAAAGTTTAGTAAAATAACTAAAAAACTAAACAAATTAAAAACTAAAAATCACAACTGCAAAATTCCAAAAATAGATTTTAAAAAGTTGGAATTGCAATTCATTAAATTGGTTTGCATTTAATGCCATTTAATGTTCTGTATTCAAATAAATACAGTATTAACTTATGTATTTGAATAAGCTGGTAACAGTGATGTGAAACTAAATTATACAAATTGAATCGTTGAAACACTTATCAATTTGGCAAAATATGTCAAAATCCCTTTTTGTCTTAAGCAATAAAATGAGGACAAAGACATTAAATCTAAAGAAAAAACTTGAATACTTGCACTGAAAACAAAATTCACGATACTGTAACCTCAAGAAACAGACAACCATTAACCTTGAAATATCAACCATTCCAAACAGAATTTCAATAAATCAGAACTCACACTATAACAAATCATTTAGAAGAAAACACCAAATTAGTAATTCAGAAAGAATGTGTTTCAATCTTAAATGAGTTACAAGCTATAATTCACAATAATTTCCCAGACAAACAAATTATCAATTCTTTTAAATCCAAACCAGTTATTTACACAAATGCAGACAAAGGTGGTAAATTAGTTATCCTGAACAAAGAAGATTATATTTCCAGAGTGGAAGATATACAAGAAAAAATGTACACTGAAATCAAAACATCCACTCAAGTCCCAAATAAAAGCCTTCAACTGTTAACAATTTTAAAACCTTAACAAAGAAGAAAAAATCCATAATCAAACTAAATCATCTCACCTTACCGAGATTGTATGCACTTCCAAAAATTCATAAACCAGGCAATAAAATGAGACTCTTAGTAAACAATATTGATTCATTCGCATATAATTTGGCAAAGTGGCTTACAAAGAAGTTCACAACACTACCTAAGTACAACAGTTTAAGTATCAGGAATTCTCAGGATATAGTTAAGCAAATAGAGCACTTAGAATTAAATCCAGAATATAAACTAGTATCTTTTTATGTCACAGTCCTCTTCCCTAGTATTCCAATTGATGAACTTATATGCCAACTGAAAAATGGCTTATCCATAACGACATACCACCAGATGAAATATATGACCTGATGAATCTTGCAGAAATTGCATAACTCAAAATTGCTTCATGTTTAACGATAGGTTCTAACAATAGACTTCAGGCTTATCCATGGGTAATCCATTACCACCATTCCTGGCAGATTTGTTCATGAAAAACGTGGAAACACACATAAAAACCTCTTTTCCACACATGTGCAAAATTTGGCCCAGATATGTGGACAATGTTTTTGCAATAGTACCTAAAAAGTTCATCCATGATTCTCTCTAATTATTCAACTTACAAAAGAGCCATACGATTCACTATGAAAGCTGAAGAAAAAGAAACATTCAGAAAACTACATAAAAAGTAATGGTTTCAAGCCAGTTCTAAACAAACATGCTGTCCTAAATAGTTCAACCCACAGATTGGTGTACATCCCTTTGTCAGAAGGAGAATACAAACAAGAATACAATCACATAGTCAGCACAGCAATTAACAATGGCTTCAACCAAAAATCATTGACAAGAAAATAATGAAATTTAAAAAACAGAAATACATGAAACAGGCCACTAAACTCACTCAACAAAAAAGCAAAATGATTTTCAAAAAATTCATTCCATCCAAGTAAGCACTACAAATTCTACATCTTCAAAAAATACAGCATCAACTTGGCTCCACAAAATAATTTCAGGATAGAGAAATTATTATGCAACAAATCAATGTGCCAAATACCATGGAACAAAAAGGCAGGAATCTATAAAATTAGTTACCCAGATTGTGACCAAATTTACATAGGAGAAACTAAGAGAAATTTAGAAACCAGTAAATAAGGAAATAATGAAGCTATTAACAGTGAAGCAACAAGAATCTAAAGTAAAAACAAATTAGAAACTAAAAGCTTGGAATATTACTAAGATAAGTGAAGCTTTTAGTTTCTAATTTTTTTTACTTTAGATTTAGAAACCAGATTAAAAGAGTACATGAGATGCATCAAATACAAACAGATGGATAAATATGCCGTTGCACACCATTTTTGGACTTCAATGTTTCAACACGATTCAATTTTTATAACAATACAGCATTAACTACTTTCTTAAAAATGCAAAGAAACTTGCACTACATGTTTTGATAATTATAAAAAATAGTAATTTACACATCACTTCAATCTATATTTGTTGCAGCTGCAAAACAATAAGCAGCTTATGAAGCCACTTCAATTAGTACACGTGCTTTAAAATAATTGATGTTGCCAAGGCAAGCTGGTGTTACTCCATTGTGTACTGTAATTTGTTACACATTGTCAAAACAAATTTGGTACTGATTCATTGGTTAAACTGGATTTGGTAGTAATTTTTGTCGTTTTCACTAAAATTCAAAAAGTGTAGTATCATTCAGCGATTGCTTTTTACTTTTGGATGGGGAAATGATTAATACTGCATATGCGCTAAAGTCAATTTTCCCTCACGGATACTTATGTCACCAAATCTTGAGTAGGTGCATAAATATCCTGAACTCATAATTACTGATTTAAGAAAATAATATTGCCTCACTGTAGTTAGAGGACCATCCACACAACATTTTAGCAAAGCTGCTTAGCTTAGATACTGTGACCGTGCTAAAATAAATTTTTCTTCACAAATGCTTACGTTAGCAAATTCTGGGTAGGTGCATAAATATTGTGTGTTCATGAATACTGTTTTGAGAACACGTTGCCTCATTGTAGTTGTAGGACCACCCACACAACATTTAGTGAAGCTACTTAGATAGCAGATGCTAAAGCCATTTCCATACTGAAGTTCATACGATGCACATGTATAAATACCATATTATGACTATCAATTACTGTTTGTAAAGTATATTGTTACAAGTTCTGCAATAAACGTGGGTCATACCACACTACATGTGCGTGAAAAGTGATGTGAAATGTTTTAGCAAATATGCAATCTAAAACCAGGAAAACTTGCGAGATAAAAACAGAATTGGATGTTGTTTATAGGGACCTTTCACCACATATCACAACAGTTATGTTGGTAGCCCGCCTCGGTAGAGTGATGGTTAGCGTGTCTACCTCACATTTAAGAGGTCGCGAGTTTGAATCTCGCTTAGGGTAAGTTATCCGGGTAAAGTTTTTTCCGAGGTTTTCCCTACATTGTTGTTGTAGTGTTTAACGCCCGCTTTTACTACTACGGCACCGCAGGCGGTGACACTGATGATACATGGAATGAAGATGGAGCACCGGTGGAATGAGATGGCGGGGGAAACCGGAGCACCCGGAGAAAACCCGCCCTGACGCCGCTTCGTCCACCACGAATACCACATGCGGGTCTCTGGGATCGAACCCAGGGTTTTTCCTACCCTGAGAAGACGAATGTCGGGTAACTTAAAGATCCATGGACCTCGGGCTCATTTGAGCATCATTGCACCCATTTCATTTCATTCATTCGTCCGATATGACACAATGTTGGAGGACGTTAATTTAAAAAAAAAAAAAAAAAGTTATATTGGTTCAATGGCTTCACATGTGGTTGAACATCCATTTTTTACTTTCTCTACTGGTAAGTAGGGGAAGTATTGTATTCCACCCAAAAATTCGAAGTCGAGATTTCACCGGAAATACATGTTTTGAGGCCCCCTGAATCCAAAAAAAAAGCATTTTTAGAAAAAGGTGTGTCTGTGTGTCTGTCAGTCTCTCAGTCTGTCAGTCTGTCAGTCTGTGGACAGCATAGCTCAAAAACGAAAAGTCGGTTAAAAACCAAAGTTGGTATTTAAGTTTAATGTCGTTCAAGGATGTGATACGAAGATTTTGAAGAAAATAGCCCCACCCTAAACTATCCTTTACATGGAAAATTTTTCGAAAATTTTCATTTTCTTGAAAATGGCTCTAACGATTTTGATTAAAATGTCATATGTTTGAGATATTTTTATGACAAATGAAATGTATATCTTGAATTTTCTGGCTATAGCCCCTGTAGTCGTATTTACTCTGGACGATTTTTGCATAACTGGTAAACCGTTAGAGATAGACCAAATTATACTAAACAAAAAATGTAGATCTTGCTAAAATACACAATTTATGTCTCAATAAATTTTCTTGTAAGGTGAACCATTTTGGAGATATACCTTGTTATGTGTGTGAGTTTCGGAAAACTTGGAACTTTCATGAAATGGGTCATCGTTGTTCATTTTTTTATATGTTACGTGTACAAAGAGAACAGAATCTCAAAGCTTTAAAAGATTTGACTATCGCACAAAGCCTACTGTATTCCAATATTCCCCTTGCCCCTACAAGGAAATAAGCAATAAGATAATTTGTACAAATGTTTATTTTAACTAACACGAAGAAGATATAGGAATAAGAGTTTGTAAGAATGGTTAGTACAAGAGTAGAGAAAGTCATGTGAGTGCAACACATCAGATTTTTATGAGAAGCAACTGATAACTGGCAGATGTGGTTACTGAGGAAGTCAATGAGAAAGGTTACAAAATGATTCTCACTGATTGATAAACAAAAATTCATAAAATGACAAGATGCCATACGTGTCTGCAGGAGCAGCAATTCATATTTTGCACAATAAGCCGGAGATGAAAAAATTGTTAATGCGATGGGTACTGTGTTTGTTCACGTTGGACAACAGGAAGTGTGGCTTCCAACTTTCATGTTGTGTTTGGAACTATGTAGGCAAAATTCAAAGGACTTTCTTGTTAAGGTCATTATCGATCAGACCTTGACTCATACTTCGGAAATCAAGAAACAAATAAGGAAATAAGGAGTTCATTGAGACAAGAGGCATATTTCCCAAATCTGGAGAATTCTTATTTTTTGAAGAGGTTAAAAATATGGCAGGAACACTCAGAGAAGTGTATATCCCAAAAATGGGACTACATACAGGGTGATTACAAATGATTCATCAGGTTTTGACGTCTTACACCTTCCAAAATGTAATGCCCACCCATTTGTACTAATAAGCAATTGAAAGAGCATACTTCAGAGTTTTATTTATGCCATTGCAGATTTGGATGTGACTTGCTAAGTGGCAGGGCAACAACTGTTTAAAAATGGTGACTAATCAACAGAACGGTAAAGTGAATCGTCACAATGTCCGCATATGGGGCACGATAAATCCCAATGTTACAATGGAGATTGAAAGAGATTCTCCTAAGATTAATGTCTTCTGTGCTGTGTCACGTAGCAACATTTATGGGCCCTACTTTTTTCCTGGAAAAATGTGATGGGTATGACGTACCTACACATGCTACAAAACTGGATGTTTCCCAGACTGATGGCTGATATGCCAAACTTCATATTCCAACAGGACGGAGCTCCGCCTCATTGGCACAGAGAAGTATGTCACCATCTGAACGAGGAACTTCCAAACAGATGGATCAAGCAATGTGCTCAGGATGATTTGGCACTATTCAGGTGGCCCCCAAAGTCTCCCGGCCTTACAGTTTGTCACTTGTTTCTTTGGGGATATGTGAAAGATAATTTGTACGTAGCACTTTTGCCAACCACAATAGCTAAACTCCAGGATTGTATCACTTCTGTGCTGGTGAACATCGACAGGGACATGCTGGAATGTGTATGGGTTGAACTTGACTACCACATAGAGGTGTGTTGTGTAACATGAGGAGAGCACATAGAACATTTGTAATAATATGTAAGAAACTTGAAAATATGCTTTTTCATACAATGTATCATTCATTATTTTGTACGTAATACTTTGTGAAATACATTCATCCAAAACCCGATGAATCATTTGTAATCACCCTGTACAATAAAAACCTGCTTAACTGAACCCCCTTTAACCGAAACAAAAAAATATTTAAATTTTAAAAAATTAATAACTACAGTAGGAAAAAAAGTGTCAATATTTAGTTCATCCGTGCAATTCTTTGTCCCCTTTTGCAAGTGTTCAAATTTAAGTGCCAATGTCCTCAAAGGAATGCTACAACTCCACCCTCGTCCCTCACACACTATTGTTTTGCTACACACAGAAGAGAGCAGCAAAGCCACTGGTGCTCAAAGAGCGCAGGTTGCTCACAACCTTGAGTGGTAACTGTATGTTATGCAGTTAAACAATGAAGGTTGCTCAATGTATCACGTGTTGAATAAATTTAATAAAAACTGCAATATGTTGTGACATCCACAGATATTTTCTTCATGAAGCACTGGCATGACATAGCATCTTGTAAAAACAAGACAGAAGAAAATAACTGATTATACTGTTGGATGCTGAAGTAATGTATAATTATCATTTATTTGCCTAATTAAAGTTATGTGTAAAATTTATATGCTTAACGATCTCTTATTCTCTCCCAGTCTTAGGAAAAATATTTTTCATTGATTATCCGAAAAATTGTGTTATCCGAAATGACTTTGCCCTGTTTATTTCGGATAAATGAGGTTCTACAGTATGTTGAAAAATACACAGTTTGTGTTTGAAAAGCTGCTGTCTTCATCCCCAACGCAGATGCTTATTGAACTGTCCTCCTATATAGGAGTGCATGGAACCGACACCTAGCCAGATAAATCATAGAACTGAAGCCATTGCTAGTTAACCAATAACCAATATATCTGTGAAATTCAGCAAAAAATGTTAACATTTGTTATGCATTATAGTTTGCAGTTTTATTATACTTATATTTTCATGCTATACCATTGGGTTTCTAATATCAATTTTAAAAGCCACAAATGGTTGATTAATTGGTCTTGTGCCATTTCTTTAAAGCACTATGTTGAACTTTGAGCAACACTTTTATCAATTCCTTTTGTGCAGCATTTTTCAGCATTCAAACCTCCTTGGATCCGAGTTTATAACTTATTTACTTCATTTTCAGGAGAGCTTTAAAAATTGTTGTGGACTAAGATAAAAAATATTAAACATTTTGTTTTCTATATAGAAATTATTTTCTATAAATCACACACAAACAGTTGAAAAATTCAGTGATACCCAAACAAAGAAGTTTCCCTTAAATTAATTAAAATTCAGAAATGTAAGTACAATTTCTTTGTGTTTATATTAAGGTCAAATTAAACATTTGGAACCAATATGAATAAGTGTAGGTTCCATGGAGCATTTTATATTACCATATCAAACTGATTAATTATGAATTTAAAAAAGTAATACTTTTCTTTTAGGTTGTCAAAAGTATGTGTGCACTTTATGTTTTAAGTACTAGAGAAAAAGTCAAAGCAACCAGAAGAAAACTGTTGATTTTTGGAGTATTATAAAATGGATAGCCTCAACGGAAACAATTTGACAGAAACTGACTTACCATTTTTAAAGATATTTGTGCTTATCTCTACAAAACACTTATTGCCACTGACTGTGCAAATGAAGGTTTAAAAATTGTTCATTCAGAAGCATTAAAGTTATAACTAATAGTCACACATACTTTGTGTTCAATGCATAATAAAGTCACCATATAACTCACCTTTTCTGAACCATTTCCAGCATCTGATTTATTTAGAGTTGTCTGGCCTCTACTCGACCTACGGTTTTGAGTTTTCTCTGGCAATTTCTTCTGTAATTCCTTCAGATTTTCTGCTATTTCTTTTCTCTTATTCCTAATGAATAAAGTTATAGTTCCCATTATTTTATATTGCATATAAAAACAGCAACATTCAAAGCAAGGAAAGAAAGGAGGAAGCAAAACAATGGGAATAAAATGTATTTAATATTAAATCACATACAATACTAAGTTTAACAGCAACATTGTCACTTGGTTGCATATGAGTATTTTTTGTTCGTCTTTATTTTGTATCAATAACTCTTCATTTTTGTTTTTGTTTATGGCAAAGTGCACATCCTAAATTTTTTACTTTATTTTTCACTTCCTTATGGCGAGGGACACAACCTAAAAATCATTATAATATGCAAAATAAAATATGCTATAGGCCCTAAGATTTACAAATATATGCAAGCATAAAAAATAAACTGTGGTCATTCATTTAGGATAGTTGCACTTCTAGTTTACCAACTGTTACATTGTTTACAAGCGAGCATTTAGGGTGAATGGTAGTAGGCAGTGCTTGGGGAGCGGGAGGTTAGCAGTGAAACCCTGTGAGCACATAACCATTTTCCACACACAGTGCAACAAAACAGCAACCTCGTCCGAGCCTAGTTATCACTAAGATCTAGTGGGTAAGAATTTTAGCGTACTGCCTCTGATGGCAAAATGTTCCTAGTAACCCTCGCTTATTTGCACGGTGGAGAGAGACAGTGGAATGGTTTACTATATACCAAGTTCCTTATTACTTTTGGAGATAGGTAAGACATCATACTCTGAAAGCAACAACGTCGGAATTACCATGTTTGTCGACCATTAAGGATAGCTTTGAAAATGTGTTGGATGCACTTGAAAAGAGTCAGCAATTGAACTTGTAATATTACTAAAATAAATGTAGCTTTTAGTTTCTAATTGTTCTTATTTTAGATTCTGTTGCTTTACTGTAAAAATAGCTTCAATTTCCATTGATTTAAAGAAAAGGGTTTGCTGATTGCTTTGTCCTTGCTAAATAGTAATTAAAATATGCCATTAAAAGCTATAGTTCACAAAAATAAAACCTCTTCAAGAATAGAGGAATTTAATTTCACTTGACAGAATAGAATTAAGGAATAAATTATACTGCAAATTATGAGTATGACTGGTGAACAGCCAGGGACGAATACCAGTCATGTTTACCTGTATACAGCTTAGCACTAATAAATGAATAACTAAGTAAAATAAATAGTTTCATGTGTGAAGTCATACAGAGGAAATACTTCACTTTCCTCAATGAAACTGAGCTTATTTTATTTATGGACACTCTTTAACTTCTCAGTGTCCCATTCCATATTGAAAATTAAAGACTGCTTGATTTTGCTCAGAGTCTTGTTGAAATTGGAACTATGCATCAGTACTAAAAAAGTGATAAAGTATTTTGTGAGAAAGGGAGTTTTCTCAAAACAACTTTTGTCAACACAAATGTTCCTTTTTCTCTGAAACTACTGCATATAGCCACTTGAAATTTTCAACATTAATTTAAATAGTTAAGCTACACAAACATTGGATTTTGCAAGCTTCTATCTTTAGAAACCTCTAATCTAGAACGCATTTTGTGAGAGAAAAAAAATGTTTAACATGGCGCATAGGAATATTTTTTTTTTTTTTTTGAAAACTCTCCAAATCAGTATTCTGAAAAATCCAACAATGAGAAACAATATCTAGATCTAATTAAGGAAATAATGAAGCTATTAACAGTGAAGCAACAAGAATCTAAAGTAAGAACAAAATTAGAAACTAATTTTTAGCGCAGCACCAAAGAACTTGCAATATTACTAAGATAAGTGAAGCTTTTAGTTTCCAATTTTGTTCTTACTTTAATATCTAAATCTATTTATGTGCAAAATTCTATTGTTCTAGGTCAAATACTTTCAGAGAAAAATGAACATGAAATTTGAAAATTTAACATTGCAGAGGTAGGGAAGTCAGATTCCCATTAAGCTGCCCAGTTCACACATCTGTTGAAGCACCATGCACTTGAGCCATTTTCTGGTGTGATTTGTTGTAGAGCAATATCAAGCAAACCCTTACTTCAGTCAGTTTAAATTATCTGCTTCTGCTGACAATGTCCACCATTACCTTGAGTGGGCCCATTCCTAGCAAATTTCAAGTTCCCAAGTTGCTTTAATGATTGATTCATCTTAGTCAATGTTTAAACAAAAGCTTTTCTTCAAGAACTGTTTGGCACAATTTCAGTTTTCACAGAGTGATGAGAAGAGTTATGCATCACTATTACTCTGTGAGAGGTGCTTTGGCAAAATGTCTTTAGACCACTTTCGGAAAACCTGCCTAGGCATTTTGTGATAATTCCCACCTGTCGTGCAGCACAGCTTCCAAGTTGTGATCACTGATCCAAAACTGAATTGTTCTATCTTATCCATCTTTACAGGTTTATATTATAATAACTCAGCAGAAAAAGCATTTTTAGATTCAGTCCTACAGATGAAGACAGCATCTGTGGAACAAAACTAATAATTCCACAGTAAATCAAATAATAGAAGTCCATGACATATCTCACCTGCGAGTTTGGTTTGCGCATGACTGGGCGGCAGCACAAATAGCTCTCAGTTCCCACAATGGCTTTACATTGCATACAAAACATTTCCAATCTTCCTCTTCAATATCCTCCAATACGGAACGTTTTAAATTGTTTTTTATACATTTCTGAAAAAATATTTAATTTTCATTAATGTTTCCTATTACACTGCTTCCAGTAAAAAAAATACTGTCAATTTATACTCTTACCTAATTTTCCAATTTTGCAACTAGAGGGTTTGAATGTTAACTTATATTTTTTCCTCTCATTAGATATTGTCAAAATAACAGTAGCTGTGTACTAGAAAAGAAATTGATATTATAATCATGTGCTTCCAGGCAGTTAGTAAAACCTAAAATGCTGTCTGCTGGTTTACAATGTCTGAATTTTAGATATTACTACTACTTTCATACATTTTTGCAATCCTTTCTCTTTCAGAACTATTTTCCTCTACTAGTCATATCTACAGCTGAGTTTGAATGCACTCACTGCTTTCACCAATTTTATGTTGATATATATAGCTTACGTAATACTTACAAACCATAAATGAAGCTAGCAAGAGTATTGAAATATCAGTTACAATTGATTTTTCCCTCTATGAAAGCAGTGCTAACATTTTTAGATAACTGGTACTAAACATATGTAAAGCCTAGAACACGTCACTTATACTAGAAACTGAAGACACCTCAATGGAATAACATTTTTTTTTGCATTTCACTGTTAACAATTGTTTTTTGTGATGAAAATTATATGTATATTAAGCAGAGGCCTTGTATTGATTAATAGCATGGCAAATTATTTGAAGGACTCAAAAATGGATTCGGTGGAACCAGAAAAATTTTGCAAGTGCCAGAGAGGATGATGGGATTGTAAACAAAATAGTCGAAGAAACAGTACATCATTGTATACAGCAAATTTCTTCTATTAGGCAAGGTAAAATATGTACAAATTAATTGCATGAGCCATTCATGTTGGCAACACCAGTAACAAGCTAAAACAAAAATGACAGCCAAACAAAATTATACCAACTTCATTCCTAGATTATGTGGTAATGTAAACAAAGCTGCGCATCTGTGATTGGTTACGCTATTGTAGTCAATGTTGTTTAGAATGAGAATAGCATTGTTTTGTTATAGTTTGAGTAGGCTTGATCTAATAGTGCTTTTACTGTGAGGTTCAATATTAGAGTGTTACTTTTTGTCATGCCACAAAGTGATTTAACAGTTAACATTTTATTTGTTCTGGTGCTTACCTAGCTTGAGGCACCCTGTATAAAACACTATGTTCCTCTTCTTGCTCACAAACAATTCTGCAACTTTTGTGATTATTGGTGGCTCATTTGTTCTACCTTCAGGTCTGAATCTCGAGTAGTTTTGGGGTTACAAAGGTGAAGCACAGGTACACCTCTAGTGTTAACATACAGGTGCTGGGGATGACTATATATAGTGAGGCAAAGAGCGGGATGCACAGGCTGCCCCAGTAGAAAAGTAAAGTGACTCACTACAATTTTGCATGGAACTATCCATGTAGTACAAACCGAATGTCGTACTTCCTTATTGTCTTAACTGCAGAAATGCAATTTGTATAGTGGACACAGTTTATCGGCAGTCCCCAAGAGTTCAAGATGGCCGACATTACACTAAACAGCTGATGAAAGAATTCCAAAAAGCAGTGCTGCCAATGTACATAATAAAGGCATTTCTTACTTCAAATATCACGGGGTTAAAGTAACATACTTTCAAACAACAATAATGCTTGAACATCGTTACCACATAACAAAGAATGTATTAACCTTCGGCAAATCTTGTTCTGCAATAACACTTTTGGATGAAATCATTTCCAAGCATCAAATATCGTAATATATATTTAATGCATTACTGTGTAGCGAACACAAAAATAACAACAGTAACTCTAACTGCATATACTGCTTTAAAAGAATTCAAGACAAAACCACACAAACACGAGCAGCATGTCCACAGATTCATTAATTAATACGGCGTCTAAATGGAATCTTGTCTTAAAATCTATCGGTTGGCCTTTCTGCAACGCGTTCATAAACGACTTCTGTGGCAACATAACAGATGCAATAACACCAGCTATGGCCGTAGGTTTACCATGGTTAAATGTCACAAACAGTTGGCGGCACTAATGCAACCTAATGGATGGAATATTACCAAATATAACCAGACTGTGCCATAATGGGGGAAAAACGTCAAGGTTGTTTTTTGGGGTATCTCAATAAGCTGAGCCTACTATATTCATAATAATGCATGTGATTACTTTTACAGTTAAGAAACTGAATACAATTCAAAATTATATGATTATTGGATCTGTAATAGATGCATACTTTTGTTTTTTGCAGCAAAAATAAGAAATCCTTAAATAAAATTGCAAACTATTTTCCTTTTGCAGGTGTTACAAGGTCAACCCAGCCAATGTCACATTCACAAGTGCTTTTGTTTACATCGACACATACTCTTAAAACAAAGCCAGTATAGAGCAAACCACTGCACTAATTCAACTGTACATTGCTATTTCCATATGAATCTTAGCTGGATGCTTTTATAATTTAATATTCAGGGCTGTCTAAAAATTAGAATATGACAACAAATGTTAAAACAATTTTATTTTGCGTATGGGATTGCTACACTTGTCTTTCAGCCTTGTTCCACAAACATTCCTACTCACAAAATAAAACTACTCTAACATTTGTATCATAAATATTATTGTTGTTTGTGCCTTTTTGATTCATTGTTATTATCTAGATGATTATTCTTTTAATAGAGTAATGAGCATCACATAATTACATCAGTTATTACATCACGACTGCAAAAACCCACAGTATAGAAAACCTTTTTCTTTCTTTGGTTTAAAGTGAATTTTCATAATGCTAAAAAGAGAATATGTATATTTGCAGATAATTTCACATAAATGAAGAGTACAACTCAAAGCAGAAAGTATAACTTGTTTCCCGTGGATCTATGTTTCAATTGCAAATCATAATAGCAATTATTTGGCAACTAAAAGAGTGTGTGTGTGTGTGTGAGTGAGTGAGTGAGTGAGTGAGTGAGTGTGTGTGTGTGTGTGTGTGTGTGTGTGTGTGTGTGTGAGTGAGTGAGTGAGTGAGTGAGTGAGTGAGTGAGTGAGTGAGTGAGTGAGTGAGTGAGTGAGTGAGTGAGTGAGTGAGTGAGTGAGTGAGTGAGTGAGTGAGTGAGTGAGTGAGTGAGTGAGTGAGTGAGTGAGTGAGTGAGTGAGTGAGTGAGTGAGTGAGTGAGTGAGTGAGTGAGTGAGTGAGTGAGTGAGTGAGTGAGTGAGTGAGTGAGTGAGTGAGTGAGTGAGTGAGTGAGTGAGTGAATAGTGTAAGGGCCCACTGACAACTAGGTTATTTAGACCCATGGTCACTAAAAGAAACAGTAAAACATGATAAAGGTAAACATTCATAATGTTTTGTAAAGAACAGCAAATTGGATGCTATCAATGTTGCGGACAGCAGATGGGTGTATCAATGTAGCAGTTCAGTATATTATAAATCTAATTGTAACTGCTTGCACATAAATTAACATGGTAGCTATGGATAAATACATAGCTTCAACTTTTGAATGTATGATGACTGCAAAATATATGAATAAACTACTTTTGTTATATCCTGTCTTATTAGCTTACACCTTTGCAGCAGGATATTGAACTCAATTTTCATCTACTAAAGGTATAAACTTTCAATTAAAAGTACAGAAAATTGCCAGCTAACAGAAAAACTATCCAGTTTTAAGCTGCAGAAAAAAGTGGAAAATGCTCTTGTAATTTACAATGTCAGAAGCACCAGGAAAGCAAAAAACTTCCCAATGGGCTGCGCTGTGTTTGGCCTCTCAGCATCCTCGGAACTCTGCGTCTGCCGCTATCATAGAAAAATGCAGATGAAACCATACAATATTTTTAAAACTACTTTTAAAGGCTTTACTTTCCAACTTCATGAAAGGAGATGCTGAAGCTGTTCACAGTCATCCATACATTTATAGCATTTCTATTGGAAACTATCTGTTACTCGCTATGGTTCACATTGAGAAATGCTGGCAATTACCTAGCGGACTTTTGTTTTAATTGTTCCAGGGAGTGTGCGTTTGTCTTGTACACTTTATGCTTTAAGTTACCCCAGAGACAGAAATTGCAGGGAGTTAGGTCGGGGACCACTAAATCTCTACTAATAATTTTGTCCTGAAACACTTTCAATTGCTCCCATCGAAAGATTGGCTGTATGAGCTGTTCCAGAATCTTATTGAAAAAAAGGCAAAACCGTGCTCCTTAATTCTCTTTAAAAAAAAAAGGCAAAATTGCATTCACTTATGTATGGGTGTCAACTCTTTCTCAACGCAAATTACAAGAGTGATGGATAGTTTCCTAAAGAGGTGAAAAAAATGTGTGTATGGACAACGGTGACCAGTTTCAGCATCTTCTTTCAAGTTGGTCAATAAAGCCTTTAAAAGTATTTTAAAAATATTGTATGGTATCATGCGTGCCCTGGCTGACAGCAACGAATGCTGAGAATGACGCGAGGCCAAACACCATACAGCCTGTTCAGATACAATACCATTTATGTGGAGCCAGAATGTGGCTAACAAGACAGATAAGCTATGGTACAAAATAGAATTAGGGTCACTGAAAGTTTTCAGAATGGGCAATACTGAGTTGTGGCAAGCCAAAGCAGGTATTACTAGTTCTAGATTGAAGTGCAGATAGTAACAAGGCAAGCCTGATTGCACTCTAACAATATGTAGCATCGGCACTTCTGTGTACATGCAGGCAAGTGTTGCTACACTATACAGTAGGATGAAACTCAATCAAGAGCACCTCTGTGCTATGATTTTCTATTACTTTTAAGTTACTTTTGGGGAAAAAGAATGCCTTGAAAAATTACATTTGGGGATCTCTGCCCCTCATAATCTGTGATTTATCAATGGTTTGCAGAGTAAGAGATTCTCTCAAAGATGAAGACTCCACAGGATGGCCAGCTACAGCAACAATGGATGAAAATGTGATAAAACAGGACACATGTTGCAGGAAGACCATGAAGCCCAAGTGTTCCACTGGCAGCAGTGAACACCATCCTTAGGGCCAGTATTATAAAGGTTTAAGCTCCCAGTAAGGCTTAAACTATGGATTAAGGGTTTCTTTTGTTTTATAAATGCTAATCATCAGTTTAGCTTGAGTTTTAACTTTATTGAAACATAGTTTAACACTATGTGCAATATGACAGTCCCAGCAGTACAAGTGGATACTGGGAAGGTATTTGAGGAATCATATTTTGAAGTTGAAGCACCTGAAGGACCCAGAACTTTCTTAAACAGACCTATTACTTTCAGATGTAGAATGACCATGCTTTTTTAAGCAGACTTACAAAACAGACAGTTCTAACCTCATTACATCAAATTTAAAACCAATACAGAAATCAACAAGGAGGTTTAAACCATAAAACCGTAATGTATTTTAATGTTGGATTGCTATTAACATAACAATACATTTTATATCAAGTGTGAACATAAAAGCTAGGATCATGTAATGCAATTAATACACACATCACATAAACATACAGTCCTACAAGCTTATATGAGCATTAATAAAATTGTAAGATTTGAAGCTTTCATAGCAAGCGTTATTAATCAAGGTTTCACGGGTGATAAGCCATGTCAGATTTATGAATATCGAGCTTTCAGCCATTCTAGACTCCATGGCCTTTTTCAGCATGAGAAGCAGAGAGGAGTACAGCACCAGGTATGATAGTGAGGAAGAGGTTCATATGAAATGCAGGCGAAATGGATGATTGGAAGGGTGATAATGGAGCAATTGGTGGAATGAATGGTGGGGGAAATAGGAGAACCTAGATAAAGCCTGCCCAGATGCCACTTCGTCCACCACAAATACCACATGCAGGTTCCGCCTAGGTGGTAGGCGAGCGGTCTAACCACTAAGCCACGGCGCCGCCATTATACTTCCAGACTCAGGGAAGGATGAGGAATAATCTTGGCTGGAAAAAAATTCCTACCCCCTGCCGGGAATCAAACCCGGGACCCCTTGCACAGCAGGCAGGTGCTCTACCAACTGCGCTATGGGGCCAGCCCGACTTGGTTTAGTACAAACAAAATGCAAAGCTTCCATTTAGGTACTGGATGTAACTAAATTGCTACAAACTTCTTTACTACAAAGCTTATTTTTCGCTATGCATGGCCATATTAATTTAATCCTAAATGGTTACGCTTATCTTTGATCCAATATACCATAATTTCCCAACATTAACCTTTTTTCTGAGTTACCAAAAGCATTTGGTTACAGCAGCAGCATTACAAACATTACATTTTATTTACCAACTACATTTAGTTGTGGTGTAAAATTGGCGATCGAACTTGTTACTGCAAATGCTACTACTTTTCTTTGTGAATTGTGCCTATCACCTTAATTTAACGATACACTTAATTTTGTAGAAAGAAGTATCTTCCGGGCTGTTATGCCGTGGTCTGCTGGAGATCTGTCTTCCAGACGTTTCGTTTACAACTGCGGTAAAAATCCTCAGTGGCGTCAAAGTCTCCTCGTGGAAGGTATCACTGCGACTGATGCGTCGACTGTCTGTGGGGCTCCATTTATACCATGCGCAACGTGCTCTGATTGGCCCAGGGCGTCCAGAGGCGTGGTGGCTGGTGGAGGGGGTTCTATCTCTCTTATGCTACTGGTCTCTTCTGATTGGCTTACCTTAATCA
Source organism: Tenodera sinensis (assembly GCA_030765045.1). Taxonomy (NCBI): domain Eukaryota; kingdom Metazoa; phylum Arthropoda; class Insecta; order Mantodea; family Mantidae; genus Tenodera; species Tenodera sinensis. Next base: position 66,802,436 of record CM060972.1, read on the forward strand.
GACTTCGACAACGCCACTGAGGATGTTTACCGCAGCTGCCCAGATGACACTTCGTCCACCACGAATACCACATGCGGGTCCCGCCTAGGTGGTAGGCGAGCAGTCTAACCACTCAGCCACGGCACCAGCATTATATTTCCAGACTTAGGGAAGGATGAGGAATAATCCTGGCGGGACCCCTTGCACAGCAGGCAGGTGCTTTACCAACTGTGCTACAGGGTCAACCCATTAATTCTCTTGCTCTCCAATATTTTTCACTAGAAGTGGCCAGGCATATTTAAAGGTGGTCTTGGTCCATTTCCTCTTGCAGATCACATAGAGGACAGGGTGGTGAAGAAATATCCCAATTCTGTCTAAATGTTTTGCCAGACAATCATGTCCTGTAATCAACCTGAAGGTTGCAACAGCCGTTTTTCGAGGATTCTCAGGAATTACTGTTTGAATGTTTGGTAGTTCCTATCTTTTATTCTTTGATTTCTCATAGTAATATTTTGCAATACATTTTTTGAATTCAGAGTTGACTAATCTTTTATCTGCATAAAATTTTAGATTAACTATAGGTTTCTGTACACTGCTGGTACCCTTGGTACCCTTTTTTGCAAGGAAATCAGCTTTGTCATTACCACTCAGTCCACAGTGAGCTGGTATCCATTGGAAGACTAGGTGTTTTTTAAGTGCTGTTAGATGGGTAAGGATTTTCTAACATTCTATAATTGTTTGGTTTTTTGGTGACAACTTGGAAGTAATTGCTATAATTGCTGCCCTGGAATCTGAGAGAATAACTGCTTGATGAAAATGTGAAATTCTATACAAAAGTTTTTGTAGGCCCATTTAAATTGCTTCAATTTCTCCATCAAATTTTGTAGTTCCATAACCTAAAGATTTGTAATGGGAAAAGAGGTGACATGTGACTCCAGCCCTTGCTCCATCTCGGTTTGATATCAATGATCCATCAGCATAAATATGGAGCCATTCGTGTTCCGGAAATCTATTATGGATTGTCTCTAATGCCAATAACTTTAGAACACTAGTTAGAAGTTAAGAAAAGTGATACTCCGTCAGGTGTAAATAATATGTGATGTCTAATGTTTGTGTCGGATTGAATTTAGATATGAAGCTTTCCTTTGAATTAGGAAGGTATATATTCTTCTTGATGTCTTGAAAGAAAGCTCTCCTGAGTCTTTAGTGTATGTGTAAAATTTCACTTGTTCCATGCATTGAATGGGAGTCTGATCAACTTTTCGTGTTGAGTAAGAGCTGCTTTTTCTATTTCATATTCAATGGGGTATTGGTTGGTTAGTATTTCCATAGCTGGTATTGGTGTAGTTTTGATAGCACCTGTAATTAGTCTCAAACTTTGAAATTTTTTTTAATTTGCTGTTACAAGAACTTTGCTGCAGTAAGAAAATAATGGCTTTATATATACATTGTATGTTGTGTTAAGAGTTGCTCTGAAACATCCCCACTTCATTCCTGTTAGACGTTTTAACAGTGAAAGGCGCCTTTTTGCTCTTTGTATTACATTTTCTATTTGTTTGGTATCAAATGTAACTCCTAAATACTTTGCTTCCTTTGTTTCTGGTAATTATTGACCCTCAAAATTTAGTTTTATTTTTAGTGGTTTTTTTCTTAGTAAAAAGATTTGGTAGTTTTATTTTGCTGTATTAACAGTCATTAAATTTTCTTTGGTCCAACACTGCACTGTAAATAACCCAATTTCTGCCAGAAACAGGAGTCCAATATTTGTCCCACCTTCCGAAATGTTGAGATAGGGTCCCATGCAACCTTTTTTTTTTTTTTTTCTAAAATAAAAGAACAAATCTGATGTCAATGGTAATTACATAAAGCTGCATAGCTGCTTATCTATAAAAATAAATTTGTAAATATTCATAACCGCTGGAACTCTGAAACTGCTGGACCAATTTGGCTAATTCTTTTTTTCAAATATTCGTTTAAGTGCGAGGAAGGTGCTTATGAAGAGTGAGTGTGTGGGGTTTAGTGGCCCGTCGACAATGAGGTCATTTAAGCCCGCTTATGAAGAGAAAGCTTGGAAAAATTGCGCAGAAAAATGGAAAAACTACATTTTTCTTTTTCCCATTCAAACCGAGAAAAACGGTTGTGTATGTACGTATATAACCAACAATCGCCTAAATCGATCACTGAAATTCAGCATGTATATTTTATTTTTTCACAGAGAAGATTCTTATGCTATCCATTTTACTATACAATGTAACATTCACATGTTTTTCTCTACTCATTTTTCTTTTACTTGAGACATTCACATATCCTTCCCTATATATTTGCTCTTCAACATACAATTCATACAATATTTTATGATTGTAGCAGAAATGCAACATATTACATTCACATGGTTTTCTCTACTCACTTTTCTTTTGCAAAACACAATCACATTTCTTACTCTATTCATGCTTTAACATACAATTCATAGAATTTCCTATCATGTAATAGAAATGCAATGTATTACATGCACACAATTTTATCTACACTCTTTTCTTTTACGGAACACATTCACATCTTTCTCTCTACTCCCTCTTCAACAAACAATTCATGTAACCTATATATATGAAGTTGATAAATTCCAACACGGTTAACCAATCACAATGAAAATTGGCACATCTTAACATTTTTCATGGAGAAGGTTTTTATGCTATACATTTGCATAGTATTCTCTACTCGCTTTTCTTATGCATAACATGTTCATAAATCCTTCTCATTTGTCCATCAACATACAATTTAATACACCATTTTATGATTGAAACAAACACAATGTTTTACAGTCACATGGATTTCTCTGCTCAGTTTTCTTTAATGAAGCACAATCACATTTCTTTCTCTACTCGCCCTTCAGTATAGAATTCATACAATTTTCTATGATTAAATAGAAATGCAACGTATTACATCCATACTCATGTTTCTTTCATGTAACACATTCACATGTTTTTCTCTACTCGCTCTTCAACATACAGTTACACAGATGTTTCTATGTATGAAGTTGATAACAAAGTTGATGGATCACTATTAAAATTAGTATATTTAAGTGTTTTCTCATGGAGGCTTTTGTGTGATCTATTTTACTGTGCAACGTATTACATTCACATATTTTCTCTGATAGCTTTTCTGCTACATAACACATTCACATATCCTTCTCTACTCACCCTTCAACATAATACTCATCTGCTTTTCTATGATTGAAATAGAAATGCAACGTATTACATTCTATGGGTTTCTCTTCTCACGTTTATTTTACGTGACATTCACAATTTTTCTCTACTAACTCTTCAACATACAATTAAATGGATGTCGGTATGTATGAAGTTGATAAATTCAACACGGTTGACTGATCACCATTAAAACTGGCACATTTAAGTGTTTTTTCATGGAGGGTTTTATGTGATCCATTTTACTTTGTAACGTATTACATTCACGTAGTTTTCTCTGATAGTTTTCATGTTTTAAGCACTACATTTTGTGGAAACACGTCAAGATACTAAATTTAAGCAAGAATATGCATGTCAAGTTGCAAAATTTTCCTCTGTAGAAATATTTTCAAGACAGCTCATTGACTTGGGTAATGGCAAATTCCCTTTAGACATTTTCACTGGCTGCATAACCTTTCCTGACAATCTTCGTCAGTTTACTGAATCAAAAAACCGAACTCACTCAACAGGTGTTCCCAAACATTGCTCAGAATTACATAGATCATATCTGGTTGATATATTGGCTATATTGGCTGCCAAGAACATGGACGTAAATGAATTAAATTTCAAAATTCAAAATGAAATTGCCAGTGAATTGACGACATACAGATCAATTGATTCCGCTACAAACCAAGATGATGCCGCCAACTATCCACCTGAATTTTTGAACTTGCTGGATTTGCCAGGATTGCCACCTCACAATCTTCAACTAAAGGTCGGCTCGGTGATCATAACGTTGCAATATATCAACCAACCACTTCTTTATAACAGCACCCAGCTAGCAGTGAAAAAATTACTGAACAACTTGATCAAAGCAACCATTCTAAAGTGAAAGTATAAAGGAGAAGACGTTTTGATACCACGCATTCCAATGATTCCGATTAACATACCATTTGAATTTAAACGACTCCAGTTTCCAGTGCAGCTTACTTTCACTATGAGCATAAATAAATCCCAGGGGAAGTCATTGAAATAGATACCGGAATTTTATAAGTAATTGTTTATGATTATGACATTAAAAATACATAGAAAAGTATATTAACGTTATGCAAATGTATTGTTGATATCATGGTACATATTTGATAGTCAATAAACAAAGTGATCACTCTGAAATATGTTTATATTCAATTTTTTGTTTAAATTACATATTTGTGACTGTATATTATCTGATCTGATAACCATTACTGAAAACTGAAGATTTCATCGCTATATGTACACTTTATAAGCAACACCATCACCAGAACTTGACCAAAGAATATAAGTTTGTGGCACTGCCACAGTGCAATGGCATTTGACAATGTTGGGTCAGCTAGTAAACAATATATTTGTGCTCTCCAAAGAATGGTGTTGACTAGATTTATACATTGTGTCTGAATTTAATAAGCATTTATTTCTTCTTTTCCTTAAACTTGGATGTATCAGATGTTTATTACTTTACTTCATTACACCATGATTGTACTAGGAGTACCAGTAGACTTAAAATTCATGCAGCAGCCAATCTATCTCATTAGCCACAGAAATAAATGCAAGTTCATTAAGCATAAATTCACATACATTATAATAATTTCCATACTTAAAACAGGTAATTGGACCTCTATAGGAAATACATAAATTCTGACACATGATATGTTTCATAAACCTAAAATAGTCACAATAATTATAAAGAACATTTTCAACTTACCTTACAAAAGGCACAGGTGCACTCTGCACAGCAATAAAGTGTTCCCCCCTGAGCACACCAACGACAAAACCTATCTGAGCCATCTTCATCAGGAGAGAAACTTCCATCACCATAGAACTTGACACAACCCTGTAATTTAATGATAAAAGTATGTTAACTTACCAATGGAAGTATAACATTTCTGTAAGCATGTACCATTCTACCCAATTACTGATCCCAAGGTCGCAGGTTCAAATCCGGTCCATTGGTTTTTTTTTTTTTTGGATTTGGTTTAAGGGCGCTCAACTTCTAGGTCATCAGCGCCCTTAACAGACTCATGGCAATAGCCAGATATAAATTTCACTCAAAAAATAAAAATACTAGCAACAAGAAAAATATACAAAGGTAAAAAGCAGTGGCAATAGCCAGATATGAAACAAGGTGATAAATATGTCCAAAATCAGAAACAGATAATTAAAAATTTTAAAAATTTGAAAATTTTAAATCCTCAAATTTATATTGCACTGCGCTAAAAAATTAAAAACTCTATCAACCGCTGTTTTGTCGTCCGCTAGGACCTCTGCAAGTCTGGCAGGCAGCTGCAGAGAATCCCGAAGGTGCGCTAGAGAGTAACACTCCAGGAGCACGTGGCGAATCGACAAAACGTTGTCACACAGCGGACATAGAGGCGCAGGGTCCCTTTTAAATAGGTAACCGTGCGAAAAATTGCAGTGCCCTATTCTTAATCGAGCCAAACTAACCTCCTCGCGACGAGATGTGCGACAGGAAGTTACCCAGTTTATTGGAAGTTCTTTCACTTCTCTAAGCTTATTACCGCGGAGAGCTGACCACTCGTCGTGCCAGGACGACAGCACCGCTCTCCGCACTTCAAGCCTGAAGTCTTCCGAAGTAACACGTGAGATGATAATTCTGGGTCCTGTAGTTGCCGTCTTTGCTGCTAAATCTGCCATTTCATTCCCAGGCAAACCTACGTGACCAGGAATCCATGCACACACCACATCAACACCAGAAGCGTGTAAAACATGGAGGGCATCCTGGATACGTTGTACAATAGGGTGGGGGTTGTACAACTGACAAAGGCTCTGCAGTGCACTAAGGGAATCGCTCAAAATCAGGCAGTCACCTAATTTATGACGGCGAACATACAAAACGGCTCGATAAATTGCATAAAGCTCTGCAGTAAAAATGGAAGTGCTATTTGGAAAACCGAATGTATATGGTTCGGTTCCATAAACATAAGCACATCCAACACCGTTGGTGTTCTTTGATCCATCGGTGTAAATATATCTACGGTCAGAGTAACCTGACAAAAATTCTAAGAAACACGTGCGGATACTTGAAATAGGCATCGTGGACTTCTGGTGTATGGTCATCCCAAGATCTACATGGGGCGTATCAGATAGCCAAGGGGGGTAAAGTCTCTCGCCCTTGGCGAACATCACAGGCAGTTCCACTCCAAGCTTCACTAGGAGCTCTTGGAAACGGAACCCCGCAGGCTTTGGATTAAGGGTGCTATTTCTATATCGTTCTCTTAGCGTGGTGGTGAAAAAATCCGGTCCAGACTAACGGTTTAAGTGTGCTTAAAAATGACAGCTCCATGTCAGTATACTCTGTACATCAAGAGATTAGAAGAGATGTAAACAAAGCCATGTGTTAAATATGAAAAAATTGAAGCTATTAACAGTGAAGCAACAAGATTCTAAAGTAAGAACAAATTAGGAACTAAAAACTTCACTTATCTTATTGTTTTGGTGCTGACCCTGGGGTTTCAAAAAACAGGTAATTGGCTTTGAGAATGAGCTGGACATAGCTTGAAACCCCAGGGTCAGCACCAAAACAATAAGATAAGTGAAGTTTTTAGTTTCTAATTTGTTCTTACTTTAGAAAGCCATGTGTGTTTTGACCACAGCACGACCTCTTGACGCATTTGCTGTCTAAATGGTCCCTTGAAGAAATACTGTAACTGAGGTCTGAAATCTCACTTGATGTTTGCTAAAGCACGAACTAAGAGAAAGTGTAAGAATATGCAGTTAAATGAATCTGTAACCAGCCTAATTCATTCTGCGCGCGCATTATTCAGTATGAAAGTAACATGGCAGAACAAATGAGTATTGTGAAACATAAGCACGGCAAACCATTGCGAAGTGGTGAAAAGACAATAATATTGAACGTGTTTAACAATTTCTGTGAGAATATCCCGAACTTGCTGTCGAAGACACGATGAAATTAACATCCAAGTTTACCGGTGTGTCAGTTGCAAGTATTTACAGCACACGCAAAGAAAAATCCTCAGTTGGTGAAGATCCCGGCAAAAAGCGACCACGTGCCAGATAAATGGTGGATGTAGTTTGCGACGAATTTGTGAGATCTACAATCCGTCAAAAAGTTTACCAGTTCTTTGTTAACAATGAACCCCCACCTTAAACAAAGTGCTGTTGGCAGTTAACTCTGATCCCGATCTTCCAGATTTAAAACAATGTTCCCCCCCACAAGCTGCTTCTGGAGATTGGTTTCGAGTTTGGTGAGCAGGAAATGAAAAAGTGTTATTGTGGACAGAGATGACGTAAGTAGCTGTTAATTTCCATGTGATACATGTTATATGGATCAAGTAAATATATCCTTATAGTAGTGTAAAATGCCTATTATACCTACGCGTAGCGGTAACTGTGTTGCATCATTGTGAATGAACGTGGTGGAGTGATACAAATCGGTGCTTTGTTTACATCTCTTCTAATCTCTTGATGAACAGAGTATAGATTTACTGGCATATAAAGGAACTCCTGTGGGACTAAATTACAGCACATCGGGGATGCTGATGTTATCCTTGCAATTGACAAGGTCGTTACGCAACAAAAAAATTATTTTTTTAATCCCACCCAATGCACCTTCACTAATTTTAGTCTTTTTCCTCTTTCCTGCCCCCTCTCCTATGTTATGTTGTACATTTTTGTACCATGATAACATTTTGTTGAGAAATAGCCTGGTGCTACGAGAAAAATGTCATAAAACAAACGTGAAACAAAGTGTCTATAGGTCGACTCAAATACTTCTACAAATTCTTTGAAAAGTTTACTGTTTATATTGCTTTGTACAGAGAGACCCAAATACATGTGAACCACTATGCGGTGTTTTTCCACAGCGAATGCAGAAATACGATAACAGCAGCTGATACACACAAGGTCACAAGCATCACTTGCTTTTCTCTGCTCACAATCAGCATTGAGTTGACACGATATCGTGTTGCTGCTTTATTACCAGGACTGAAAAATTCAATGCCATAGCTGGGATTTGAACCACAGATCTTCCACTTCACATGCAAATGCTGTAAGTTGGTTGGTATAAAATAAGAATTACCTCTAAAAGTTATTTAAACCCAGAATATAAAGCACTTTATTTTAATATCTTCTCCCTTTAATTTACACTCATTAACACGTATTTCAGAGCATAACTTCTTGGGACTTTTCCACTTGAAGTTATGACCTGACTGCTTGCTTGTCTTTCTTTCCTCATTCACATATTTTGGTTCAATGTGTCAGAACCATAAATTCCTTTAATTCTATTTAATGTTGGGGCCCCCAAGAGAGATTCTTCTCCTCCATAGGACCCCGCAATCTAAAACAAAATGACTGCCAGTTTTTTCATGTTAAATAACTACAGGATTAAAGAAAAGGTACCAAGGTTTTAAAATTTCATCAATTCCAAAGTTGCTCCACCATTTTACAGCCTTTCCTTGCTAAAAATACTTAACTGTAGACTACACAGCCCTACCAGAATTTAGAACACCTTTGGGAGGTTACAGAAATCAGAAATACACCTGCCAATATTTCATAATCACTTCCATGAATATCACGTAAACTTTTGTATACCACAGGGCTATTCCTAATAAATTCTTCGGTTAAAGGGATAGAAGTTCTATTAAAAACTGCTAGATCATTGTGCAATAATTTCTTGAAGATAAAGTAATCAAATCATTTAAGATTTACAAAGTCACCACAGAATATTGGGTAATACAACCAGTGCTTTAATAAGTCTATATTCAAATGAATTTTTTTCCAAAGTTTTGTCATTTGACATCAATTTGTTTACACCTTGCATATGTGGGTCTCCCCTAGTCTCATAGCCAATACATATCTGGTTATATGTACCACCTGTGGAAAAAAAAAAAATTAGGACTTATGTGGATTTAGCATTTGACTCACGTTTTTTTTGTCCACGGGTGTGCATCTTTGCTTGTATTTAGATCATCTTTATGCATGCTTTTAATAAACAGTGAAAGTATGACAATCCCAAATGAATGTTGTTGCTACTTACTTTGCACATTAACACCTTCAGAACAGGATGATTAAACACTTCTCTGCCATCGTTTACGAGATGTTTCAAATTCACCCCACACGCTGTGCAGCAAATTTTGTTGCTTGAAACTGCTTTTTTGTCATCTGTAATACAATAGCAGGATATTATACTTGGAAAGGATATAAGCACTGTTATAGATCAGTTCTGAATCTCAAAAATGGAATATGTAACATATCCCTCAACAAAATTATATATTTTTACTCTCCAAGAATGGCATAAAGGTTTATGAAACAACGTGAAGTATTTATTTCTTCTATAATACTATTTAGCTACTTCAAGACTCTGAACAACTGTTTTGTATTGACACAATCTACATTAACAATATAAAGAGAGAACATTTGTGTAAATGTGCTGCACATGCTTACTCATATTATGATCTCAAAAACCACTCAACTGGTTTTGATAGTTCACCATTCTATGTCCAAGTCTCTCTGACTGACAAGGGGCTATAAACACCACCAAATCTAATTTCATAAATTATAAAAATATTCAAAAGGATTTACAAACCCTTGTATCACATACAAACACAATGGAGTTAACTTTTAGTTGAGAATGCTTCAATATGGCTGACATTAAACTAAACTGCAGTGGACATCATACCAAAATGCATACTATAAACCTACATGATAAAAGCATTTCCTAACCTCAAATATCATAGGATTAAAGTAACCTGCTTTCAAACGATAATGCTTGAACATCCTTGCCACACAATGCATGATGAATCTACTCATATTTGGCAAATCTTGTTCTGCAGTAACCCTTTTGGATAAAATCACTTCCGAACGCTAAATATTGTAATATATTTAACGCACTACTGTGTTGCAAACACAAAAATAAAAACAGTAACTATAACTGCATGTAATGCTCAAACAATTCAAGACAAAACTGCACACACATGAGCAATACAATGGCACCCACAGATTAATAGTGTCTAAACAGAATCTTGCTGTAAGGTCTCTCGGCTGCCTTACCTGGAACGGGTATAAAAATAATTGCTTCTGTGGCAACATAACAGATGCAATAACATTATATATGGTTATATTTTATGAACAGTTGGCAATGCTAATGCAATCTAACAGATGGAATATCACCAAATACATGGGTCATTCAATAATTAGTGGCAACAATGTTTGCATGTGGTGCTATCAGCTGTAAATGATGCAAGCTGGTAACAATGAGGAAGAAGAGCATTTGATGTATGTTACCTGTGAGTTTAAAGATAGTAATATTATTTATAAGAAGTTTAATTTGTCGACTGTTATCTGTAATGCTCTAAAACGCTTAGTAAATACAAATAAAAATGCTTCATTAAAATTGTAATTGCAAGAGGCAAGAAAGGTCAACAATGCCATGCTGCATTACTGGAAGCTCGTGGTGAGAGACTTTACCAAACTGTATTGTGGCTAGCTGGGCACATGCATTTTGCAAGGGTAGCAAAGATGTTCTCCAAAAACGTGGAGCTGAGCTGCCAACTAAGCGTTTTAGAGCATTACAGATAACAGTCGACAAATTAAACTTACAAGTATCTTATAAATAATAGTACTATCTTTACACTCACAGGTAACATACATCAGATGCTCTTCTTTCACATTGTTACCCCAGCTTGCATCATTTAAAGCTGATAGCGCCACATGCAAACATTGTTGCCACTAATTATTGAATGACCCATGTACAAACAGACTGTACCATCATGGGGGGAAAAATGTCACAGTTGGTTTTTAGGGTATTCCAGTGAACTGCTTCCTCTATAATAGTTGCTCCATGAATGTGTGTAAAATAAGACAAATGCAGCAGATATTTCATTCCAAACAATATATGCAATTGGATACAATTTAGCAATTAAGACAGAAAAACGAAAGAAAATTTCATCTGTTTTATTATTATTATGTGCACACCATACAAATGTCCAACTATTTTAATAACACTCATGTAAGAAAGATCTGCTTTTATTTCTTTTTTACTCATGTAAAATTCATGTAAAATTAAGTTCATTAGAAGGTATGCCACATAATTGTATGAACAGAAAAAATTACTATCATTAGGAATCTGTGCACCAATAATTTTGTTTTGTTTTGTTTTGTTTGTGTGTGTGGAAGAAGATACTTATGCAAAACATTAACTAAATAATTTTTGTTGCAATTGTTAAGAGTCACTTCTGAGATACAAGAGATATATAAATACATACAAATATTTCATAAACACCATCATTTCAGCTGTATAACGTCTACTGATGAATGCAGGCCTCACCCATCGATATCCACCTAGTTTGAGGTTTTCGCTGAGCATTTGTTCCATTATGGAGTCCAGTTCTTTGGTGCTGCGATTCACTCCAGGGTGTTAACACGTTGACCAAGGTCCTTCATATTTCTGTCGAGTTCTTCCATGGCTTCCTTAACCCCCAGCCAGTCGCTCGTTAGTATTCTCCGATAGATCTATCTTCATATTGGACATTCCCACCTTCATCTTTTCCGTTTCGGAGTTTACATTTTCAATTTGGCTTCCACTTTTGTTTCCATTTTGTCCATTTTTGTTCCCATATTTTCTATTCCGTAGTTAACTTTTTTCCAATTCGGCTTTCATATTTGTTTCCTCTACTGCATTCCAGAATTCATTTCATTCCCCATTATGTCCATCTTGGCTAATATTTGTTTCATCGACTGTTCCATATTGTACTTTTCGTCACACTCCTGACACCAATTGTGATTACTTTACTTTTTAACTATTTCTTTATTTTTTATTAAAACACAGAAGTGATACTAAGCAAAAGCACTGCTGAACAATAACAAATACTATAGGAAGAAAAGCTGGTACATAAGGCCACGTGAATGTACTGCACATTTCTGTTTCAATCACATAGAAAATTGTATGAATTGTTCGTCGAAGCGGGAGTAGTGAAAAAAATGTGCTTATGTTTGCTAAAGAAAAATGAGTAGAAAAACCGTGTGAAAGTTTACGTTGCACTTATATTTCAAGTGTATGGAAAAATGTATGGATTTTTTGTAGAATAGGGAGTATGTAGTATGTTAGGTAAAAGAAAAGGGAATAGAGAAAACCATGTGAGCGTAATACGTTGCGTGGTAAAATGAACTCCATAATAACCTTCGACATGAACACAGATATGTCACTTTTCATGGCGATCAGTCAACCAGCTTTGAAGTATACTACTCACTCAACATACAATATGTATAGACGTTGGTATGTATGAAGTTGATAAACGATAGGGAATAACATGTGAATTGTTACATAAAACAAACATGAGTGGAGAAAATAGTATGAATGTAATAGGTTGTATTTCTGTTTCAAACATATAGGAAATTGCATGAATTGTATGTTGAGGGGCGAGTAGCGAAAGAAGACTGATTGTGTCTTGTAAAGGAAGAATTAGTAAAGGAAATCGTGTTACTGTAACACGTTGCATTTATATGTCAATCATAGAAAATTATATGAATTGTATGTTGAAGGGCAAACAGAGGATACATGAATGTGCTGCGTAAAAAAAAAGCAAGCAGAAAACCATTTGAAAGTAATACATTATGCAGTGAAATTGTTACGATAAAAACTTTCTCCATGAAAAGAATACATATACGTGCCGAATTTCGCGGTGTACAATTAAGCAGTTTTCGAGATTAACAGTTACATATACACAAACATCCAATTTGCATATCATATCATATGAATGCGTTACCTAAAAGTGCGAGGTGAAAACAGTGTGAATGTAATAGCATTTCTGTTTCAAACATACAAACATGGTATGACTTATTTTAGAATTGGGGATAAAAATGATCTTTTTGGTGTAAAATCACGTTTTTTATGGAAAGTTGTTTAAAGAGTGAGTAGAGAAAGAGATGTGAATGTGTTACCTAAAAGTGAGTAGAGAAAACACTGAATGTAATATGCATGTATACAAAAATTTAACCAAATCTTTACAGCCGTTCCTGAAATACCGGGAATATATATATATATATACACAAGAATTGCTCAGTAGAAGCGGGAATAAAAAATGTTATTCTTTATGTAAAATCACATTTTTTCGGGAATTACCCCTATTTAGATGAACTTAAAAAGTAAAACCCTATCTGAATACAAAATTTGATGGAAATCGTTAGAGCCGTTTCCAAGTTACGTGGAATATATATATATATATATATACATACATACAAGAATTGCTCGTTTAAATATATAAGATTAAGATCTGAGATTATTTTTCTTGATGGTCACAGACCATGTACTTTTTCCAAAGAGGCGAACTTTGTAGTCTGGGAGTAGGGTGTTTTCGAATTCTCGCCTCACCTCCATTTTGTTATATGCGTTAAGGTATTCTATTATGGGAAACCGATGTAGCTTTTATGTTATTAATAGCTACGGCACCAAAGAGAAGGTACAAGGTTCAAAATTCCACCTGTGGTGATTTTCTAAGAAATTGCTCAACCATTCCAAATGATAACTATTGCACCACCAAAGGGTAGGTACAGGCTATTGCAGTCTTTCCAGAGTTTAGAAGACCTGTTAGGAGGAGCTTAACCACTTCACGCTCTTATTTTCTGAGAAATGGTAAAAATACATCATATTTTTTTCTTTACGCTTTGCAGTCGCTGATTATTACTTAGGTGTTATATGTAGGAATCAGACTAAAAACATGCAACAATATGTAAAAACAACAGGTTTTAATACCTTTATATTACCCCGAGTAATCTTGGTTTGTTACACTGTCCTTTATTGTGTTAAAATATAAAGAAAAACGCTCATGTCACTTTTGGAAAAGTGTTTCATAAGTAACATTTCACTTAAATGTTAGTTACAGTGTTATATACAAGAAAGCAAGGTGTCACACAGAGTGGGACTTAACAATTTGGGCAATAATAGCAGTTCTCTCTTGCATCCTTCATACGGCTACACATAGCACACTGGTTGGAGCTGTCTTCTCCGTTGGTGGTATGACTCCAGGAAAATGCCACTCTATTAGGCACAATAGATGCTGTGTTTTCCTCGGTCGACCTGCTTTAGGAGATATTTCACTCGGGTCATATTATTTCAAATGTCTTCCAAATGACAGACATCCTATACTATACATTACTTTTCTCTTTTTTGTGGTATAGGATATGCTGCTAAATGTTGATCTACTCTGTCGACAGCCCCTAGTTGTGTAGTTGTAATCTGTAACCTGAGGTTTATCTATACGAGATAATTCGGGTTAGTTGCTGTGTTTTCCCAGTCAACCTGCTTTAGGAGACGTTACACTCAGCCCATATTTTTCAAACATCTTCTGAATGACAGACGTCCTATACTGAAAGGGAGTTTCATTACTGCTTGATTTTATGTATAGGACATATGAATTCTGTAATGCCAATTCAAGCAAGTGAAAGAAAAATCTTGTATTATCTCTTTCCTCTTTGTTTTGGTATAGGATATGTCGCTAAATGTTGATCTACCCTGTTGACACCCCCATTGTGTAGTTGTAATCTATAACAACCTGAGGTTTATCTATATGAGATAACTCATGTTATAAATTTTTTGACCATTTCTTTATTATGAGTATTCTAAGGATAATAGGTTACGAGGTAAAGCAAGTTAGACGTTCCATCGTTCGCTCTTTTCTTCTTTATTTTTGCATAATATGAGAGGACTTTTCATTTGTTATCAGGAATACCTGTCAATGTGACATTACACTTATATGGAGTAAAGGGAAAATAAAAATCTTCTAAATCGTACAGGAATTTCATGAAAAATGGGGGAAGATTAATTACAGTAATTTGCCATTGAGTTTGAAAAGTTAGTTGTGCAACATTGGACGGCCAGCTAATACTAAACTGATATATACAGTTCAGGGCTTAAAGACTCATCAAAACTTAGCTTCCATTGAAGAACCGGCTTAACTGTGAATATTACAAAAATTAAAAAGTAAATTAACTACAAAACCTGACAGAAGTTGAGCTGAACAAATTTACACACAAAATAAAAGATGATCTTGTCAATCAAGTTTCAAAAAAGTCTAGCTTTTCTAATCAGTACAAATGCATTAATACACGCCTGTCTATACCAAATTTGAACCTACGTGATGCTAAATTAAAAATATGAATTAAGTTAAGATGGTTTTCTTAGTTCACATCATGGGCTAAGGGCATTAATTTTTTCTTTATACTCGTATCAACTAATCAATGTACTTTTCATACTCTTAGGACCAGTTTCATCAACAGGTATTAAAAATGCTCAAACACAGAGTTTATTAACTTTGAGTTAGAATTTTAATTCTGCAGGAAGCATCTTGCATTTCATCAAGCTTTTCGAGAGAAAAGTTAACTAACTCAGTGTTAAAGTCAAAGAGAAAAAAGAATAATCATGAACGAGAAGGCGCTGAATGAGCTTGACTGCTTCTAAAGCACTCAGATGCGCTTTCGTCTTCCCTTTCCCTTGCAACCCATGTTCTGATTGGTTCTTGAAAAAGAAGACAAAATTTTCTAGGTTAGTGTGAGGTTAGTTTAATTGTTTATTGGTCACGACACAAATAGAATTAAAAAATGAGTGATAAAGGTAGAAAAGGGGGCACAAATCTTTGATCTCTGGAAAAAGAATTAGTAGTTTAGTTGGTAACCAACTACAGATCAATTACTGAGTGCAAGTGGATGGTCTATAATTACTTGTACATTAACAGAAAGTAACCCTTGCAAGGAAGGTTTCTGTTGGTAGCATATTCTAACCTCTCTCTTATTTCTTCTACTACTCTGCTGAACTTTTGACAGTCTGTATCGTTCTAAAAATTCCTCTTCTCCCAGAATGTCAAAATAATTTCAGGACACAGCTCTTCTCCGGTTCAGAATGACAAAATCTTCTAAATTCCTGATCTGTACAGAACCTCTGCCGGTACATGCACTATGCTTGGCAACAGCGCCCTGCTTGAGCATTGGCCAGCGTTCACATGCTGTTAACTTATGTGAGCAGTAAAGTGCCACCTAATCCTAAGATTCCAACATCTTAGTCATGTAATAAAAGCAGGTAGGTGTCAAAGAATGAAGAGAAGAAGAATCTGGACAAATATAAATGAAGAAGCAATGGACCATTTTGGCCAAAGAATTATTACGTTCAGCCTTTTAAATGTTTATCATGAAATAGAGATAGCTAGGTTGATTTATACAAATAACTATGCTATAGAGGAAACAGCATTTCTATCCAAAAAATGGTCAAACGTTAGCAGAAAATATGCCATAAGAGGCAGGTCGCTTTGGTGAGAGTCAAGTGGTTTAACCGCTTGGTCACTTCACTGTTGTCCTGCAGAACAGTGACTGCAGGACAACAGTCTCTCAAATGAATTAGTTGAGTACTGGTAGTTCTAATTGTCCAACCAAAATCGCAGCCTTTATTCATAAATATATTTCAATAAGTTTATTGAACAGCACAATGTCTATGATCTATGATGATTTTAATATAGACTTACAGTGGTAGAAGCTAACATACTGTATGGTATAGAAGCGTGGGGGCTAATGGAGGGTTGGAAACCAGAGACTATTCACAGGATATTCTGCAGGAAAATACTAGGCTTACCCTGTGCAATTGTAAGGGAAGTAGCTCAAATTGAGACATGAAGAGTGGCAGAGAAAGAGGTGGTAATGCAGAGAACACAGAAATATTGGTACAGAATTCTAAATCTGGATAAAACTAATGTCTTAAGGCAATGTTTAGATTATCAGGAGAGGAGCTTAAGAACCTGCAGATGGACTCAGTCTGCAAAAGAACTTGAAAAGTGTTGGGCTAGTAGAGGTGTAGAGGAGGAATAACAACCTAATGGGTTTTTGGAAAGCTGCACAAAAAAGATTTGTAGGTGCAGAAATATAAAAACTCTGTTGCAATAGTGAATAAGAGCTCACTCAGATAAAAAGATCATGGGAAGGGCAAATATATATCCTCTTTGGATCCAACTTCAGTTACCTTTAAGGGTGACAGTTAAGGTAAGCAAAAACAGACCTATCAGTCCGATTTCAGTACTGTTTAAGGTCAAAGTTCACATATACACCCCTTGTGCATAGACAAATCATTTAAGACATGCAGCATCTGAAGAGGATATAGGTAAGATAAATAAATAGGAAGGAACCACTGCATGGTTAAGAACTGATGTTTGAGATTAAAAGGATTTAGAAATGGTATACCAATGTACCAATGTGGCGATAAGGATATTGAACAAATATTTGAGTGCAAATGGACAGACTCATGGAGAAAAGCATTTCTATCCTAAAAATGGTATAAAGTTAGCACAGAATGTACCAGAAGAGGCAGGGTTTTGTTGGAAAATTAAAACTACTAATACTCAACTAATTCTTTACTTGACGGACTGTAGTCACTTTTCTTTTGCAACAGGAGAATTCTTTAACTGATCACATCCAGCTGAGAGCCAGAATGTCACATAATAAGCTATTGCATCAAATTCAGAAAGAGGAAATCCAGTTAGATCAATAAGTCGATCTAAAACTTTTGGCAGGTTTTCTTTGGTTCTTTGTAGATCGATGGTATAATCATACAGTTTTTTTAAAAGAATATCTGAAAGTTATTTATTACATGGAATAACTGACAGCAAGTGGTTACAGTAATCCCACTGCTAAGTTGCACTTCCACAACTCTGCCTACTATTGCTGAAGCACAGTTGCATGACAAATATGAGACATTATTTTAAATACTCTTCGACATAAAATTTTACACTTAACCTGGCTTTCCCATGTGGTCGACAATAATTGTTAACTCAGGGGGGTAAAACTAACTCATTATTTTGCTTTCAGTTCTTTTACATACAGCATGTGGCAAAAACAAATCTTTTATTAGAACTATCATATACCTTTCTTAGGCATTATAAGGTTATTTTCTGATCAGAAAATTATTAGAATTTTATCCCAAAAAAATAGACACCTATGGTCTTGTAAGAGCAATGCACATTGCATGTAGACAATTCTATAAATACTGATACCGAGTACATGTGAGTACATGCCTAACTAAAGCCCTGATAAGAGGTTCGGTCTGCTAAGGCATAAGAAATTAGACAAATTTTTAGACTGTAAAAAAGAAGTGGAACTGGATAGGAAAAGGGATAACAATAGATTCCTACATTGGTGAGATTTTTATATATAGGTATATTAAAAAAAAGTAGTTTTACTTCCTATAATACGTCAAGTAGAGGAAATACTGTATTCCAACCAAAAATTCAATGTTGAGATTTCAGCAGAAATGTTTCGAGGACCCCTGAATCAAAAAAAAAAGTTTTTTAGAAAAAGGTTTGTGTTTGTGTCAGTCAGTCAGTCAGTCAGTCAGTCAGTCAGTCAGGTCAGGTCAGTCAATTCACTCAGGTCAGTCAGTCAGTCAATCAGTCAGTCTGTGGACAGCATAAATCAAGAAAGAAAAGTCGGTTCAAAACCAAAGTTGGTGTTTAAGTTTAAAATCTTTCAAGGATAGGACACAAAGATTTTGAAGAAAACTACTCTACCCCAAACTATCCTGGAAAATTTTAAAAATTTTGATTTTTCTTGAAAATGGCTGAAACAATTTTTATTAAAATGCCATGTGTTTGAGATATTTTTATGGCAAATGAAATGTATATCTTGAATTTTCTGGTTATAGCCCATGAAGTCCTATTTACCCTGGAAGATTTTTGCATAACTGGTAAGCCGTAAGAGATAGACCAAATCTTACTATACAAAAATGTAGCTCTTTCTAAGACACACAATTTAAGTCTAGATTTTTTTGTAGACTGAACCATATCAAAGATATTCCCTATTGTGTAAGTTTTGGAAAACTTACAGTTCTGTCAAATGGAACATCACTATTCATTTTTACTTTCTCTACTGGTAAGTAGGAGAAATATTGTATTCCACCCAAAAATTCAATTCCGGAAATATGATTTGGGACCCCTTAAATAAAAAAAAAAATCATTTTTAGTAAAAGGTGTGTGTGTGTGAGTGGTGTGTGTGTGTGTGTGCGTGTGTGCATGTGTGTGTGTGTGTGTGTGTGTGTGTGCGCGAGAGTGTGTCTGTGTGTGTGTGTGTGTCTGTGTGTATGTGTGTGTGTATGTGTGTGTGTCTGTGTGTGTCTGTGTGTCTGTGTGTGTCTGTGTGTGTGTCTGTGGACAGCATAACTCAAAAACAAAAAGTCAGTTAAAAACCAAATTTGGTATTTAAGTTTAATGTCTTTCAAGGATGCAACACAAAGATTTTGAATAAAATAGTCCCACCCTAAACTACCCTTTACATGGAATATTTTTTTTAAAATTTGGATTTTCTTGAAAATATCTCTAACGATTTTGACTAAAATGTTGGATGTTTGAGACATTTTTATGACAAATGAAATGAATATTTTGAATTTTCTGGCTATAGTCCCTGTAGTCGTATTTATTCTGAACGACTTTTGCATAACTGGTAAACCGTTAGAGATAGACATAATCATACAATACAAAAAATGTAGATCTTGCTAAAATACACAATTTATGTGCAAATCAATGTTCTTGTATGGTGAACCATTTTGGAGATATTCCTTGTTATGTGCCTGAGTTTCGGAAAACTTAAAACTTTGGTGAAATGGAACATCGTTGTTCATTTGTTTATATGTTAAGTGTGCAAAGAGCTCAAAGCTTTAAAAGTAACTAATTTGTTTGTATAACTTTGAGAATAAATTGGAGTCAACTCGAAACTTGTTAGCACCAAACAACTTGGAATACTACTAAGATAAGTGAAGCTTTTAGTTTCTAATTTGTTTTTACTTTAGATACAAGTTACACTTGTTTGGGGAACCCAATTTCAGCGCCGTATCGACGGAGATTGGGTCGTCGCCTAGAATGGACCACAAACTAAAACCCAGACCAAGGGACTGGCATACCGGAGACTATCGCAGACAATCAATCAAAACGTGCGACACAGAGAGTTGGACACTGCACGTGTGACAGACAGGGGACGGGTCACCATGCAAAAGGTGGCCATGAGTAGCGTGTGTGACCTATATGCAACCACGTTAAAATAACCTCTGACTGACGGGAATCCCTGCAAGAAGTCAGCCAGGGTTTTACCGAGTCCCGAATTGTCCGTAATTGGGTGCCAGCCATCTCTTCCCAAGATTTCTGCCAAAACGATTTTAAAGGAAGAGTTTTTAATATCTTTATTTATGTTGAAATTGATAAAAAGGGCCTATTGTTTGGTCTGAATGGAACACTTAAAATTAGCATGTAACAGGATGTGAGAAACCAAAATAAAGTCTTAAGAAATATTTTAAAGTATAATTTCAGGCAAGTGGTATTTTTCTGCTAAAAGTTAAAATATAACATCACAGAACTAACATAAAAGCAAAATTACTGAAGAAAGAAGTGAAAACTTAAGATTTACTGTAAGAAAACCTAACAGTTGGTGCAAAGTAACACACCAAAATTAACATCTTCTCCCCTCATTTCTAATTTCATCAAAACAAAGCCAAATTAAGTACTTACCTCCCACTCATTTTACTGCATACACAATTTAACTGATACTGATTGGATACTGGTATAACAATGGACATATGCCACAGTGAACTGTTACAATGTTTAAATTTAGTCATTATTGTTCCAATAACTGGAAAATAGTAAATTGTAGAAAGAATAAAAATATAAAAAATCCATAGTGGTTCAAACAAAAAACAAAAAGATTTGTTTAAACCAAAGTGACCCATTTCAAATTGTGCAGCATTATTTGATACGGCTTTCCAGAGAGTTAATGTTGGTATCAATGCATAGTGCAGTTCAAAGCAATGTCAGTTGGTATGGAGCATTTATAACATGGACATTGTGCATAGTAGAATCAGAACTGAAAAATTCAATGCCACAGCTGGAATTTGAATCACAGACCCTCCACTTACCAGACGGGTGCTCTAACATTACCCACACATAGTTTGTGTGTTTAAAAACACCAACGGTAAGTTTGTTGGCATAAATGACGACAATGGACTAGTGTGTTTGCAGATGAAACATTTTTACTTTCTCTACCAAGAATAGTAAAGTAGAGGAAGTATTGTATTCCACCCAAAAATTCAATGTCGAGATTTCATTGGAAATCTATGTTTTGAGGTCCTCTGAATTTAAAAAATGCATTTTTAGAAAAAGGTCCATGTGTGTGTGTGTCTGTCAGCCTGTGGACAGCATAACTCAAAAACAAAAAGTTGGTTAAAAACCAAGTTGGTATTTAAGTTTAGCGTCTTCCAAGGATGTGACACAAAAATTTTGAAGGAAATTGCTCCGCCTTAAACTACCCTTTACATGGAAAATTTTTTGGCAATTTTTATTTTCTTGAAAACGGCTTTTACAATTTTGATGAAAATGCCATATGTGTGAGATATTTTTATGACAAGTGAAATGTACATCTTGAATTTTCTGGCTATAGCCCATGAAGTCCTACTTACTCTGGATGACTTTTGCACAACTGGTAAACCGTAATAGATAGACCAAATCTTACTATACAAAAAATGTAGATCTTGCTAAAGCACACAATTTATGTCTAAATAAATTTTTTTGTCGAGTGTACCATTTCGGAGATATTCCTTATTATTTGTGTAAGTTTTGGAGAACTTGTACTTCTGTCTGGAAGCTTGCTATTCATTTTTTAATATGTTAACCGTGCAAAGAGAACAGAGTTTGAAAGCTTTAAAATATTTGACTATCGCTCAAAGCCTACTGTATTTCCATAAACCTGTTGCATGTGCAAGAAAACGAAAAATAAGATAATTTCTGCAAATGTTTATCTCAACACGACGAAGATAGAAGAATAAGAGTTCATAAAAATACAAGGGTAGAGAAAATCATGTGAGTGCAATACATCAGATTTTTTTAAATGTGGTGATAGGGCTAAACAAATGCAGTGTTTGTTTTGGCAACATTTTGACATTGGTTGAAATGATAAGTTGTGTCACGAAAGATGACTACCAGATGGATCCAGTAGTTCAGAGCAACAGCATACATTGTTAGAATATCTGTATGCTGTCGATGTAGCTTCAGGATGGTACAACCACCCATACAGCCAGAACGTCCATGACAGCCTTACACAGATTGTTGTTTCCAGAGCACTTTATTTCCTACTTTGGTTATATCAACTCAACACCTTGTTCACTAGATTTATTTGTTGATGACCAAGTAGTTGGTCGCCCTTAAACCTACTACCAGATTTATTGGTATGTTATTTTTTTCAGTGGGGATTCCAAAACTCCAAAGTATACGCTTACAAACCAACAAGTACTGAGGACTTGAAAAATAATATTCAGCTGATATAAAGGCCATAGGTGGAGACACTCTTCGTAAGGTTATGGCAAGTGTGGTGTTTGAGCCGAAATTTGCAATGGCAACAATAGTGGACACCTGAAGGATATAATTTATAAGAAGTGACATGTAATTAATGGTACAAAGTGTTCAAGTAGTGCACATTAACAATGTGTAGTTGTATTTCTTCATGCTTAAATAACATTCGTAAAGTGGGTAATTGTTTCTGCCACACTCTGTATAAGGCAATGGTAGATCTTCCTGAAATTAAGGATTACTTCATTGAAAGCTTTTGCATCTGCTTCCTATTATAAAGCAAACCTTGACACAGGCTGTGAAAAGCTTTCATAGTATTTATATTTAAATGATGAAAAATCTAAACCAAAACAAAGGCTGTTTTGGGTTCGGCCTGGAAGGTTGCAAATGAAGCAGGTATTGGTTGCTATTTTGAGCCTTTCCCATAATTTGTTTTAAGTTATACATCAATTTTTTTTCAATTATTTTAGCTGATGAAAAAGCTTTAAATATTTTTGGGCTTTTGTTGGTTTTCATAAATATTTTAGATGAACAAAATCTGGGCTGTATTTTGTATATTTCTTTTAAATAATTATGTTGACAGTGAAAGCATTATATTTTGACTAGGGCTCGAAAGTTCATGCCCTAAAAAACACTGAAATATGCATGCATATATGCTCTTAAAAGCTTGAAAATATGCCAAGAAATATGCACTATTAATTAAAATGATTGATGTTCCTTTGCAGTAGACAAGATGAGTTAGTATAAATAATAAATAAAGTTACCGTATTCCTTAGACGTTGAAGCAGAAATGGTCCGGCTGCTAGTATTAACTGCTAAATTGAAGTTCACAACAAACACTTTGCTAAAATGTTCAACTGTAAAACATCGTATGTTGTCTCGCAAAACACTTTTGTAACGTGAAAAACTTCTCTCCGCGTCATAAGATGTTATCAGGCATATTTAAATGATGTTAACTGCTTTACAGAGAGAGAGTCAAGTCTCTAGGTGTGACAGATGGTTTTTCTTTCGAGGATGTCTCGAATATCGCTCATTTGGTTATAACCAGAATTTTTTGAAATTACATAATTCACTTTTTGTCCTGTGCTACCAGGTGTTTTTTCAAAGACAGTGATTCATGCAAAGGAGATCCTACAGCTTCCAATACCGTTATGGCTGTTGGTAAGAAAGAACAATGGGCAGATATGAAACTAAGATCCTCTTTTAACCCAGTGTCTGACAGAGTATTTTGCAGTTTCCATTGATGAAGCATCTTTCGAGTCCAATGAATTAACAACCTCTTCGACTATTTCTATGTGCTCAGCATAATATAAAACTGCATCGACCCATGTTCCCCATCAAGTTAACACTGGTGCAGGTGGAAGTCAGATATTAGGTGCTGTTGATCTAAACAACTTAACTCTTTTAAGAGATTTAACAACAATTTTCTTGGTACTGGACACAAATCTATCTACCAGCGAAAAAGAATCACGTATTGTCTCAGAAATGTGATGAAGAGCGTGTGCCAAACAAGTTATATGAATTAAGTTAGGAAAAATACCTTTCAGAGTTTGTCCTGATTTTAGCATATAAGGACCTGCATCAGTAACAAATGAAAGCAACCGGGCGTATTTGATTCCACATGGCCATAGTAATTTCAAAGTGTCCATCACAAACTGGGTCACAGTCACATTTTTAGTGGCCGACAATTCGCACACATTAAGAAGATAAGGTGTAGTCTTTTGTTCATTATTTAAAGCACCCACGATTATATTAGCAACAGAACGGCGCTCAGAATCAGGGGTTTCATCAACAGACAACCACACAAACTGATCCACTAATTCATTTTTGTATATTTGACAGTACATTATTGTAACAATGTCCTGCATAAGTCTTACGCAGTGTACTTTCTTCAGGCACATGTTGTCAAGTATACTTGGCAAGAAAGTTTTTAAATGTCGGATTATTAATTTTGAACAAGGGAATATCAGCAGCTAAAAATGCTTGACAGAAGTAATTTAATTCAGTAACCCTGCTTCCTAAACACTCTACTAGCTGTTTTTGAATACGTTTTTTGTTTGCGAGTTTTCTGATTAAATTCTCCTTATGTTTTGCTGTGTTTATGTGCCGACCTATTTGAAATCTTTTCTCACTCCCTACATTTTTGTCACACGCTCCACAAAACGGTGCCCTATTATCTGTAGATATTAAATCACCCGAAAACTTGTTCTGTAAATTAATTAATCTAGCACTAGGTTGGTTTTATTTTCGACATTTGAACAGCTTTTTAACATTTTATACGCCTAATTTAATTTGGTGGGAACCAGTTCACAACACCTTTACGTTTGAAGACCACTACACAACTACTGATGGGCAGGCAAGCGTTGCTATAATCGTGCTGCTCAAAATGTTGACCTGCACTTTATCTTTGCTACTATAAACCTCTCAGATAACGCACTGATTATTTTCTACATACATATAATGAAATGTGCATTACTACCAATGTAAAAAAAATTATACAGATGGAAAAAATAATAAAAAACCATACAAATAATTAAAATATGCAATATAGGGGCTATAATATTGAAAAATTGGTGAGTTGGGTCATCATGTGCAATATTACCAATATTGCAAAATATTATACAGATGGAAAAAATAATAAAAAACCATAGAAATCATTAAAATATGCAATATAGGGGCTATAATATTGAAATAATATGCATTTATCAAAAATTAAGAAAATATGCAGTTATATGCACTATAAAATCATGTCCAAATAGCTGAAAATTCCATAATTCGTGCACATAATGTAAGAGCATACATTTTTAATCCCTATGAAAAAACATGCAAATGCATGAACTTCCTAGCCCTAATTTTGACAATGTTTTACTGTATAACCTACCGTTGAAATACTTCTGCCGATATTTTAGTTCCTTGTCGGAAACATCAATGCACATGTATAGTGGACTGCGTTGTACCTTTGCAGGACTGTCTGCATCTTTCTTTTCCTTTTTGTCTCCTGCAAGACAAAAATAGTCATTTACACACATTTTTCCAGTCCAATTTGATAATGCATAACAAATTTCTTAGTGTATGTACCCAGTGCCTAGAACATTTCTTCAAAAAGCTGCAAACCAATTCATGCTATCAGGAATACATAAAGTTGCTTGATTTATAGCCATTTTTCATACTACTGAGTGCATTCTATAACTACAAGAGTGAGTCAAATTAAACATGGAAAAATGCTATAGAAAATCTAAAACATCTCTTATTACGATCAGACCTGGATGCATGCACGTGAACTCCCCTGCAATCAATTGGCACTGGTCCCGCGACCCCGTGTGATCCAGCAGCATGATACAAGTTTCCAATATGGTAGCCCCTCTGTTGGAGGGGCCTACTAAAGGACTCCTTAGGTGAAAACAAGTTCACAACCAACACGGAGGCAAAACAAGCAGTGCTCGAGTGGCTATGTGCACAGCTAGATGATTCCAGCCCCCCGAGGTATCCATGCCCACCCAGCTCAGTGGCAGAAATGTATCAAAAAACACAGGGACTACATTGAAAAATAGTGTACGTTTCAACTCTGTCTGTAATATAGGAGCTGTAAAAGAATATTTCAGTTTTCATTTGACTCACCTTTTTACAAATAAGCAGAGAACAGTTAATAAAACTGGTAACAGAGCTTAACACAGAGCACACAAGTTCTAAATGAGATCTCTGCTTTTTGAAGTTTTTTACAATGCAAACAGTAAACTTTGAGAACAAATCAAATCACCAAAATGTTTACAAATACTGTATGAAATAGGAAGAACAACAAATTTTACAAAAGGAAGAAAAAGGCCAATCATTTTTAAATACAGTAGAACTCCAATAACTCAACATTCCATATAATTCAACTTTTTTATTTTAATATTTTTATTTTTTATTGTTAAGCTTCACTGTAATAAATCCTATAATCCACTATACGGTATAAACAGTATGGTATGTCAATTTTAGTTAGTATGTTTTAGTGCATTCTCGTTCACAGTAGCAAAAGGGCAGACCTTCGATATCTAGTCAGAACATAAGCAGACCATTCACGAAATCAAAAGCTTGCTGCTAATAATGTGGACACAAACACTTGTTTATGTTTGTTTTCCCTGTACATAAGCACATGGTAAGCTAAATTTTCAATTACATATTTCTAGTTTCTCAAATTACAGACTTACTACCACAGTTGTGTTTATGCCAGCAAAAATATCAAACGAGAAGTTAGAATGACAATGGAAATGAAATGGGATGTGTTAAAGAGACCTGACAAAAGGGAACATAGTAATACATAACAAATTTTAGGATATGTTATACTCTTCTGTTTCCTATATTATGCGTTTATGCATTGTAGTATTATGAATTGTAAATATCAGAGACCTTATTCCGTAAAACTAGACATTTCAGTACCTCAACACCCTCTCAGTCCACATTAGGTTGAACTATAGAGATTCTACTGTACTTCAAACGTATTACAATTTACAACTTAAAGAGTTTAAAAAACCAGAAATAAATACTGAAAACAGAAGCACTCATGGTTAAACTCTGAAACAGGATAATCACTAAAAATGACTCAATATCCAAAGAGATGGTACCCTGGAAGTCAAATGAAATATTCCTTTCACCCACTATCTAGAGAACTTGATGCACCCATAGATGTAAATCAGCAGTGGACAAACCGCAGCACATTAAGTTCTGCAACCTGCTTGGCATAGAACAGACGCTTAGGGTAGGGGACATGAAAATTTCTAGTTTAAAACTGTCCTGCTGGGCAGTGTTGGTATGCATTTATTTTAGCTGCAATTTTGTTGCAGGGACTTCATCACTTGGATTGTGTTCGTGGCGTATTAATGAACAAAAATCAGGAGTGAAAGTGAAAGTTCCCATGCATAGTTGTGCCAGTAAATTATCATTACTTATTCATGACCTACATTTTGATTTAACCATGTTTAATTTTGAAAAGAACTGCTCACATACATAAGTTGATGCAAACATGGCTTGGATAGTCATTGCAACTGACATCAAAATTTAGCTATCTAATATTCAAAAAATATTTGTACCTACTAGACTTGTACATTTCTGTTTCAATATGTCTGTTTGCAAATTTATTAGTTCTGTCTGGAACTTTTTTAGGCACTTGTAGGATCAATAGAAAATGGATTCGAAAACAAAAACAAAATGTTTTCTACTTTTCTGAAATTTTTAGACCACTCTGAAGATAACTAGGTTTATAGACTCCAAGATTCCAACATTCCAGATTCTCCTCACAAATAAGGCCATATTGTCTCCAATCTTGCACCAAGAGTTCACTCTCCCACTCAACATGAAATGCTAAGTTTTAGAATCGATGCTTTCTTAGCAGATGCCAAGGTAACATTCATTCCACCCAAAAATTTGATATCAAGATTTGTCCAGAAATATGTAATTTGGGATTCCTAAATTAAAAAAAGAGGAAAAACCTTTATAAGACAAGGGTGTGTTTGTGTTCATGAACACATAGCTCAAAAATAAAAAGAAGGTTAAATACCAAACTAGTATTTTCCAAAGATGCAAGATGAAGATTTTCAAGAAAATGCCCCCACCAGATTACCCTTTACATGAAACGTTTTTTGAAAATTCTGATTTTTGCAAAACTGGTTAATGATTTTGATTACAATATATGTTTACTTTCATGCCAAATGAAACGTAGAACTTGAATTTTCTGGGAATGTCCTCAGAAGTCCTCTTCATTATGGATGACCTTTTAATGACTAGTAGAACTATAAGAGATAGACAAATTTTACCACACAAAAAAATGTGGATTTTGAAACGTGTAATTTATGTCAACTACGGGTATTTTGTGAAGTGAACCACTTCAGAGATATTCCTTGTTGTTTGTCTGAATTTCCTAATACTTATACTTTTCTCATTTGCGAAGCTGTTTTTGTTCTCTCTCGGTCATGAAAAGAGAATGGAATTTCAAAGGCATTGCATAGTGACCAGCTTTAAAAGATTTCACTACAGAATATTTATTACAAAATAGCATCATTTTAACAAATATTATGCCCACATACAAGGGCTGTTCCAGAAGTACCCGACCTGACATATAGATAGCGGTGGTTGTTTCAAACAAATGACTATGGTAGGAAGTAACAAGCTTATAAAACTTAAGTTTGAACACTACATTGTTCATTGCATTTGTTTGCAAGCCGTTAATAGTGAATGCTCTCAGCGAATTTGTAAACATGGATAAACTGGTCATTGTTAAGTGATGCAATATTTTCATTTGGAAGGTCTTAGTTCACTAAAGCTGAGCTAGGTTCTACTCTGGAGTAGTCTGCTCCTTTGTTTACAACAGTAAAATATTGGGTGGCAGAATTTAAGCAAGACCGTATGCGCTGCCAAGACAAACATCACATTGCTCAATCAAATGAAGTGGCCATGCCAGAAATTGTAAAGAAAACCCATAAAATGGTGTTGGATGACTGTCGACTGAAAGTGTGCAAGCTAGTAGACATTGCAGCCACTTCAAAAAGTGCTGTACATTGCATACTGACTGAAAATTTGGACATGAGAAAGCTGTGTGCAAGATGGATGCCACATTTGCTCACAATGGAACAAAAGATGTTCATCGCAAAGATGTTTCAGTCAGGGGTTTGATGAGATTTCGCCACAATAAAGCTGAGTTTTTGTAATGATTCGTAACCATGGATGAAACATGGGTCTATCACTTCACATCCGAGATGGAGCAGTCAAAAGAGTGGATTGAAAGGGGAGAATCGGCTGTATGTGTTGCGTTGTTCAACAGTTGCATCACTTTTATTTCCACTGCATCTATGGACTTGAATCTGGTTCCTGCGAGTGCAGACTTGACTCAGCAAAAGAAAAAAGTTGCACTTTGCTAGGTGTGCCAATACAGTGGATGTTCCATCACTGGAATATTTTTTGCCAAATAAATCTTCACAGGTAACTTACTGTGGGTTGGGGCATTTTTCTGGCAGAGGATCCATGACACACTCTTCCACAAGTCTGGTCTCTTCATTGCACATGTTCACAGAGGGTCTTCAAAATGTGAACAATTTCTATAGTTGTTGGTACACCCAGCCACAGAACAGTTTGTCCTATTTCTTGTAAAACTTTCCTCCATTTTATTGAACTTACAATTTTTTTCTTACAATGACAAATCCATTGATACACTGCAAAGTGTGTCACATGCATTGTTAAAATGATTGCTCACTAGAGTACAGCAACTGGTACACACATATTCCCTACATAATACTTCCACTCTACTATAGATACGTGATAAAAGTAAAAAGGTTATAATATATTGTCTTCTTTTCTATGAAATAATTCTGAAGCATAAGTCCACATGAAACTACCAATGTCTCATTTAAATATGCAGACCCTGTGGGTATTCAAAACATGGATATAATCAAGTAAAAGAATACGCTCAGTGTCTTTTTGAACCAGGTCCAGATCCATAGATGTAGTGAAAGCAAAAGTGACGCAACTGTTGAACATTAACACCACATACAGTCCATCTGGTCTAAGTTGGAACATGACCTACTTAGCGCTACCCCTCCCTGTGATAGGGGAGGGATGACAACACATCGCCACGGCTATCCGCGACTGCCTAGTCTGCATCTGTCGGTAATACGTCTTTCGACGAGTGTACGGGCTACTTATGTACCCTTCATATTGAGAGTGAAATATGGAAATGCTGGTGATGCGTTTAGTCCTGCTCATTGTGTTGACAATCGTATTGTTCCAAGCTGGTGTAGGAAGAAAGGGGAAACCTCTTCAATCTGGTGCACGGGAAGTTGTATGTTTGGTACATAAGTGTTTTGCTGATGAACTAGAGGCGTTAACATCGCGTAAACCAACAATGTCCGTGACACAAGTCATGGAAAGAACCGCCGCAGCTACTGGTGTATCTCACACTTCAATATACAGAATTTTGCAAGAAAAAAAAGAAAGCAGACGCAAATGGGACCGCTGTTAGAACACCAGGAAGGAAACGACCAAACAGACAACCAACAAGCACAACAGCCGCTTCATTTACAAAGGCGGCTATTCGTAGTACAATTTATAGGTCGTACACATCGCATTTCTTGCCCGAAAATTGGAAAGCTGTCTGTGAGCTTGTGAAGCGCGTAGAAGAAATGTACTGGGGAAAAAGACGAATTAATGGATGACATATTGGACAGTTTCAACGTAAGTTTAGAAGACAGTTACTCTGAATCGGAAGATGCGTGTGAAGACTGAGGATGTGATCCAGCATCCGATGTTTCAACGTAAGTTTAGAAGACAGTTACTCTGAATCGGAAGATGCATGTGAAGACTGCGGATGTGATCCAGCATCCGATACCCATGAAGCCGAAGATCTTACCAGCTTACCGGTACCCTCCAAGGAACCCTTCTTGGACGGGATCTCTATACTGACGCTATCTAACAGCAGTTGTTAAAGCGCTGCTCTCTGATAGCGGCGCTATAGTCAGGCAGTCAATCGCACTGTTGCATGTTGCATGGAACCGATGCGAAATGGGATTAGGCAGTCATGGAGTACCCACAAGAGCGCGGGCAGTAGTGCGTTCTCTCTCTAATTCCCATGTTTCAACATAAACCGAACGAACTGTAAATGACCAGTAGCACTCCTTGCAACAATGGAAAATTTGCATGTAGTAATGTAGGGACCAGGAAGAGGCCTACATTACATTGTCTTTTTTATCCCCAACCCCACCCCCCAAAGAATATGGTTTCTTTATTGTCACATACCACAGAAGCAATATTAAAATACATAGTTTAAGATTTTTAATGTCAAAATATTCACATCCTGAGTTTCTTTGTTAAATTGTGAAGGCAAACAATAGGTGCTTGCCTGTAGATCTGCCGTCTTTTAAAATTTTCATTTCCATGATTAATTTAAAGAAATTTAATTTAATAAAATATGCAAGTGAAATTGCTTTCAGCCCTAGAATGCAGTAACATAGACAGCAGTGCTGCTTTATATACACAAATTGTATATATCACTAAGCATGCACTGAGTAAAAAGAGTGAGCTGAATCAGACTTCAAAAGCTATTGCTAACATGATTATACATGTTACTTACCATTCTTCCTTTCTGACGCACTATCATCTGATGAAGTGTCACTCATTGTTGCTTATACCTGGAAAAGAATGTTAACATTAATAATGGTGCAATTTTATTAATGGTACAACACCAAGCAAATTTAATAAAGAACTCCTATGTACATCTTGGGGATGCTTTGCTTTTGATGGATCTTTATGAATATACCCCTTTTGTCTCAAACCATACTGTACTGCAGTACTATATGGTAATATGAATGCTTTATGTTATAATGCAAGAATGTTTAAAAAGCTCATAGTACTAAAGCATCTTAACCGGGAAGCCATAGACTTTCAAACATAATAACTTCAATAGGAAGGAAGAAACAAAGTGCTTAAATAAAGCTTGGCATCCAGCATTATACACATCATGCAAACAAACCTGACCGTAGACAAATTCAAGATCATATGCCATCAATAGCTTCAGCTGCAATAAATATCAGCCCATGAACAACAGACAACAATGGAAGCAGCCCCCACTTTAAACCATCCCACACAGCAGCCAAACTAAAAAACAAAGACCAGACCAACCGTCATATGCCCACACATGCTAAGCGTATAAAACTTGTGAAACCAAATGGCTCCGTATCAGTTGTCACTGAGAGTAGCAGAGTACTGCAGTCACACCACTGAGGATGTTCGACACAGCTTCGAACAAAACATCTGGAAGGAGATTTTCCACTAGACCACGACACTGGATAATCATTTTGTGTTTTATGACACTGGCCGTGAAAGCTTAAGCAAAGAGGAATTTTACTTGGAACATTGTCTTCCACTAATTTGTAAAGAGTAAAATAACCCCATAAGTGGAGTAACATTCTTTGCTGTAGTATTCTTCACAAATGTGTAAGCAGTAAGATGTAAAGATCAGGAAAATACCATTACAGTCTAGAAAAAATACAGTATCACAGTATCCCCAACATCTTTTATAAACATCACATATTAATAATTAACATTCTCTTGTCCTTTGATAAGTATTAACCTGATATAATCATTCATTGTAATTACTAGTGGACTCAGGTTTATGAAAATACCTACTACACGAACAATTTTGTCTATATAATGTATTAAATGCATATTAACTTTGTTGCTTAGTAATCCAAAAACTTTTCTTCAATGAATATGTCTTTCAACATAGATTCTAATCATGCTAAATTATAAATTCTGTCAACTTCCACTGAAAACTGAGAAATAAATGCAAAAGGAGGTGCAACTATTACATCTTTCTAGTTTTCAATACATGCAAGTTTTTATTTATGAGGAATCCTTAGCACAAATAACCAAATCTCCTGGTTGGATGTGGTTTAGTATGATAGAATCACCTATAAAGTAGCTATCAGTCACGGTTTCACAATAACATTTGGAAATATGAACAAATATATCCCATTGCAATAATAGCAACAAAGTACTTTACTGTACATGTATTTTCATATTGAAAAAAAAAACACTAAAATTTGTTGGCAGGCACTCTTGAGGTCTTTCACAGGATACTGCTACAATCTAAGATACAAGTGAGTTTTGTAATGCATTTTAAATCTATTTGGCATGGTATTTATTATCAGGGATCGCTATAGGTAGAAAATCCATTCCTTGTTTCCTCAAAAATCTGAGGTGTTGCACTCACATGACTTTCTCTACTCTTATACAAACTCTTATTCCTGTACCTTCATGTTAGTCAAGATACAGTAGACTTTGAGCCTACACAAAATATAACAAGGAATATCCCCGAAAAGGTTTACTCTACAAACTTAGACGTAAGTTGTGTTTTAACGAGATCTACATTTTTTGTATAGTACGATTTTGGGCAATAGCCATTTTATTTTCAATAAAAATATCTTAAACATATGGCATTTTAATTAAAATTGTTGCAGCCATTTTTGAGAAAATCAAAATGTTCTAATAAAGCGAAAGAAAAACATGCATGCCTGAGCGCACACCCACCCACACGCGCTATGACAGCTAAAAGTAATACCAAGTGGCAAAGTAGTACTGAGTTTATACATGTAAAATAAACACCACAGACATTCTAAGCATTAACCTAAATAATATCAATTTGGCAATTGAGAAAAGTGAAAATAGTAAAATAAAATACAATCACATCTACTTTTACCTATATGTATGTGATACTAATGGCAAAACCTAATAATCCTCATGTAAGCTTTGCTGTATTTCCCTTGCTGTAACAGAGTTCATTACTGTTATATTCTAAAAAATTACAAATACTAGGTGTTAATTTTTATTTCTTCCTTCAATAATAGCACATGACATCACCATTGTCTGGTGAGCCTTTAGCTGCAACAAGTTGAAAACCAGTATGACTACACAGAGTGTCCATGTTGAATGTTGCAGGGATGTTTAGTTTGGTTATCAAGGCATTGGCGTTCACAAAGCTTCCTGTAGAGTGTGCAACTCTAGTTTCTTTGGCAGTTTACTGGAAGGCTTTCTTAACAATGAAATTGAGTAGTCAAGAACTTGTGTGTAGATGTTAAGGCAGTGGCTTGGTTGTCTGTAAAGTTTTAAAAAAAATTTTATGTGGTAAAATCTGGAGAAATTTCAATGATATGAGTTACATAGAAAACTTGATACATTAGATTTCCCTAGATAAAACAGAACTATACCTGAAAAAACTGTTCTGATAACTGTTCTTTCATATTTATCAGTGTCCTTTCAAATCTCTGAAACAATAATCAGTTGCATTCTGAAAATGCTCACAATGTCTTTCAGCTAACCCCACCAAGTACCCATCCATATTGATGTGCAAGCTGGATGGATGGATGGAATTTAAGGGCCCGTCAACAACTAGGTCATTTGGGCCCCAGATTAAATGTAAAAAGCTCAGGTGGAGGTTAAAACAAACGAAAAGGTTAACAGGTAAAAATCACCAAGCAGCGATCAGTCAGCTAATTTTAAAACCTGAAAGATGCTTCCGCCAAAAGGGGAAGCAGTGAAAGCTAAAATAGCACATTAAAACTAAACTGTTAAAATAGTAAAAGGTAAGAAATTAAAAACTGTTAAAATATTAAAAGTGAAATTTTAAAAGTTTAGCTCAAACAACTAAAATAAAACAGTTTATACTTGCTTAGCAAACCCAATTTGGGCAACGAACCGCAGCGCCTTATAGGCAGACACCGGGCCGTCACCCAAAATTGAGGCAAGTGTACACCCCAGGCCAACGGACTGGCACTCATGAGCGTATTGTAGACAAGTCTATAAGGATATGGGCTACA
Organism: Tenodera sinensis; assembly: GCA_030765045.1. NCBI lineage: Eukaryota > Metazoa > Arthropoda > Insecta > Mantodea > Mantidae > Tenodera > Tenodera sinensis. The sequence goes on from CM060972.1 coordinate 66,837,305, forward strand.
GAAAGTTGGATGTTACACGTAGGGCAGACAGGCGCCGGGTTACAAGCTGGAATCTCAGAGATATGTCAAGGACTGTAGTTTGAAGACACTGTGACTCAATTAGGCAAACTAATGCCAAAGTTATTTATAACTCTTCCAGGCCCATCTGGCATTAATAAGAAAGTGGCAGTAAAGAAGTTCAAAGTGGAGAATCTAAGTGTAAAATGCAATTCCTCAGGAAAAATGACAAAACTGTTATTCAGTACATTTTTGAAAGAAGCATTCCTCCATATTCAAGTGCACTAAACCTCTTCTGGACTCATGGTGTTCATAGTGATACAGAACATATTCAGCAACTCTTGGATGAACATCATGACCCAGTAAGGCTGACAGTAAACATACCAGCCAACACAACGTATAAATTACAGCCCCTTGATTGATATTTCCTCTGGATGTACAAATATGATACATGAACTATTTCATGGCACTGAATTTGATCGCCTGGATGTTAGGTTGCAGCAGCGGGACAATATCCTCAAACTACAGTCCTTAGCATATCTACAGTTCCTCTCTCCAGGATTCCAGCATGCACATCAATACAGATGGGTACTAGCATGGTCAGCTGAAAAACATTGTAAGCATTTTCAGAACACAACTGACTATTGTTTCAAAAATTTCAAAGGATAATGCGATAAATGTGAAAGAACAGTTGTTGTCAAATGTGGTTGGTATCCAGAAAAGTTATGTTTAAGACCTTTTTTAATGACTATCATTATTGCAGTACATTTGTTCAAGACTAACAATGTACCTTGCCATAAATTAAGGTCCAAATTATTCTTAGTGTCATTATTAGTATTATTCAGAAAGAAAACATGTTTCATGCCTCCCTTCTATGAATTCATTTTTCTCACAAACCAATTTTGTTTGAGTGGCCAAAATGTGTTGAAGCACTTAGTTTTAAATAGTGAACACCATCAAATAGAACAATTGTGATTTTTTTTTTCTGCCGCATCAGAACCTTAGCTTGTGAGACCTGTTTTGAAAGTAAGGAATGAACTTATGTTTGGTTAGGCATCTCAACAATACAAAATATACACCTGTGTGTATATCTGCATGTCAATTATTTATGCCATGCCTTAATAGGGTACAGTAGAATCCTGGTAACTCAACCTAATGTGGACTGAGAGGGTGTCAAGTTACCGAAATGTCTGTTACTTATGACTAGGGTGCGAATTTTGCATACTTGCATGTTTTTCTTATTGGACTTGATTGTATGCAAAGGATAAACGCACTTCTCACTGTTTGGAATTAGTGTGCATAATTTTACTGTGCATTTTTTTGCGTATTTGTAGCATGATGGCATATTTATACTTTTAGAGCACATATTTGCATATTTTACAAACTTAATGCGGAAATAAATATTTTATTTGGCAAAATATTAAACTGTGATAGTTTAACAACACTCTTTTGCTATCTAGGCCGGCAATGTCTACAATGAACACCGACTGCATTGTTAAGAATGCACACGCAAACTTTTTTATCTGTCACTATCGCATGCGGACAGTATTCCGTTTCAACAATCGAGTTGATTTAAAGCGACTATGTGTAGCTTTCCAAGCATTTATTCAGCTAATGTATTACTTCCATGGTGGCTGATAAAGCTGTGCATATTTTTAAGTTTTAATACATTTTAGTGCATATAAATCCGCAGCCTACTTATGACCTATGATCTTTTAAGAAAGTCTGTTTTCTTGGAATCTATAAAAGTATCAAGTAACTCATAACTTGCATTAATTTATCCTTTCAAAAGGAATAAAACTCCAGCTTTCTGATTCTCATATAAAATTAAACTTTAGTATAAATGAAAATGTTTTTAATGGAAGGAACATATGTCACTTTACTGTAATAATGAGAGTTGTTCATTCCACATCTGTTTAGTAATGCTTCAAGAAACAGTAAGTCATCGGGTGTATGTTTGTCTTTAAAAACTTCACACTTTTCTGAAACAACTAAATGGCCTGCTGAAAATCTTTACTTTAATTCTGAAAAGCAGACTCGTTTACTAAGTTAAAAATCTGATGTCAACACTCTACTTTCTTTACCAATGACAAATTCCACATATCCACTTTGTACTAACTGAAATACACAGCGATGCCCATGATTTGATAGTTTATGCCTAAAAATTTCATACGCAGATTGCACTTGCCCAATTGCCTTGTGCTTCTTTGGAAACACACTTAAATATTTAATTAAAACTCTTGGGATACTATAAGGAATAAAAAATAAACTAAATAAATTAATAAAAACACCAGGAAGTCACTGTTCAAAAGCTCTGTTAAACCACAAATACCACAGGAAGAAAAGCAAGTATTGTGATGTATTGTGTCTAAAAAGCAGAGTTTAGAGATGGACACTATGCAATAGATAAAACAGCCGTAGTCTAATTTGGATCAGACCAGTGAGCGATGCCTCAACATGACAGTGCTGTCACCGCTCCAATATGCCCCAGATAAAACCCTAAGTACCCAAAGCGAACGATTGCAGGAAGCACGAAGATAAATATGGTGCTCCCATGTGAGTTTACTGTCGAGGTGCAGGCACAAGAACTTCAGGTGCAGAACAAATGGAAGCCATATGCCACGCAAATAAAGACCAAGAGGAGGGTGTACACCACGAAGTCGATGGAAGTGGACACACTGTGTTTTCGTAGGGGAGAACTGAAAGCCGGTAAGAAACACCCACTCGGCAATGGATGTTATAATCAGCTGCAGTTGACGCTCAATGTGCTCCAAACTAAAACAGCGATAGTATAATAGATTTTTAATAATAGATTTTATTGTCATTAGGCCTCTTACAGCAATAGACAACATCAGTGTAGTTTACATGTTATATATAACAAATAGATTCTAGCAAAATTATATGTACATACATATTTACAAATATCAGTTATAAGAATAATGCTACCAATATTCGCTATGGCCTACTATATATCACTTTTAATGCATTCAGTTGTCTTATAGACACAAGTATGGCGCATATATGAATATATCCATTAGTGGAGTAGCAATGTACATTTCAAAGATAAGATACAATGACAGTGATCAACTATGTTAAGTAGATTTTCCGGCCTTGTGGGCCGTGGTCGAGTTGGATTGCATTCCTCCGACGTTTCGCTGAAAACTGCGTCCAGCATCTTCAGGGTGATCCAATTAGTGAACTCCCGAGTCCAAATATTAGAGAGCTATGCCTTCCAGCACGCTATATATATAGTCGCACATGGAGGGAGGGCGTGGCCTGTAGAGGGGGGGAGCATGGCAGCTATTGGCTGCCTATCGTCGGAGGAAGGCAATCCAACTCGACCACGTCCCACAAGCCCGGAAAATCTACTTAACATAGTTGACAACGCCGGCCGTGAAAGCCTCAGCACTTATAAATGACAGTGATATTTACAGTTGAGCTAAATTTTCAAAATATTCTTGCAGAGAGTAGTACGGACTGTTTAATAATCTGTCAAAGTCTACGTTCAAATCTATTATACGTCAGTTGAGTTACATCATTTGATAGTATGTTATACATTTTTATACCTAACACTTCAAAGCTATCACAAGGTCAACATACAGTGACATCGAGATTCTGCTACGAACACTAGTGATGCCATTAATGGCAATGGCGAAAAGCGTAACACTGAGAATCGACCCCTGGCGTACACCATTCTCCTGTATCTTCTCTTGGGAGAGCGTGTTGCCTATGTGGACATGAAAACGGCAAATTAGTAAGAAGTTAAAAAGAAAAACGGCTAAGTGACAATGCAAGCCATTACCGTGCAGAGTATGAAGGATGCCATAGCGCCATGTAGTGTCGTAGGCCTTCTACAGATCAAAGACACCCACGATGTGCTGCTTCAGGAGAAATGCATTCTGTATATAGGCCACCATATGTGTCAGATTGTCAACACTGGAACGATGGCAACAAAAACCACACTGAACATTGCTCAGCAGATTGCTTGTCTCTAGCCACCACACTAAGCGAGTGTTAATCATACTTTCGAAGGTCTTACAAACGCCACTCGTTAGTCAAATATGGCGGTAGTTAGAGGAAAATGTCGTCTTTTCCGGGTCGAGAGATGGGGATGATAGTACCCTTGTGCCAGGAAGACCTGCTCATGCCAGATGCGGTTGTAAATGCCCAGCAGGAAAGATAAAGCCGCAGGTGGAAGATGAAGCTGTATTTGTCGGTGGATGTCATCGGGACCAGGAGAGAAATCCTTAGTGAGAGACAAAGAGTACACTAGCTCTCCTAAGGTAAAAGGTGCATTATAGGGTTCACTTAAAGTCACTGTTAAAATTGCAAACTATCCGCTCTGCAGATTCCTTGATGGCTATAAACGCTCTGTAGTAGTTATTTATTTATGCCAACAAACTTGCTCTTGGTGTTTTTAAACACACAAGCCATGTGTGGGCAAAGTTTGAGAGGTAGAAATGGAACTTAAAAATTCAATACCACAACTGGAATTTGAACCACAGACCTTCCGCTTACCGGGCGGCTGCTCTAACCACTGAGCTATTATGACAAACTGCCAGAATGGCATTAAAATCCCAGTTGTGGCATTGAATTTTTAAGTTCCAGTTCTACCTCTCAAGCTCTATAGTAGTTTTGTGTTTGGCTAGTAGAAGCAAAAGAATTGACAAGTCCATTGGCAATAGCCTGCTCACTGGTGTAATGGGAGCCCTGTATGGCAAGACTGGGAATAATCATCCGGCAGCACTTGCCATACATAAGTCAAAGAGCAGTCCAAACCCTTTGTGATGAAGTGCGATGGGAAAGGGAAGAGACGCAAGTTTCCCAGGATGTGTGTTTTGCACTGCAAAGTACAAAACGTGCCCTGGTACGAGAATGCTTAAAGGCAACAAAGGTCTCCTCCATAGGATGTGATCTGAAAACCACAGAGCACGTTTGTATGCTTTAACAGACAAACAAAATTCCTCAGACCGCCAAGGCACAGGAACATGACAAGGTGTAATAGAACCACATGGAATGCTGTAATTCGCTGCAAGAAGGACAGAACATGTAAAATACTCCACTTGTCCATCGATAGTGGGAAAGACATAGTCGTGGAGATGAACGAAGGAGCGAAATTTCTCCCAGTCAGCTTCAGAAATAATCCAATGAGGATGTTGTGTTGGCACAGGATGGTGTCTGGATAGGTGAATGTTAATGGGATAATGATTACTGCCAAATAGGTCAGAAAGGACCAACCAATCAAGAAGGGTTATCACCAAGAAGGGGTACCAAGGTCAGGCTACAAAAGGAAACGTTTAGGACGGAGTGTGTACCATAGGCAAATGATAGAAAGGTAGGGACAGTGTTTAAGAAAAGGAGGCTGGATAGATCACAAATGTCTGCTACATCGCACCAACGAGCATCGTCAGTGTCGGAGCCCCATAAAGTGTGTTTGGCATTCAGATCACCAACGAAAATAAGCGGTGGCAGAATCTGAGACAAAAGAACCTGAAGATAATTCTCGTGTGCAACAATGAACAGTGGCAGATAGACATTGCAAATAGAGAGACTCAGGCCCTGACTGGACACGCACTGCTACAGTTTGCAGCGGCATGTTAATGCTGGTGGCAGGGATGTTATGCACCACCAGAGTAGCAGCACCACCGCTTGCTCGTTGATCAGCTGCAGAGTCACATCTAAATGCTGAAAACCCATGAAGATGTAGAGCGTGGTTAGGTTGCAAATGGGTTTCTTGTAGACAGACGATTGAAGGCAAAAGGTGAGAGACTAAATGTTGTATGTGAGCCCGGAACCCATTAACATTCCACTGAATTATTTCCATAATAAAAAGGTTAAGGCTTGGTTTGTATCTTTTTCATCTTAACCTTGACGCTCTTGGACCGATGATGGACTTTTCGCCGTCCTCGGAAGATCCCCAGCAGCTCGCTGAGCGGGACTTCATGGAAGAGGTACGATTATTTGCCCGATATTTAAGCCGTGAACGATTTGTGTTGAGAGGCAAAACGGTATGGCCTCTGCTTGTGGACGGCTGGTGCCGGTAAGTCTGTTTGAGTCAATGCATCTGCGATGGGTACATGTTGTATGGCAACAGTGTTCACAGGAGGTGACGGACTGCGGACGCAAAACCTATGGTGATAGCAAGTTGCTGAAAGTGACAAAGCACTTCAGTGAATGTCAGGTGCTCTTTGACGCGCAGCTCCTGGATACACTTTTCATCGAGAAACTTCTGACCCTGTCGCGAACTGACTGGATGACTCTCTCCACAGTTAATACAATAAGGGTCACGGGTACAAGCTGTGCCCTCATGGTATGACAGGCCACAACGCCCACAAATTGCAGGATGGGTGACGGGGGTTTAGTATGACCCAACTTCTGACGCTGAATATACTGCGCACTGCATTCGTACCCGCAGAAGATGTAGTCGGGTAACTGAGTACCCTTAAAGGTGAGGAACACCGTGTGTAAAGGGCACTCTTTGCCATCCTGTTTTCGAATGAGGCAGTACGCCTGACACACCCATTGATCTGAAAGGCAGGCGACTATTTCCTCCTTGGACAGACCATCAAGACTGGAGGTGGCGACAACTCCTCTACATGAATTGAGTGATTTGTGTGGGACTACCCGGATTGGGTAGGAGCTCAACAAACTCGCTTTTAGCAATTTCTGTGATTGGTCTGCAGCAATCACCTCTATCAAGAGCATCCCGTCACAAACTCCGGTTGCATTTCTCACAGGGCCACAGATTCTGACAACTTCCCGTTTTTATGAAAGAGGCTAAGGTCCTTTAACGTTTTCCCGTCACACATAGGTCAACACTAAATATAAGTCAAATGAGGTTTTGCACGGATACATATAGAGAAGGACCTCCTTTCAGTACCGTCGGTGTCAGCCTGCCATCCGGGTGTCAAAGAGAAAAAGACACCAAATCTCCAAGGTCTGTGCCGTCATGGAGACCCCTCCATGACCGACTTCAGTGGGACTACCCTCCAATCTCCACTGCTTGTTCACATGGGTAAACCGTTCACCATGCACACCCCGGCTTTATGTCCCTACCATGGAATAACCGCACTCCCCACTTTAGGCCACGCTGCCTCAACGGAGTCAACGTGGATCCAGAGGACTTGTGGTTGATTACACAGGGGTTCCGTCAGCGGTAACATGTCCAGTAATCTGCACACGGCCGTCTGGGAATTAACACAGGCCGGCCCCTCAGAGAGCTATATGGGTGTACATGATGGTGGGAACTCCACACCTAAGGCTGCAAGGAGGGGGGGGGGGGGGGGGGGGGGGCCAGTGTGAAGGGTCCGCCCAACCTTCGCGCCTGAGACCTCCGAAGAGCACACAAGTCAGGGGCCGCGCTGAAACCGTAGGACAGTAAAGATACCTGCTGATGAATTTTAAACCTAAGACCTTACAAACTAATGATCATTATAAGCCTAGAAGAGGAAGAGAGTGATGAGTAGCAACATAAGCAGCTAGACGTGGCAACAGTTGGAGATGGAAGGGGTGAAATGATGGTGAGCGGTTCGGGACCCTGGATGCGCCTAACCCGTACCTATCGTAGTAGGCCTCTGGGGGGAGGCGGAAGGAGGGGTATACCGTAAGAGATAGACCTAATCATACTATACAAAAATTTAGATCTCTTTAAAACACAAGTTATGTCCAAATGCTTTTTTTTTTTTTTTTTGTGGATTGAACCATTTCAGAAATATTTCTTGTTATTTGTGTAAAGTTTTGCAATACTTAGGCTTTTCTCAAATGGAACGTTTTATTCACTTTTTTATCTTTTGGCTGTGCAAAGAGAATGAACCTAACTTGACTATTGCCCAAAGCTTACAGTCCTCATATGTTCCCCTTGTACCAGCAATAAGATAATTTCTGCAAATGTTTATCTCAACTAACATGAAGATAGAGGAATAAGGGTTGTAAGAATAGTACAAGAGTAGAGAAAGTCATTTGAGTGCAACACATCAGATATTTTTAGTTATGCTGCAGATATGCATATACACATATCTTTTTCTAAAAATGCTTTCTTGAATCTAGGGGACCTCAAAACAAACTTCTGGTGAAATCTTGGCACTGAATTTTTTGATAAAATACAATTATTCCTTGACTTTCAAATAATAGAGAAAGTAAAAATGTATCATTAAAGGTTGAAGAAAGAACAGTATGAAATTTAGAAATTACAGCACTTAAAAAAGCATGGAAAGTGTTGTGAACTAAGGAGAATTACAAAGATCCTTTCAAAGAATCTCAGGAGCCAAAGGCCATGTTAGTTCTCCAGAGGTATGTTTCAGTACATTGCTCAATAATTGTGGGAGCTTTTGAGGTATGTAGTTATTTGAAGTATGTAGTATTAATAAGTACATATTTTATGAAGATGAATTTCATGCACTTGACATTCGAAAGAACAAATGTATGCCAAACACACCAGTCATCAGAGATAAAAAGACTTATAACGTAAAATATTGTGTCCTTGGTGAATTATTACAGAGATTATTTAAAAAACCTGTCACATCACAACAACAAAGTTTATTTTCCTGAACAATGAATTTTATATTAACATGCATATGTTTAGGATAATGAATATCATAATAGTATTAATATGAAGAAAACATAGGGCAAGATTTTGTAATGCTGCTGCTGAATTTGTGCCCATTCTGAGGAAAGGCCAGAACAGCAAGTGGTAGAGGAATATCACAATAAATACGAACCAGTCTGCAGTGTGTAGTGACACCTAGCAAAACTAGATGTATAGTTGCACTACTTTATCAATCCGCTGTCTATAGCATGCCACATATAATCAGCATGAATAACATGTACAAATAATGGAAGAATTAAGAATTTGATACCAGATTTCAGAATACTGCAAATTCCCACTCAATTATACGAGGGATGTTCAATAAAGACTGGCACTGATTTTTTTTCCCTTTCATTAAGTGTCTGACTGCGACATCTGTCCATGTGACATTGAACTACGTATTCTAGTCGCTAATCACTGAAAATTACACAGCAATAGCTCTGTCAGTTGATTGTTGACAGCCTGGAGGAGTGAATGTGTTTGATAATCGCCTCTAAATATTGTCACGAGTACAGAAGTCACCCTATAAGGGCATAGTCATTACTGTTTTTGATTACCAGAGGATAGTCTGCATTCTCACAGTTCCAAGACACTCTACAGACACTGCAGATTACTATAACACTATCCTGAAGCAATTGGTAAAGGATTACATCCCCAAAAAGCTAAAGAATCTCGTTCAGCAGTGCAAGCTTCATCATGACAATGCCATGCCACATGTTGCTGATGCTGTTATCGAATTCCTGGCATAAAATCATATCTCCACGGTACCTCTTCCACCTTATAATCCTGACCTAGCTCCATGTGACTTTTTTCTTAACTCGAGAGCCAAAAAGGAACTTAAGGGACGTTGGTTCGACAATGAGACCAAAGCAGTGAAAGCTTTAGAGGCGACCCTGAACAGGTTTTCAAAGAATGGCTTCCTGCACGTTTTCCAGGAATGGCAAAGGAGGTGGGACAAGTACATTGTATTGAGGGAGAAATATTCTGAGGGGGGCAACAGTCTGTATGAGTGATTTTTTACAATACATTGTTGTATGAATATTAGTGCCAGTCTTTATTGAACACCCCTCGTATCTAAATCTTTGCAGCACCATTTTCAACAGATCCTGAGAGGGTGCCTTAGTTATTGCAATTAGAAATAACTTGCAGAATGATACTGGCATGGAAGACGACTTTTAGAACAAAAAGAGTTTGTCTTCATTTTACAGAAATTTCCTAGATTCCCTCAGTTGTACAAATTCGCTGCCAGGGTACTGAGCCTATTCAGATCTACTTACTCATTTCTTGAGCGAAGATCTGCAAACCACAACATAGAAACCATTTTTCTGATCTAAACTTGAAAAACGTTCTTTGCTTGCATGTTTGCCAGACTACAACTCCAAATTTAACAAAACTAGTAAAGAAAAAAAAGAGGGATAAAAGCTAGAGAAAGTGATGAGCTTGGGCAGGACAATGACACAAAATAATGATGTGTTTCACATTTAGGTATGTACAATGTGCATAGTACATAATTATTATTATTCTTTATCTGATTAACCTCCCCATATGAAAGACTGACATCTAGGACTTATGAACCTGTGCCTAGTGTCATGCCTGTATGGGAGCAGACAAACCTAGGGAGCAGCCAGAGTGAAGACCTAGAAGTGAGTGGTCAGTCCATTACCTGGCATAAGAGTGAGGAAGAGGATGATATGAAATGCAGGCAAAATGGATGAATGGAAAGGTGCTGATGGAGCAGTTAGTGGAATGAAAGGCAGGGGAAACTGGAGAACCTGAGGATACCTGCCCATACACTGCTTCGTCCTCCACGAATACCACATGTAGGTCCCTGGGATCAAATCCGGGCTGCCTTGGTGATAGGCAAACAGTCTAACTGCTCAGTCACAACACTGCTCATGGTACATACCAAAATATAGGGTTCTTCATTTAAAACATAACGGAGCATGTGGCATTTTGCCTCTCCCACGACTTTGTTGGATTCCATCACTACCAGCTGCCATTGTGTGCGGCTAGTTGGTATTACGCCTCTGAAAATCCACATCACATTCAAGAAATCCCTCAATATTCTATGAGCAGACTGTAAATGCAGAGAGATGCTGAAATTACATGAAATGACGTTTTATCATGAAATGACAGAAGAAGAGAAATCATATGGATGGATTCAAGAATATTCTGCTACTGCCCATACAGCAGAGGAGTCCATGAATAAAATTAGGGAGGTGTTTGAAGATAAGAGTGATTAGTGCTGGTGTATGGTCCTCTCGCTCCCCCAATCTGTGTGCTTTTTATTTGTGGCGGTAACCTGAAAGACAAACTTTACGGGACAAATCCTCATACATTGGAAGAACTAAAACAATATATTACAAATTAAATCAGAGACATTACAGTGGCCCAACTTAATCCTGTGAATCAGAATGTGTTCTCCAGATATAATGCCTGTTTAGCTGAGAGTGGACATTTCCAGTATCTTCTATAAGGTAGAAATGTTATAAATGCTTTACACACGGAGTTTATGTAGGAGCAAAGCTGGCTGTGGCACACCCAATCGCGTACAGACGACATGATGTGCACCTGCTAGGTTCAAAATGAAGAACTCTATATATAAAAGTATATTGCATGGAAGAATTTGAGAGAGGGAGGGAGAGAGAGTGAAAAGCTGTTGCCTAATTTCAACGTTCCAAATGGAAAACCAATACTACACTTGAAGTGTTCAAAGCAGCTTCATAGCCTCGTTGCTGAAATCAAATACCTCTGAAGTTAGATATGTTGTGCTTTTACAAGCAGGCAGCACCATGGCCAAGCGTTTAGAGCGTTCGCCCAGGTTCAATCCCAGGGACATGCACGTGATATTTGTAGTGGACAAAGGGGCATCGAGCGGGTTTTCCCCAGGTTCTCCAGTTTCCTGCACCACTCATTCCACCATCCATTATCACCTTTCCAATCATCGATTTCACTTGCATTTCAGATCATCCTCTTCCTTACTATCAATACCCAGTGCTTGGCTAAACATCCGCATCCTGCTTCGCTCTGCCCGGTTCGTAGGTTCCTGTGCTCCCCGACAGGTGTCTGACCCTAGGCACTGACTTGTAAGCCCTACATAAGGGGAGGCTAATCAGGTAAAGAAAGAAAAAGCGTTTTTACAAGTGCATTACATAAAACATTAAGAGCTAGAACTGGAACTTAAAAATTCAATGCCACAACTGGGATTTGAACCACAGACCTTCCGCTTGCCGGGCGGACGCTCTAACCACTGAGCTATTGTGACAAACTGCCAGAATGGCATGAAATTCTCAAGCCAGTTCGTATTTCTCCTGGTAAACCACAAAGGCAGTCTCACATCAGAAACAATTACCCCAATGGTGACTTACTATTGTAAGTACTTTATATCCCAGGATTAAATAACCTTCACATGGTAATTATTATTTATTTATGCCAACAAACTTACTGTTGGTGTTTTTAAACACACAAGCCGTGTGTGGGCAAAGTTTTTAAGAGGTAGAACTGGAACTTAAAAATTCAATGCCACAACTGGGATTTGAACCACAGACCTTCCGCTTGCCGGGCGGACGCTCTAACCACTGAGCTATTGTGACAAACTGCCAGAATGGCATGAAATTCTCAAGCCAGTTCGTATTTCTCCTGGTAAACCACAAAGGCAGTCTCACATCAGAAACAATTACCCCAATGGTGACTTACTATTGTAAGTACTTTATATCCCAGGATTAAATAACCTTCACATGGTAATTATTATTTATTTATGCCAACAAACTTACTGTTGGTGTTTTTAAACACACAAGCCATGTGTGGGCAAAGTTTTTAAGAGGTAGAACTGGAACTTAAAAATTCAATGCCACAACTGGGATTTGAACCACAGACCTTCCGCTTGCCGGGCGGACGCTCTAACCACTGAGCTATTGTGACAAACTGCCAGAATGGCATTAAATTCTCAAGCCAGTTCAGCCAGTTCTTCTCAAGCTTTTCAGCCACCCTCTCCATGCAGTGCCCACTACAGATATCGCAGGGCTTGGGGGTATGTCATAAAGCAACAAATCTGCCTGGCACTCCTATAATGAACTATTGAGAGCATCTCTTGTAATGTCTGTTTAACAATATTTTAACTAGAGGATGCCCTTCCAACAAGGTAAGGATTTAGCTAGTGGATGGAAGTATTGTTTACTTACTATGAAGCAAATGAGTGGTAAAGATGTGACAGAGTGGAAGGAAGCACTGTTGTGAATATTTGAGTTCACTGTACACAATTTGAAGATTACGTTCATTAGAGCAAATTAAAATATATAACAACTATAATAATATGGCATCCATGGGGAAGTGATAACATTGTGATAGTGAGCATGAATGTGTCTCTATAACCCGACCAAGGCCAGTGCAGTCCTGCTTCGGTGGGTGCCACTTGTACGTGTTATGGCTTGCCCGCCCTTCTGTACAGTCCGGTTGGCAAAAGGTGAACAATAACAGGTCTCATGTTGGTGTTTTCTCTGTGTGTATAACTGTATTATATGTACATATGTATTATATGACTAGTTCGATAGGGTTCAAGTCTGGGTGATAAGGAGGTAATCTAAGTACTGTAAAGCCTGCATCTGCGAATAATTTGTCAATGGAGTATGTTTTCTTTGGTCTGTGCTGTTTTACGTGAATGACAAGTTCCGCTTTAGTCATTTCAGGGTCAAACGGTATATTATTGTTCCATAATCATTGTTGTATTTCTGACTTTAAATTGTTGCTTGAAGGCATTTTATTGTCTTCTTTATTGTGATAAGGAGCATTGTCAATTACAACAATGCTGTTTTGCAGTAATCCAGGTATCAGTTGGTTTTGTTGGAGTAGTTTTCATAGTTCATTTCGTTATGGTAATCTGATGTCTTGGATTTGGAGTCGTAAAAGAGGCAAGCACCTGGAATATATCCCATTTGCCAGCCAGCATGCACGATAATAAGACGCTGTCCAGCACTGTCATTTGCATACACTCCTGGAACATCGTCACTTTGCCAACACTTAGAAACTGTGTAGTGCGTATGAATCCAGGTTTCATCCATGTACGTATATCACTGGCTCAGTTCCCCGCGTTCATTTCTTCTAAATGTTCAAGAAATTATGCTCTTTGAGCCACTATATCAGGACGTTCCCTCAGTACACTCCTTTCATTTTTACATTTTTTAAATCGAAATCCAACACTATTTTTCTAAGTGTTTCTTTACCCCACGTGAAGTTAATCTTTCTTGCAAAAGTTCAATAATTTTCGCAGCGTAGGAATTTCTTTTTTAACCTCGTAATACTCCGGATATTTTCTTCTAATGATGCACTTGTCCATTTCGTCCAAAAGTATTTTATTTCCAGGAGGTTTACCAATCTAACGAGGTGATTTTATTTTGCTCACCCCACTTTCTTCAAACCGGCCCCCTTTCCTAATCTTGCATACCGTTGTCTTAGTGCAGCCAGAAGAAGCGACAGCACGTTCAGTAGCATTTGTAAAAGGTATTTTTTGACCTTCTTTCTTCCCATCACAAAACTTAACAACATTATAAACAACACGCCGAGCTTGCTCGTGAATAACTCTATTTCCTTTACTCTCCATTAGTAGCACAATCTCTGTGAACAGTACGCTGCACGCTAGTAAATCAGGCTGTACAACATTTTGTGACGTATTTGTGTCATCATCGCATTAGTTTGCCTGCTTGCCGCTTCCCATGCAGGACTGCACTCGGCTTGGTTGGGTTATAACTGGACATCCAGAAGCTCAGCCATACACAAACAGCTAAAATAATTTAAAATGTGCATACACGTTTCAAAAACAGGAATGTGATATGATTTATTGAGTACTAAAAACAAATACATCTTGGGTTACCCCTGAGCTGGGTCCTGGGTCTTCTGCTAACAGGGCAGCCCTTCATCACAATTACAGGTTTTACAGGTGTTTATCCCTCTTAATAGTTTTTTCATTTAATTTCTATGCTGCACTAGATTTTTCATATTTGCCAACTTTTTGTCCCTCTCTGTAAATTATTACACTCATTTCTGTTTCATATTATTATCGTTTCAGCATCTGTATACACCTAACCACCATTATCAATGCTTCTCACTTACATATCACCCCATTTGCGTCCCCTTTCCTTGTTGCTAATTATTTAACTTCACTAGCAGCTTTCTGTAATACAGTCTATCACATCTGTTCAAATCTATTCCTATACTTCTCACGACACCTTCTATTTCTTCCTTTCTACAATTTATCCATAAAAGCCATATTTATACCTTGTTGATATGTTCCTACATCTCTATATCCCCTGCCTAAATTTCGCTGCTTTTCTAACCCCTCGAGTCCCCACACTTGTTTCACACTGATTTTCCATGATCCCTTACACCTCCACATTGTTTCACTCTGCTTTTCCCTGATCCCTTGTATCCCCACACTTTTTTTGCTCATTTTCTTAATCACCTAGATTCCCATACTTTACTACAACAAATGAAGCATTTTATCAAGAGTTGTTTCTATCAGAACTTGATTATGCTATAAATCTTCAAAACATAGAGCACCCAGTCCTCGTAACATTCATGTTGTTTCAGAGAAATTGCTTATTGGAGTTCTGAGAAACCTTTCTCCATTAATGGGGCACCATACACCATTTTGTAATGAAGGGACTTCATGAACAATATTAGATTCTGTTATAAAGCCAGTTTTTTTCGACATAACAGTTGATGCCTGTACATACATGAATACAATGTCCCGCCCCCTTGCTTTTTTTAGGGTATTAACAGACAGGGAACGTGATTTTGTCTTTTTATTTTCTCTACTATTACTACACTAAGTAGAGGAAGTATTGTATTTTCCCCAAAAATTCGATGGAAATATATGTTTTGAGGCCTCCTGAATAAAAAAAAAGGCATTTTTAGAAAAAAGTCCAAGCACAAGCATGTATTTGTGTGTGTTAGTCTGTGGACAGCAAAGCTCAAAAATGAAGTCGATTAAAAACCAAAGCTGGTATTTAAGTTTAACATCATTCAAAGGTGTGACGCAAAGTTTTGAAAAAATTCCTTTATCCTAAACTACCCTTTGTATGAACATTTTTTCAAATATTTTTATTTTCTCAAAAATGGTCAAAATTTATCTTACTATACAATAAATTTAGATATCGTTAAAACACACAATTTATGTCCAAATGAATTTTTTTTGTGAAGTGAACCATTTTGAAGACATTCCTTGTTATTTGTGTGAGTTTTGGAATAGTTAAACTTTTGTCAAATGGAAGATCGCTATTCATTTGTTTAATCTTAGTCATGAAAAGAGAACAGAATCTCAAAGCTTTAAAAGAATTGACTCGCTCAAAGCCTACTGTATTCCCATATTCCCCGTGCACCTACAAGGAAATAAGCAATAATTTCTGCAAATGTTTATCTCAACTAACACGAAAAAGATATAGGAATGAGTTTGTAAGAATGGTTAGTACAAGAGTAGAGAAAGTCATGAGTGCAACACATCAGATTTTTCAACCAGACTCTGCAGCAGCCAATCTTTTGATGAGAACAATTGATAGTGTGTTTCATGACAGAATTATTAGTAGAGATTTGTGGCTCCCTTGGTTCCCCAACCTTCCCTGTGATTTCTATCTCTGGGTAACTAAAAACGTGTACAAGACAAACCTGCACTCCCTGGAAGAATTAGAACAAAAATCCATCAGGAAACTGCCAGGATTTCTCAACATGAACTATAGCGAGTGACGGATGCTTTCCTAAAAAGGTGCCAAAAATGTATGGACAAGGACAATGGCCAGATTCAGCATCTCCTTTCACAAAGTTGGTAAAGCCTTTAAAAGTAGTTTTAAAAATGTTGTATTGTTTCACCTTCACCATTCTATGATACCAGCAGGCGGCAACAAGTGCCAAGAACGTGGACAGCATAACACCGCACAGCCAGTTGGTAAGTTTTTTGCTCTCCTGATATAAACACAGAAAGTGGATAGAGGAAAATTTTTATTGTGTTAAATGTGTATTGCAAATTTTGTGAAAAGTAGCCACCTTTAATCGACAACGAATGTGATTAGCTGTTTTTAGCAGTAATTGCAACTTCATTGTTAGTGATACAGAATTATTTCAATTCTTCTACAATTTTTTCTATGATGATCCACATAATCGGAGTTCTCCAATTTGAGGTACCCTAACTCCTCTATTACCTCGGATTAATCCTAGATTACTAATCTTTCGCCTGATGCACATCTGTCAGCAATGAACAATACCTCTATCACACCATTTCTCACCGTCTGATTACCTTCACCTATGACAGTAAAGGTTTCCAGGGCCATTGTCATGATCAGTTGCATTGTTTAGCGGTAGTGTTGTCAGGTGTTCATTTGAGAGATGAATGTTTAGTTTCAATGTAAGTATTTTTTTTTTTATTTATACACTTGCAAAATTACAATCTGTTCAATAGTTGAACAATAAGTAACAATGATAACATATTACTTTTACAAACTATGGCCCATTGGCCATAAATTTGCTTATAATTTGGGTGCAAATCTGTACTGCAATTCCAAGACTTGGTTTCTCTGTAGTCGGCTTGTTGTCAAGTAGATTTATTGCCAGTGTATTGGGATGACTGTAGAGACGCTTTTGGTAGGACAGGCTGTATGCTGCGATTTCCTGTTTGATTGTTGGGAGTTTAAAATCATTTTCAAAAAAATGATGGCACTTGGGCAAGAAGTAGTCAAGAAAAGGTGGACCTATTTGCCGAACATCTTTCTTCAGTATTTCAACTCTTTCCTTCGTGCATCCAGAAAAAAGACGAAGATGAGATTAAGGAATATCTCTATACTCCATTTCAAATGGCACTTCCAATTCCGCCTATATTATATAGAGAGACAAGAACAGTCATAAGCCAGTTAAATGTAAAAAAGACCCCAGGATATGATCTCATCACTGGACGAATGCTTCAGGAGCTACCATTTAAAGCAGTCATATTCATAAATTGTATGCTTAATGCTATATTAAGGACTGGTTACTTCCCTGGAGCTTGGAAAATAGCACAGATTATAGTCATTCTAAAGCCAGGAAAACCTCCACATGAAGTAAAATCTTACCAACCAATTAGTTTGCTCCCAGTACTTTCTAAATTATTTGAGAAGTTACTTCTCATTAAACTGAAACCTCACTTGTCTTCACTGATTCTCAATGTAAGTATGACCACCAAGACTTCCTCTCGCTGTTTCCATGCAATAAATGGTGTTTTTCTTAAGCTTTGCAGCTTATGTTTATTGATTATAGCAGCATTAGAAAACTTATCACATCCATTTATTTTGCTTATTATTATTCCCATTTGCATTAAAGATGGCACATAATCTGATAGTTTGGATGATATTAAAATCTTTTTGGCATGCGATGAATATGAAGTCTTCGAAGAATATTGCAGTGACACATGATAATCTAGAAATGGCCAATGTTTCACTCCAGACAAAGATGATGATTCAGATATTGAAGTATGCTTAGATGCAACGACTAAGGAATGTCAACAAGGTGCATCACCAGGCAATGATGACTACACATCAGTGACAAAGACACATTTCATTAGATTTGGCCAATGCTGAAATTGCAGAAGTTCATAAAAACCAGGTTTGACGAACATTACTCCACAGGTGTTAACAGTGGAGTCTCCCCCTTCATAACCACAGTAGCACACTTTAGCCAGAACCAGTTTTCGCTTTGTTTTCCCCACTTTCCCACTTTTTGTGCTCATAAAGGGAGGGCAAGTAGGAGAATGTGTTCACATCTGCTTAGTAATGTTTGTCAACCCTGATATAAATGATATATATCTAAGGGGAAAAAATTATCATATATTAACCACACATCCACCAACTGCAAAAATACAAGAACTGCTGCCAAGTATATTGTACATTTTGTTCAAGGACCTAAAGGAATGGCCACACAAGCAATCAATGCACATCCAACATTTGACACACTTTTCCCATAAGACTTAATACAGCAGATGAGACATACAAAAGCTGAAATACAAGCAAGCCAGATGAGCCACTACTAATACTACAATAAAATGTACTAGTACTGAAGAGGTACCTGCTCTATTAGGAGCATTGATATTCTCGGTAGCATTGAAAGATAATCACCTACCTGCAGATCATGTTTGACCTTACTTTTTGTGGTGAACAGTACTGGGCTACAATGTACTATAAGAGATTTGAATTCCTAACAAACTGTTTGAGATTTGATGACAAAGGCACTAGGCAATTAAGGAGAGAAAATTACAGATTTGCACTGCTACAGGAGGTATGAGATTACTTTGTATCCTGTTGCAGAAACAGGCCAAGCAGCTACACGGCTGTTGATGACAGCTACTTGCTTTTCGGAGAATCACTACATCACTACTAAGCCAGCAAAATATGGCATTAAAATAGTTCTATGTCATGTAAAAACAAAATGCATGTTTAATTCTTTATATTGGAAAGAACATACAAACCAGGGAACTATCTTCATACGAATAATACATAAAAGATCTTACATCCAGTATCCATGGATCCTGCAGAAATGTTGTTAGCTAATGCTGGATTTCTGACAATGAAGTCATTAATCCTCTTGCTCTCCAATATTTTCCTGCAGAAATGTAACCATGGACAATTGTTTACAATGGTACCAATGGCCTTTGAAGTGTTAAAGACACCCTATAAATAGATGACTCGGCACAGTTAGAACAAACAAGATGAGGAAAATACCACCTTAACTGCTGAACACAAACAGGAAGCTGGAAACATACATGTTGATGAATAACAGAAGAGAGTCATATAAATACAAAGCCTAATAAGGTGGCTGTTATCTTGTCTACAATGCACAAACAATCTATGATTGATGAAGATACTCACAAACCAGATATAAAATTTTACAATGCTACAAAAAGTGCTGATGACAGTTTGGAACAAATGTGTACTGGCGTGTATAGTAGCACGAAAACATGTAGAAGGTCACTGTGCATTTTCTACAGAATGCTTAATATGCTCTGGTAAATGGATATGTGCTGTACTGTCACAATATGCTATGAAATAACAAGAAACCTGTATCTAGAAGGCAGTATGCAAAAAATCTCAGCCTAGAGCTAATGGCACCCTGGCTACATCAGGGCTTGAAACTGCTGACACTTAAGTGATCATTAAAAACCATGATCAGCAAAATTCTAGGAGTTGATGCTTTTGCAAGAAAAATAGATTCAGGATTGCAAGAGAAAAATTATTGGGCTCAACTTTAGATTAGGTTACTTGCCACTTGCCAGCCAGATTCTAAGTCCGAAGTTACCTACTGCACATGCACCGACAGTAGTTTCAGAATCGCCACTAGGTTTCGCTGCATGAGCTAGCTGTCACTAGCAGACGATTTTCACATCTGCCAACATTGCTTTTTACACTACACTAATTTTCGTTGCCAACACATTAAACACAAATGCACTCACGTCGTTGCCGCCACAGACATACCACTAGCGCTACTCTGTGTACATTATTATTTTGCTGAATAGGTGACTTAGCACTTGCCAGCCAAATATTGTGTACATTATTTTGCTCACACAGATATATCGCTAGTGCGACTCCATACTATTGTTGTGGAAATTATTGTGTACATTATCATTATTACCTTGTTACTGGGTCCACAAAATGCTGGCTCGTTCTTTTTTTATTTATTTTATTTTTTATTTTATATTATTATATTATTTTATTATATTATTATTACATTTATATTATATATATTATTTATATATATATTATATATTATATTTATATTATAATAATATCCTCCTCACGGGGTGTAGCATGGCATCACATTCCCTGCATAGCATTCGAGTTCTCAGCAGGCCCTCGTCGTAAAGAAATTGCATGCATTCCTCCTCATTATAGCACAGAGGCACTAAATCTACTATGCTAATGAAGCGGTCCATTGCACTCTCACAACTTGCTTCTAAGAAGGTCACCAGCATACTGCCGGGTCCCGCTAAAACATTCAAACTTACTATTGGCAACAAACTCCTGGGGAAATTGTGCTGTTGGCAGCGCTGAATTAACACAGCAACTTCGGTAACTTTCGTGACCATTCGTACACACTGCTAAGTTGGACTTAGCCGAAATTCTGACCAAGTGCTCGCGTCACCTAAACTAAAGAATATCCAAATTATTGCATTTTGTCCATCACATTTATAGTGTATGACCAGGTTCTTCTGTCACTATTGTGAATACCAAGGAAAATGGTGTATCAAATGGGATGAGAAAGCCTATTGCATCAGAACACCTCAAAAATTAACAAAAGAAAATGTATAACATATATTGTGCTACTTTTTGCAGTAGTGTTTCTATTTTAAGTGCAAATAAATATGTAGTCTTTCAGACTACAGTTTAGTAATGTCTCCCATAGTATGGTTTATTAATTTAGGGTTAATATAAACTACTGTATTCTTATTATTTATTTATGCCCACAAACTTACTGTTGGTGTTTTTAAACACACAAGCCGTGTGTGGGCAATGTTTGAGAGGTAGAACTGGAACAGCTGCGGCATTGAGCTTTTAAGTTCCAGTTCTACCTCTCATACTGTCTTCTTGTTTAGGGCTGGAATATTATTCTACTTTCTCTACTACATATAGTAAGTAGAGGAACTATGTAATCCACCCAAAAATTCGATGTTGAGACATCACTGGAAATACATGTTTTGGGGGCCCCTGAAACCAAATAAAGCATTTTTGAAAAAGGTCTGCATGTGTGTATGTGTGTGTGTGTGTCTGTCAGTCTGTGGGCAGCATAATTCAAAAATGAAAAGTCAGTTCAAAACCAAAGTTACTATATAAGTATAACATATTTTAAGGATAGGATACAAAGATTTTGAAGAAAATTCCTCCACCCTAAACTACCCTATACATGAAATATTTATCAAAAATTTTTATTTTCTCAAAAATGGCTTGGACGATTTTTATTAAAATGCCACATGTTTAAGATATTTTTATGACAAATAAAATGTACATTTTGAATTTTCTGGCTATAGCCCACGTAGTCCTGTTTCCTCTGGATGACCTTTGCATAACTGGTAAACCGTAAGAGATAGACCAAATCTTATTATTCAAAAAATGCAGATCTTGCTATACAGAAGTTCAGGCTATGAGCAATACAAACCGGAAGTATCAGGTAGAGTAACGGGATGGTGCAGATGAAAGGGGAATAGGTTGCATCATTGCCAGGTTTAGCCATGAAAGTTTGTTTCAGTTCTTTTTTTTTAAATTTTCAACAAATCTATTATCAAACGAAATAACTCAAGTGTTGTTGTTGTTGTAGTGTTTAACGCCCGCTTTTACTACTACGGCACCGCAGGCGATGACACTGATGATACATGGAATGAAGATGGAGCACCGGTGGAATGAGATGGCGGGGGAAACCGGAGCACCCGGAGAAAACCCGCCCTGACGCCGCTTCGTCCACCACGAATACCACATGCGGGTCCCTGGGATCGAACCCGGGCCGCCTAGGTGGTAGGCGAGCGCGCTAACCGCTCGGCCACGGCGCCGCCTAACTCAAGTGTGCGAGCAGTTCTATATGTAACATTGAAAACAAATGCTTTGTTTATTTTTACTGTTTTCAAGAAACTTTCAATTGGTTTTCATCTGCTGAAGCACAACATGGCAACTGCATACGGAGCACATGGCTGCCACATCTCTATTATGTTATGTCTTGTGTTCTTGTTCAGAACCAAATAGTTGAAGGTTAAAGTGCAACAAAGTGAGTTAACTGACAATTATTCTTCCATATTAGTGTTCTGTATTATTAGCGAAAATGGAAGCAACGTCACCGGAGTGTTATAATATGAAAGGAGTCCGTCCGGCCACAATGTTGCAACACTACATACCCAAACACATGATGCAAAGTACATCCAGTTGGTATCACTCATAGCCTGAATTTCTGTATAAAACATACAATTTATGTCTAAATAAATTTTTTTGTAGCAAGAACCATTTCGGAGATATTCCTTGCTATTTGTGTGAGCTTTGGAAAACTTTTGTCAAATGGAATATAGTTATTCATTTTTGTATATGTTAGCTGTTCAAAGAGAATGGAACTTGAAAGCTTTAAAATGTTTGACTCTCACCCACAGCCTACTATATTCCCCTTAAACCTACAAGAAAACGAGCTATAAGATAATTTCTGCAAATGTTTATCTCTAACATAAGGATATAGGAATAAAAGTTTGTATGAATGGTTAGTAGAAAAGTAGAGAAAGTCATGCGAGTGCAACATATAAGATTTTTGTTTCATTTGTATAGTCCCCTTTATCTTCTTTGGCCGTATCAGGGGCTTTGACTTAAATAACAGGCGGTGTTATTACTCCCACCCAATTGTAGGATTTCTCAACGCTGATTTTTTACATTAAACACGCTCACATTTGCTCTCTTATTCATACTTCCAGGCTCTGTAAGGAATAGACAATTATTCTGGTTAAAGAAATATTCCAAACCCCAGCTGAGAATCAAACCCGGGACCTCTGGTTTGGAAAGCCATTTGATCACACAGGCAGTTTCTGGAAGCAGGTAAAAACCACTTTACACTCCACTAAGTAAGTTTAGGTTTATACCTAACAAAACATGTACAGTAATGCATTGCATGCATAATATTAATAAACGATAACTGTTTAGATCTGATTGTACTTAGTTTAATGCAGGCCACTTAGATTACTTTAGCATCAAACATGCATGTACGCTTGAATAGTTCAGTACCAAACTTCTGTGCTTATTTTAACTTAACATTAATAAAATGCAGACTATATCATTGTCATCTACACCTACAACCCCCAACCTTCCAAATATTGTCCCAGTGGTTGGTAAAGCTAGTACTTCAGAGTTGAGTGGTATTGCTGGCATCCCTTTACTTGGCCACATTAACTATAATGGTAACCACACTTCAATAATCCCCAATGCACAGTTCTGCTGGTGATACCATAATATGCAACATTATGTTAACAGTTTGGTAACTGTAATTGTAACACATTTTGGTTGTATACCTTTATAGCATCCTAGCTCATTGTAATCATCATTCTGCTGCAAAACTGTATGCAAACAGATCTACATATGCTATTTTGTGTATCCTAAATTGCTACTTATTAATATTCCTTTCCCAAAGATTAACACACTCCTAGATTTTAAAATGAACAAGAAGTCATATTCGTGGCTTCATAAACAATGCATGAATATAGCTTATGGTACATATACCTCGATTGTGTGTACATCTCAAACTTACGGTATGAAGAATACAGATTAGGGCGATATATATTGCTACCACATCTAACCTATGCGGGGAACGTAGCGTGCTGATTAATCTTTAAACATGAAATGTGGCCAAATATAGTGAAAACAGGCCCTAAGCTCATATTCCAAAGTTATTGGCATGCAGTGTGGTGCGATACAATTCAAGCCGGCATTTTAATAATCCTTCATCATTTTGCACTTGATCTAAAAGAGAATTAGAATGTCGCTTGAAAACAATGGCACTCTTTTTATTTTGCGTTATGTATACTCAAAGCTAATTGCAATCGTGCCACAGCGCCATCAAACTTCCGTAATGATTAAATCCAACCCTTAAATCTGTTAAATTTAAACTTACATTTACTTCATTCCTTTATGATAAATGGCTCCTCCAAGTCGATACTGATGACGATATGCTAAAGCCGCTGATAATTCTCAGTTCATTCGGCTATCACACGTACACAGTGGCCAGTGTAACAATTCCTTATTGCTTATGCTTTCCAATTTCACTTCTACTCCTCAAATGTTGCATTCGCATTAAGTGTGATTACCTAAAATGTCCCTCACCACAAGCTGCATTCACTTAATATTTCATTAATGTTTTGGAGGGAAAAATCAAAATTGCATTAAGATAACACACGAACTGGCTTGGCATTGCGCGCAAGCAATAGAAACAACACTGAAACAATGGGATTTAAGATGTCGCTTTTTGCCTACCGTTAAAAGTTGGTCACTGCTACCAACATATAGTTCTGCATCTTCATATACCCTTACTCCTTTCGCTGTTTCTTTATAACAGTTATGTCTAGAGCATAGAACATTTAAGTGGGCCTAAAGGTAGTATAGTATTCCACCCAAAAAAATTGATAGCCCGATTTTAGTACCGCCTGAATCTAAAACAAAGCATATGGACCAAGACCCTGTGTGTCCATGAAATACATACGTATTGCTCAACAACCAAAGTCGATTAAATACCAAAATAATAGTGGCGTGTACTGTGGGCTATCAAAACTATCACCGAAGTCCATATCTAAACTACATTAGAGATTAATAAGTAATATTAACAATAATTGCAAAACCAATCAGTTTCTCTCATGAAGAATTAGTGCGTAGGATGGAATATGTATCGTTCTTTACCCAATGTCGGATTTAGGTATTTTCCACCCACCCTCAATTTACCCCAAACAAAATAGCCACTACATAGATCATTATGGTTTAAATTAATTTTAAATGAGACGACATTAAATAAAAGTTACAATTCATAAAAAATAAATTACTTGAAATAAAAATACATGCATGTTCTAAATTATAGCGATTTCTTATATATTTTCTTCAGACAGAAGGCATTGACATCATTGAAGTCGATCTGATTGAGCACATCAGACTCGACACAAAGAATTGACATAACGGGCTGTTCTCTTGGCGTTTATAATTTTTAACCTTTAACTAACGTGATGGCATGTCCCTGACAGTAAGGCCGTGGTGACCATTCTGGTTTGAATGGGGTGTAACTTGTTATTATTTTTTGTAACTGGTTTGGGTATAAAAGATGACACATTTTAGAGTTAGGAAATAAAGTTGGTATAAATTTTCATTTCTCATTAATTTACATTTACTATTTCAAGAAAACGTTACCAACGCTTTTGGAACGCTATTTGAATATATTGGTCCTTTACGTCTTCTTTATACGGTGAACATATTTTTTTAAACAACAAAACGGGATATTTTGCGTTTTTACTGAATAAAAAATGGATAAGAGAGAATGCGTAAAATTGTGTCGTCACAAATACGAAGGTTTTGAAACTAATAATAAATAGTAAGTAAATAATATATCACTTACATATATAATAATTGTGAATTCACTCCTGCCAAACGATCCTGTAAAATTATTAGTGCAGGAGTCAACTAATTCCTCATTGATATTATGCGGATGAATGTATCTTCTTTAGTAAGTCCACTTTACCACAAAACATTTTATAAACATTTACACAAGTGTGATTAAAGTTCGCCTTATTAATCAACAAAGCTTTCAAAGTCTGTATTGAAAGAGCGTTCTGTTTTCTCGCTGTTTTAAATAACAGCAAGAAAGAAAAAACTAAAATAATTTTCATTACAGGTATATTTTTAAACTACAAAAAAGAAATATTTAAAAATATTTTTAATCTTAATACAGTAAAACCTACCTTCAACGGACCCACATTACGCGGACAACGGAAATCATAATTCGCCTTTTAACGGAAAATTTCTAGTTTACATGTATATATTGCAGAAAAAATATCTAAATACACACAATAGAGTAATGTCCATGTATGTATGTTAATGGCTTAATTTTCTTAATAGCCTAAGCCTGCCTTCGTTAAGCGGAAATCTGTGTAACGGAAATGTTCCAGAATCCCGTTCGATTCCACTGAAGACCGGTTTTACTTTATTAACAGGAATACATTTTTTCATCTTAATAGTATTTTATAAACAATATTTTTGCTTAATCTTTGAGGGGTATAAACGAACAAACTTGATGGTTTGCCAACCCTTGAACACGCAACATATAATTGGCCATGCGAAAAGCGGATTTTCCAGATCCAACCTAAAAATTGACATTATTTGTCCTTGTGACTTATTGATAGTCATTGCGAATTGATGATTGCAAACGTTTGAATATAATGGGCGAGTCTGAAGGGGTCATTGGGATCCGGTAGAACTTCACCTTGAAATTCTCCGTTTAAAATGGTAAATTCAAGAGTCCATGATTTTTATGACCAATAGCGTGCCATTGCATCGCTTTGTTGCATTCAAATGTCAAAGCAATATGATTGGTGAACCGATCTTCAATCGCAAGTTATGTGGTGGCATTTCAGGTAAATCCAGTGATTTCAAGAATTCAACAGGATAGTTGACAACTTCCTCAGGATCGACAACAGCGTCGAAACTGGGCAATATTAACATCCTATGCTTTCTGGGACATAACCTCCGTGCAAATGTTTTTCCTGCTAAAAGACCAGTGTTTGAGCAAACCATCAGTTCTAGATGATCTATGGGTGAGTTGTAGGAATTTGTATAGCAGAGCAGAGGTCGTAAAGGGTTTTCTCAAAATCCAGATAGTGCCGGTGTGAAAGCTGGTAATGTTGAGTGCTCAAGATGAAAGATTAAATCCACAATGATCGGCGGGATTACTTGAATGACATTCAAAAGAGACGAAGGAGTAAGAATAGGCTCTCGAAGACTTGGAAGGAAAAGGTGCGTTTTTCAAAGTTATGTACGATCTGGAATGTGCAGAAAGTGACCATGGTTCTTGCACATGTTGGGTACCTTGGTATGGAAGGTTATGCAGCATAGCCGGTTAAACTCCGCCAGATTTGTTCGGTTTTGTGAGATTCATGTTGCTTCCAGGGGCTTCAATTGAAGGAATTGTATGAATCACTTGAGATTTTTTTCTTTTTCCTTTTTTGCTTATTTATTTATTGAAGACATAGGAGGTAGGGAGATAAAGAGTGGCTTATTGCGCCAGGGAGGGGAATTTGGGGAAAGGAAAATAAAACTTTTATTAACCTTAATTTACAATTTGTTGTATAGATTAGCCCATGTGTCAATTCTGCAATTTTAGACGCGGTCTTCAGTTGGAAAGAAGCGACTAAAATGCTGTACTGGACTTTATCCATGTCATACAACCACCCAGAGAAGTGTGCCAAGTTAGGAATGAACAAGGCTAACGAGATAGATTGGCTGTGGCTCGAATCGAAGTCACGTAGTAATCGTAGCCTGAAACAAGGCTAACGTTGTATAGCATCATGATATAACCAAAGGGCTGATTCCAAAAACCAGACAAATCCAAAAATTGATTGTTTTAGATACACGTTTTCCTTTCTCTGTGACTAGCTCTATATAACGATACTATTTCTGTCTCCAAGCGACAGACAAGTCCACTTATATATAAAATATTGTCGATTCTACAAAATCAAGACACGTGTAGTGTCCTTCCACCAAATTCCAGACTACTCCTTGGACTTGTTTGCTATTCGCAGAATATAATGGTAGAGTTAATTACTGTGCTTTCCCCACTCCCGGTAAAATAGCCTCTTAACGTCTTTATTTCAAGGTTGCAAGTTATTGTTTCAGTAATTTTCGACAATGGATGATAGTATCTCCGGTGTGTGACCAAAAACGCAGTAGAAAAGGAACAAAATGGAATGCATTTTAAGAGATGCAATAATATGAAGTGAAGAACATGTAAACACTGAAGAACATGTAAACTGTGTTGGAAAACTTGTTGCAAAGCGAACACATTAACCCGCGAGGAGCACACTTTGGACCGTGGGAAAGACACATTGTGATAAATGGAGTTAGGATGTTTATGACCTAAAAAAATGGAAAATATGACTGCAAATATGCCTTTAAAAATGACTAAATATGACCAAAAAATCCAAAAATATGACCTAAAAAGAGCGCATTTTCTTAAAATGAAATTCTAATTAAAAACTTTTAATGTCACTAAAGTATTACATTTGGTACATAAATTCAATCAGCCAATCACATTTTAAGGATATTAAAGGTGATTTACAGTTTTATCTGCAATATGCTTCTAAAATTAAAGAATTTGCTTCTGTTGTCTTGTTTCATCAGCTTCAAACAATAATTTGTACACCACGCACCTCCCTATAAGATGTCAACATTTGCGTTAATTATAAAATTAAGTTACCTATTAATTTGGACTTAAATATTAAATTAATTAATTATCTTTCTAAATATTACATACCAGTTTTCAGTTTCCATTTTTTTTTGCCTCCATTACAATGTATAACCAGGTACATTTTCAGATTCTCGAATAGGAATCTTCTCCTGTAGTCACTTAAGATTGTCTTACACCTTGAGAAGCTCCTTTCGACATCACAGGATGTCACAGGTGCATGTTTAAAAAAATGTCAAGCCATCGCAATTTAACTTTGGTTCATCTTCTTCCAGAACAGCATCACCGCCACTTAGAATATCTTTAATTTTGCACAGTGTTACGTATCCCACATTTCCATTCAACAAGTTACAAAGTATGTTCTTTACAGCAACCCCAACATTTCCTTTTGCTTGTGCTAGCTCACTTTCTATACTTTTTACTAGTTCCAAACTTTCTTGCAGTTCCAAACCAACTGTCTCTAGACGAGAAATTGTTCTTGTGATACCTCCATAATTTGACTTGATGTAGGCCAAATTTCCCTTCAGCCTGCTGGAGAACAATTATTGCACAATTTTGGTGGAAGATGCCTCCCGATTGTCAAATTCATTAATTATTTCCTCAATAGCTTCATAATTTTCGCACTAATATTCAGCTGCACTAAGCCATGTACCCCATTATGTCAGTATTGGCTGGGAAGGAAGTGAAAGTGAAGGTCTCTGTTGTTGAAATTTTGTCACTCTTTGGATATTTATAGAAATATTTTTTTCACATTTGATACCAATGTATCCACATCATGAAAATGCACCCTTACTTCCTTTACAACTACGTGCAAACCATGAGCAAGGCATTTTAAATGCACCACTTTTGGATAGAGCATTTTATGGCCTTTGCCAGCTTTCACCATGTATGGTGCATCATCAGTGACAAACAGTAAAACTTGTTCCCGTTTTACTTCACCATCCCACAGCAGCTTCATAGCATTCTCAAAAAGTACAGCAATGGTAGAACGGTTTGCTCTTTAAGTGCTTCAAAATCGAGCAAAAGTGTATCACCAGGGCGATCAGGAAATAGTGTGCCAACAATAACATTTGCAACATATCTTCCGCAAGAGTCTGTAGTTTTATCTATTCATTTGGAACTGTGTGACTTGTGTATTTTTCCATAAATTTTATGAGCTGTTCGTTGTTTACCTTATTTAGAGGGATGTTGGCAGACACCATCATCTCACACAAATCCTTCGAGAAATCCGACACTTTCCTTGATGTCGAAGGGGCTGTAGCATCGCACAAAAGTCTCTGCCTCGTTTCTTGAGCTCATTGCCTGTTTATGCTGTTCACATGTTTGTGTTACAATGCTGCTGAACATTAAATCGTTTTGCAGACGCCACTTTCACCTCACACACTTTGCAGTAAAGAATCTTCACGTCAGTGCTGAAATGTTTTCCCCCAAATTCTATAACAAAACTTTTTAGTTTTACACTTTCGGAACATTTAACTTTCGGCGTGTTAATGCTTCCATATACGGCTTCAAATGTGAACTGAAATTAAAAGCAACAAGGAGGGACGGGAAAGCGTTAGCCGGCATTGTGATCATAGTACCTGCGTATTACCTGCACTGTTATTGTCCCTTCACTTCACATCCCAGTTACAGTCAAACCAAAATAGTAGTGACTTTTTCCCGAAAAAAATGTAAACTTGACCATTCAGGGCATTTGTTGCATAATTGTATTCATTTCGAATACGTAAGCGAAATATGACAGAATGTTCAAAATAGGACCTAAACCATAAGAATGAGAGAATTCATAAGCAAAATATGACAGATATGATTAAAATATGACCAAAACCATAAAAATGACAACAATGTGACTTAATATGCAAAATAAACACTGTCTAATTAGGATTAAAAATGTCAAATTCGTGCTTAAATTTGTATTTGCGGTGAGAATGGGTGTAAGGACAAAAATATGACATGTCAAGCATCCGAACCCTAGTGATAAGCAAAACCTATCGAGAATATAGGTCACTTGTTCTTCATCAGCGCTATGAGTCACCACCTGGATTGCAGCCCACTACAGAAAGGAGCTTGTTGACTCTCATACAGTACTTTGAGGACCCTGTGTGTTGGTCTGGGTGGCTCAGTTGGTTAGACGCTGGCCTACTAATCCGAAGGTCGCGGATTCAAATCCGGCCCATAACGATATTTTAAGTGTGCTTAAAAACGACAGGTACATCTCAGTATACAGGGAAGTCATTACATTAATTTAAACCAGTGATAGATCTCCGTATTTGGAGCACATTTTGTACCTTACGTTTTTGTCTCTGACCATTTCCTACGGAGAAATTCTACTTTTATTGAAAACAAGCTGGAGACACTGCAGGTTTCACTTTCACTAGGTCAGTACATAAACAAACACGCGTCACTACTGCTTCCGGAGCTGCGCGGCTCGTGAGTGTAAACATAAAGACATACCATGCCGTGTCTGCTACGTCGTAATAAATATGTACATCTGAATTCTCCAGTAACGCATAGTGAAACCTAAACTCACAATCTAAGGATATTGTTTATCATTTCCTTCAACATCGTAGCTGATACTGCTATAATTTTATAACCAAACCGTCTCTCTGACTTAAAAACACAAATGTACCTTTGTAGGCTCTTACTAAGTGTACCAAATGATATTTTTAAGGTGACAGCAAAAGAGTAATCAATGCATGAATAAGCAATGAACCAAATGGTTCAACCACTTCACAGGTATTGTTAAAAATGTCCACCATTTGCGCACCTGCAAGGCTCACACTTTTTAACCAATTGCATCGCACTCTAACAAAAACACCCTCATTGTTGCGTATTTCTTCTGCAGCCAGATAAATGCATTCTCTCAAAGATTCGAGGGCAGTAGTTGCTGTTTTGTAGATCCTGCTTTTCACGTCTTCCCAGAAGAAAAAATCCATAAGATTCATACTGGGTGGAAGGGAAGTCAATACATTAATTTAACCCAGAGGTAGATCTCCGTATTTGGAGCACATTTTGTATCTTACGTTTTTGTCTCTGGCCATTTCCTACGGAGATCACTTTGTCGAAAACTAGCTGCCGACACTACAGATTGTGTCACTTTCACTGGTTCAGTACACAAACAGGTGTCACTACTGCTACCACGCGTATCATGAACGTCTTCTATGTTTACTATACGAACGTAGGCCAATCACAATCGTTACCTGCCAAAACGTAAGGTGAAAGGTGAAGTGCTCGATCTGTTTACATCCGGAAACCAGATCAATTCCCTGACCAACCTCAACGAACGTCGACATACCTCGCGTCTGAAAAAGCCGTTCGAGTATTCCTTTACGTCTTTTAAGTAATTAATTATTTTGAAACCCTATGTGATGTCCCATAATTACTACCGAAGCTATGTCAGAAATAAGTTACTCTACGCATCTTACAAGTAATAAACTTATCTTTGTACATTCTTACGGAATTACGCATCCAATTTGGAACAAAAACCATTTATTTTTTCAAAATCGGCTGATCAAAGAACAAATTGCCATTAGACATTTTTGTTTGTAATGCTTCTATGAAGCACATATTAGAAGGAATGTAATGACTTCCCTTCCAACTGTATTTACTGGAATGTAAAAGAAATCCTGTGGGACAAAATTCCGGCACACTGGCGACACTGATGTGATCCTGGCAATTCAGTGTTGTTAAACAAAACAGATTTTTTTAATTTGAGGACACTGTACACCAGAAATACTATGAGTCTTCATTGGAGGAATTACACTCAAACGCAAAGACCAACCTGTGGAGGAAAATGTTTATATTGACAATGATGACAGTTCTGATGGTTACGAAGATGATTAATTACAAGGAATCTCAAACTTGAAATAACTTATTTTTTTTCAATAATTGTGTAATAAATACTCACATTTGAAGATTAAATATTATTTTCTTGTTTAGTTTTATTAGCGGTTCCCCTAAAATCACACATTTGTGCAAGTTCAGACTTCCCTTCAAGTTTTCTCAACTATCTCTATATATTTCTTTTATTTAGAATAAAAAGCTGCTAATGAGCAAATAGTATAAAACAAATATTAACCTGTTTCATTCAATATAAATGAAGCTAAACTACTGATTTAGCAGATCTGGTTTTTTGCATATCTACTGATCTACTGCTAAAAACTGAATGCACTTCAAAACCTCCAGTTTTTATGTATTTTGCATTTTTAAACACTATTTTCCTTAATATCATATTATTCGCTCTTACGAAAAAGAATTTCAGGCAAGGTATTTCCCTCATGTATAAAAACAAAAGATTAATACAATCACCTGTATACATAAACTGTATACCACATCTGTTATTTCTGCATTGCGAACTATCCTTAACTGCAATATCAAAACTGAACATATGAATGTCATTGAAATAGATAAAGTTGAATACAGGGATCCAAAAGTATTTCTCCCTGTGAAAAGCATGTATTTTGGTGCCAAAGTTCAAATATCTCTGACAAAATCATCCCTGCCTGACCCAGTATGCACAAGTTTTCAATTTACGTTGAGTCAGTTCGCAACATATTAGGTTATTTTTCATTAAGTGATCCTCTTTTTACAATGTTGGAAGTGTTAGAACCAGCTAAAATCCAAAGAGGTCAGTCAATTGCATCACTTGCTTCTCGGTTTCGTAATTTGGTGAAAGCAGAAATCAAACAAATAAATACAGAATGGAGGCTATTGTGCAATACTGACATTGCATGTGGCAGTAACTCTACAGCACAAGAATTTTGAAGTGAATATTATTATTATCATCATTATTAATATTGTCATAAATATGTACACACTAAGCAAAATTGCCAGTTAAAGAATTGACTGTTTTCTTAAATAAAATCTGCTTTTACTTTGGTAGACACTGCTTGTAAGTCCTCTATATGGGCAGGGTAATCAGAATAATAATTAAAAGAGCAGAACAGTAATTAGGTTTTCTTCCTTCTGGATCTTAAAAGTTCAAGGGTATATCCGCTCCAGTGTTTCCTGGAAAAAAAGTCCTTTACTTACGTGCTATATATATATATTTTTTATTTATTTATTTATTTACTAAGCTATATACATGTGAATATGACCGGTGTTCAGCCCTGGCTCACGTGCTATATAGTCATGCAACAATAATACTTACCTTATAATGTTTCTCTATGTGGGTTCCAACATTCTCCATAACAAATACTGTTCCTATTCCTGTTATTTTTATTTAAATCCATTAACCGTAACTACCAGAACAGCTAACAAGTATTATAACCAGGCAACGAAACTTGCACACTGATGGGAGACAACTTCATGTTAACTGTATTATAGAGTACTGTAGTGTTGTTTATGATACAAGTGAGTCCTACCCTTTTGCAGTTCTACATAAACGTTGTGGATATACCCAATTGTGCACTCTCAAGGATCTGTTTAGGGGAAACACTTCACCTGGGAATAACAAAATACATAAATTTCACAAGTATTTATGCTCTGTCATCATCACATCACATGACCTCAAGTGCACTTCTTGTAATATAGTGTTTATGTGAAAACTACAGATCTACTTTTGATTTGTTTAGGAAATGTATTGCTGTGCACTGTACTGCTAATTCTGCAACCATAAAAGCATATGATGCAGAAGAGATGGACCAACAAAAAAACTAGGTCAATGAGCACATTATTTCTGTTACGAATACTATAGATATACATGGGTCATAAATCTGTCATATAAAATGGAAGTATTTTGATTAGAAAATATAATTCATCAGTTAATTATACATAAAAATCATTTCTCTGGATGAATGAAATATGCAACCCAATTAAGTGTGCCATAAAAATTACAGATTTTATTTCTGAAAAATTCTGAAGCATGAATAGCACAATAGTATGTTGAGTGTTGCATTGCATTCATTTCAGTTTTGACTTGATGAACTCTTTGCACTACTGATCCTGACAATCCCTGACCTGTTTCATCAGTGTCCAAGTTTCGATGCCTGATTGTAACTTTCCTGGTAGTAATTAAATTATAATTACTTCTTAATGCTTTCAGAATTAAGTATTGATTTCTACGATACTGGCATTAAGACAATAACTGCCCTCATTACACTTGATAGCAGGGCACAACTAACTCAAATTCAATTTGGATTTGAATCTGAACATTAAGTACTACATTATTATGCCACAATACAATTCTCAACATTTTGCTGATTGTAACAAATTATCGAGAAGTTGCTCCGCAGCTCTCGTGTGGCCAAGATACCCCTAGAGATGGGAATTCCAGTGACAGCACTGGTTGTTGTCTCCTTACACGCAGTACTGTCATTGAAAACGTGCAAATTACAGGAAATCCCTTGTTTTTAATGGTGTGATACAACGTCAAGCAAAGCATTGTGTGATTTTTATCTCTTGGGGAATTTAAAACAGAAAGTGTATGTAAATAATCTGTACACTATTGAAGAAGTTGAGAACGAAATCTGTTGAGTGCTCAGTGAAATCAGGCAGTTACAGAAAGTGTTACAAAATGTTCTAGGCGCTGTGATCTTTGTATCCAGAAAAATACACATCATTTTCAACATACAATATACTCTGATGAAAGATAACATGAACGTTAAGTTTTAGTGTTACCTCCTGTCAATTCAGCTGGCTCAAAATGTTTTCCAATGGACAAGAGGGTGTATTTTCTTATGAATTACTTGCACCTGGTCCACCTGGAAAGCAATGGCTTCACCACAGCTATTTACTTTTGTGTTCCTCTGATGTGCGGTCAGCAGGGAGCAAACAAGAAGCTAAATAATTTCATGCAACCCTCCCCCCCCCCCCCGCCAAAAAAAAAAAAAAAAAAAAATTAGCACATTCTTTTCTGCACATATTTAAACAAGTAACATTGCTTTTTTGTGATAGCATTAACAGCATGTGAGAAACATATTTAAACAATTCCTTAAACACAGATAATGCATATGATGTATTCCTCGTTAATAATAATAAATAAACAAGTCTTTTCAGATTTAAAGGGTGATAGGCAAGAAAGCAACCTCATAGTTTTTTGAAACATGCTCTTTTACAATTTGCAGTAGTTCTATTGTGTTATGCTAAACTTTCATTTTGCTTTGAAGTTCCGTTTTCCCGCTATTTCCGACAAACACCCACTCAATGTTTTAAACTTCGATGTGAAATTTCTGGTCAGATACAGAATTTCATGGTTGCTGATTTTATCCATGAATAGCTTAAAAAAGGTAGTATATTAAATTAATTAAACGTTTTAAATTTAATTTCATATAGTGTAATATTATGCCTCTGTTGCCAAATATGTAGTTTCCATCCTCGCTGTTTGTTCTGGATTTATAACGCTAATGTTGTTTTCTTCACACTGAGATTACTTCCTTGCAACCAAGGGTAAGAGAAATGTTGGCATGACACTCTCTTTAGACTTACAAACACATTACGCCCCTCACCTTGTAGACAGGTATAAGCTGGCAAGTCGACCTTTGAGACCACCTGGCATAATTAATAGATAAGCTATCCTGACTTCCCCCCACGGCTAGGAGCATGTGACTCAGAAAACATTTGGAACTGGCTGTACATTATATCGTAACCCTAATCTCTGTCATTGGCCACACAGAGGTTTTTGTATCTTGAGAGAGCATGCTTGCACCTTTCCAGTACACACATGCTGTACAGCCTGGTAGAATTCTACCTTGTTTGAAATGGTCCACACTATAAAATGCATTTGCTTCACAGGCTTTTTGCAACCTAAGTTCTTCCATGTAAAAGAGTAGTTTTGGGTGCAGGAGTTTTCTTGAATATCATTGTCTATTATGTTTAAACAGTGACTGAACTATGAAATTCAATATTACACACTTTTTCATTATGCTGTTGACACATTTTCTTAAACTGCTTTCTTTTGGAGTTCATTGGACCTCAAAATGTGAGATCACCCAGGCCGACTATATGTCAGGTGAGTAGTCTAACTGCTCGGCCACAGTGCCATCTATACAAAAAATCTAATTGCACAAAAAATGAGAGCATGTTTAAGTATACAATTTAGGTCAAAACATTTCTGACAACCATTTATAAGATATTCTTTGTTATTAGTTTGGATTTTCAAACACTTCATGCTTCTCTCAACTGCAACTATGGAATCAGGACTGAAAAATCCAATGCCATAGCCGGAATTTGAATCATGTATCTTCTGCTTATCAAGCGGCTGCTTTAACCACTAAGCTACCATGACCAACTTGCCGGCATAACATTAAATTCTCCAGCTGATTTGATGTCATGCTGGCAAGTTGGCCATGGTAGCTTAGTGTTTAAAGCAGCCGCTTGATAAGCGGAAGATCCCTGGTTCAAATCCCGGCTATGGCATTGAATTTTTCACCTCTTAAACATCGCCCATAAATAGCTCGTGTGTTTAAAAACACCAGCAGTAAGTTTATTGGCATAAATAAATGCAAATACCTGTTTTTTTTTTTTTAATTTTTCCCCTTTCTTTCTGTCATGTAAAGAGAGCAGAATTCCAAGCCATCACATACTGAACATCTTTGAAAAACTGACTACCATTTTAGCCTACTGTATTTTTCTTATACCTTCAACGAAATGAATAATGAAGGTTTATCTGCATTAACAAGTAGAACAATAATCTTTTCCAAGAATACTTTGTAGAAGGCTGAGCAGAGTCACATCAATGCTACACATTAGATTTTTACTTTCTCTGCTAAATATAATAAGTACAGGAAGTATTGTATTCGACCCTAAATTTCACCAAAAAAATGTATTTTGAGGTGCTGTAAATCCCAAAAAAGAGAACAGTTTTAGAAAATGGGCCGTGTGTGTGTGTGTGTGTGTGTGTGTGTGTGTGTGTGTATGTCTTTGAACAGTGTAACTCAAAAACGAAAAGTTGGTTAAAAACCAAAGTTTAATATCTTTCATGGATGCGACACTAAGATTTTGAAGAAAATTCCTCCATTCTAAACTACTCTTTATGTAGAAATTTTGATTTTGTCAAAAATGGGCTAACAATTTTGATTAAAATGCCATATGTTTAAGATATTTTTATGGAAAATGAAATGTATATTTTGAATTTTCTGGCTATAGCCTATGTAGTCCTGTTTACTGTTGATAAGAGATAGACCAAATCTTAATATACAAGAAATTTAGTTCTTGTTAAAACACACAAGTTGTCTATATGCATTTATTTGTGGAGTGAACATTTTGTAGGTATTTCTGATTATTAGTGAGTTTTGCAGTTCTTTAACTTTTCACAAATGGAGGGTTGTTCAATTCTTTAACTGCTTGGCCGTGCAAAGAGAACATAATTTGAAAGCTTTACAAGGTTTGACTATCACTCAAAGCCTACTGTATTCCCATATTCCCTTTGCTTCTATAAGAAAATCAGCAGTAAGATAATTTCTGCAAATGTTTATCAGTTTTTTAAATCATTTTGATTCAATCTGTATTTATTTTCTAAAAATGTTTGCTGTTTATTTATGAGCACATATAATTAAGGAAATGGATATGGAATTGAGAGATAATTAAAAAACCACACAAATAACATTTTACTTTGCTTATTATTGAAAAAATATTCATGTACAGAAATAATAATAAAATATAATTGAAACATTCATACAAACTATTGCAATGCAACGTGTATAAAAATTTATTTTTATATATCTTCATGTCCTCTAGGCTGCATATCCTTCAGCTTCCTGCCAGCAGAATCAGTTTTGTTTACCATTTTTCACCTTTATAATCTTTGTATCACCATAAGCATAGCTTTTGATTCCTTGCATGTATCTGCTTCTTAATAAAAATTTTCACTAAGGTTTTATTGAGTTTTCAACACTTGGCAAATCAGTTTCAATTTCCTTGTAATACTTGCCTTTCAATCCATAAATTTTTATAGCTCTGCATTTCTTTCACTGCATTTCTAACAGCTTCGCAGTGTCATGATTACTCAGAAATGGAAGGCCAAAAATGCGAGTTTTTGCTTCTTTTTTTAAAATTTGAATGTTACATAGAAGGCAATTGGCAGCACTTCACTTCTGATGGCACCAATGAACCTTAAAAGAAGTCTTGCAGCATGTCATTCATCTTTGATGTCCTGTTTTGAAAATGATTCACAAAACTTTTCTGCAAAGTTATTCTCTACACAGACATGAAACAAGCTTGTTGGTGTTATAAATAAGGAATTAAACAAAATACACAATGTGAATGAATTGTATTAAGTGGAAACATACTGTGATAAAACAGAAAAGTAACACAAACAAGAAAATGTGCAAAGTAAGTGTGAACTACATGTTAAAATAAATTTATTTAACAGACATGAATGTAATAATAGCTATGTAATGTTATGAGTTTACTGAATTGTTTAAAGCTATTGGTCCAAATATAGTGTTCCTGTTAAGAGATCAGAGGATAGCCTACAAAAGTTGTTACAACCGAACAGCGACAGAAGACAATGCTTGAGGTCTCTTTACTTACCAATAAATTATATATACTCTAAATGGAATATTAAGTGTACCTTTGAATAAATAAACCCCAGTGCAACAGCCTATGTAGGGCCAAGGCTAACCACCCAGCCGCTGCATCCCCTACCTCTGTGCACTACAGCATCTTGAGTGGGGTGCAGTACTGGAGGGTGGGGCGTGGTCATCACCCCAAGCCCTCCCGGTCAGTTATGCAGCCTTCTCGACCTGGGTACCTTTAAATACTTTTAGTATTTTTTTAACTATAGTAATTTACTGTTGCAAACTCAAGTAATGACTTCATCTCTCAGTTTATCTTTTAGTGCATCATTTTATTCATTGTTTGGTCTTTTATTTGTGAGAGAGTTTATGTTGAATACCATGATATGCACTAGTAAATGGCTTATAAGCAATTCCGCATGTGACTGACATTTACACTACATTTTCTTCTTAAAATGTCTGTCTAATGGTCCATATAGGTGTAAAAATGTTATTTTAACGACATATGATGACAGAGAATACCGCTAATGTATTCTCTGTCATCATATGTCGTTAAAATAACATTTTTACACCTATATGGACCATTAGACAGACATTTTAATAAGAAAATGTGTAAATGTCAGTCATACGCGGAATTGCTCTTATACAGAAAAAATGCAGCCATCAGTTTTCAAATTTTCAGCAATGATGAATAAACCCTTGTGTAACTATGAGTTTTGTATTCACAAATTATTTTCTTATATTCTTTATAAATTATACTAAGGCAAATAAAGTAATATAATTACATAAATAACTAATAAAAATGATATCTGCATCAATGCATAATACGATGGAGCTGTAAGAATTTTTCCCTCCTAGGTGAGTTAATAAACTGTAAAATGGAATTCTTTGTAGCAAACTATGCAGTTAGACTGAAAGATGATCCTTATATTTGTGAAGTTTTATGGATTAAATGAAGTTGGAATATAATATTTCATGGTAATAGGTTATTTTAATACCAAATTTGAAGCCAACCACTTGTTATGTTCTGAAATTGAGAACATGTTTAATTTTTGCTTAGAGGCTTTTAGCGTAACAACTCTGCTTCAGACTTTGTATTTCTCAAACTCACTGGTATTTCAACATTTTTATGTGAGCAACTGAACAAGCAATCCGAATGCCTTAATATATAAATAAAATGTTTTCCTTCCATATACATTTTAATTTTATATAGTAAGCAAAGATATACAAAACATTCTGTAATAAAGGGATGAATTTGGAATTTTCTTTTAACATAGTGAATGAGGTATACCACAGAGCACACTTGCTGAATATGCTTTTACTTCCCAAGTTACTGGAATATGTTGGTTATATAGCAGAAATTAACAGCAGATAAAAATGGAAATCTGCCCGAATGCTGGCCAGATTGGGAGCATCACCAATTGCAGAGTTAACAGCTGTATTCTACTTTCTGAAAAAGTTGAAGTGCTTCCCCCAATATCCGCAAATTACACATTTTGTTTTTCTAATTTAAGATCACACTGATGGCTCAGCTACATATGCTCATCAGCAGTTCTGAAGCATAAATCTAAACAATTTGGACACAGGATTGTGGCATTTAAACATACAGTTTCTTGCCATCTATCGCACCAAGTTCTAATCATATTATACACTATAACTGAGTGGATAAGCAGGTGTCTAACATTCAAATATACTGAGGTACAAATCCAATTAATTAGCTTTATTTTTTTTCTTTTCAGGATAAATGTAATATTTATTATACCCACTACCAATTGAAAACAAGAACTGTAGCGCTCTTTGTTTTCAAAATAAATATAAATTAATCAACTTTTTTAATGAGAAATTGGATCAAAATATTCATTTTGAAGCTTTTTGTGCTTAAGCATGAATGCCCTGTTCAAACATACCTGGAATATCTTAGCTCTTGAGCAGCCAATGATGTGTGAAGTTCCCATGAAACTAGTCCTGCGTAATGGTTTGTGTAAAACAATTTTGTCTTTAAATAAAAAAATTAATACGAGTAGAAGTTGTAGGCAAGCTATAGGAATGACAATCCCTCTGAAGTAACCCTAGAAGTTTTGTTATTACAATGCTCAAGTTTAAGTATCTATTACCACATATGGTAATTAAGATCACGATCTAATGGAACTAGCCTTTAACACAACTGTATTCAT
The DNA here is from genome assembly GCA_030765045.1 of Tenodera sinensis. Classification (NCBI taxonomy): domain Eukaryota; kingdom Metazoa; phylum Arthropoda; class Insecta; order Mantodea; family Mantidae; genus Tenodera; species Tenodera sinensis. Next base: position 66,878,467 of record CM060972.1, read on the forward strand.
GAATATTGTATTCCAACAACATTAATCTGTTATTGTGCAGTTTGTATCTAATTTTAACAAATGTGTTGAGTTTTTTAAAATATTAGAAAATGTTCTAAGCAACTTAACAGAAGCTCAAGCTACAGGTTAAACTGAAGAACATCTTCTGGCTGTTCAACTTACCACTGCACAGTGCACAGGAGTCAGAGCAGCTCAGCTCTTGAACTCTTCCTACCAAATGAATTATCCAACCCTGAAACACAAAAGCTCACTTTTGGGTTAAAAAGAAGATAACTATCCTATGCATAAACCCCTCCCAAAAGTTATATTCACATAGATATAAAAGAGAGATAAAAATATTTTGCACTATAAATCAACGTTCAAAATCTCAATACAAAACTAGGATTATCTGTTTTATGTATAGACTTATAGTTTATGTAAAAAACTAATGTCCCAATTTCACCAATAGCTTTTCACAAAAATGCATGACTATATCACAGCATCTTTCTACTGGCTCAAATTTTATTCTTAACCAAATGAGTTCTATTTGACACATCCAGATATAAGGGTGAGTCAAATGAAAACCAGACCTATTTTTTTTAGAGCACCTTTATTACAGAGTTGAAACAAGTACACTATTTTTCAAAGTAGTCCCTTTGCTTTTTGATAAATTTCCACCACCGAGTCAGGAGGGCATGGATACCTCAGAAAAAAATCTTTTAGCTGTGCATGTTAGCCACGCAGCCTGTTTCACCTCTGTGTTGTTCAGGAACTTGTCACCTAAGGAGTCCTTTAGTGGGCCAAAGATGTAGGCGGGACGTTGGGGAGTAAGGAGGATGGGGGAGGCACTCCAGACACAAGTCCTTGATAGTCGCTAAGGTCGCACTGGGTTGTGTGTTGTCATGCTGGATGAGAATGTCTGTTGAGAGGAGTCTGTGGCGCTTGGTGCGTATGGCAGGTTTTACTATATGGGACCTTGTGGTCCCAGAACAAGGTCAGCACCACCTTCTGTGCTGATGGCTGGTTGCAGAATTTTTCGGCTTTGGCAATGACGGGTGCTGCCATTCCATACTGGAGTGCTTGGTCTCTGGTTGGTAGTGATTGATCCAGGACTCATCTCAAGTCACAATCTGCTTCAAAAATGTGTCACCTTCAAATTCGTAGTGGCATAGCAGCTCCTGGCAGACATTAACTTGCCTCTCCATTTCGGGAGTCAGCCAATGAGGTACCCATCTTGCGGCCACTTTCTGGTACTTTAGCTCATCATGGACAACATGGTGAACAGAACCATGACTGACCTACAATTGCACTGCAATGTCCTCAGTTGTCTACACATGTGTCTGGTCTGGGCATATCTGCCAAACTTGCTGTGCCACTGCTGAATTTTGTACACCTGAGTCTGCGATAAACATGCAGCCCCATGCTGTGCCAACATGCGTCAATGGATTTCTATTGGTTTCCTGTCTTCACCATGTACAAAACGGATCACTTTGTGCTGCTCTTCTTTGCTGCTCAAAAACAGAGGGACTGCCATATTGGGAACTCCCATATCACGCTGTTAGGTCACATTGTGTTGTGGGACCAATGCCAATTAATGACAGAGAGTCCACGTACATGCGTACCGGGTCTGATCATAATAAAAGAAGTTTTAGATTTCCTTTAGTAGTTTTCCGGTTTTCCTTTGACTCACCGTCATATGAAGAACTCTGATGTGGTATAGTCATCTTCGCACATCCTCTGTCACAGCAATCAAAGGTGATTTTTCTATCCATGTTACATTATCTAGCAATGATGTCAAATTAAATACGCATTCAGTTATATACATTATATGGGAACAGGTTAAAATGTTTATCAAAGGAATGGAGGAATAAACTTATATTTATAAACAACCATGGACAGGATTATTATTTTCAATGGTCCAAGACTATGTGCATTTCCATAATGCTTAGCTTGGTAGCCTGTGAGTGGGATATCTTCACATCTGCCTGCTTCACACTATTTTGTTGACTACTGTCTCATAAGTTCATTTGTTTTGCTCGCAAGTTCCATCTATAGCGCCTGAAATCAAGTTTTCATATTTGCCTAACCACCCCTACGAGGGGTCAACAACCAGACTCACTATGGATATGTAGTATGTGTTTGTGACTGAGGTAGGATGGAACAGCGTGAAATTGTGTTTACAAAGTATGGAAAGCAAAAGGGAACATTTCGGCATCTTATGCTGTTTTACTATTGTAAGGGCAAAACTGCCTCCCAATGCTGGCAGAAAGTTTGTTTGGACCAAGACCCCTTTCAAATATGCACAGTTTCTTATAGTGCCCCATCCATCAATGAAAAACATTGGAGAGCAAGAGGCCTAATGACTTCATTGTCAGAAATCCAGCATTAGCCAACAACGTTTGTGCTGTCTATGGGGAAGATGCAGTAAAGAAAGGAGCATGTCAAAAGTTGTTGTTAGCTAATGCTGGATTTCTTACAATGAAGTCATTAATCCTCTTGCTCTCCAATATTTTTCACTGATGGATAGAGCGCTAGAGTGGCTGGGCATATTTGAAGAGCATGTCAAAAGTGGTTTAGATTTCGACCTGGGAATTTCTTCCTAAAACAGAAAGTTTGGCAGCTAATCTGTCATAGCTGTGATGTGGGTGAAGTGTATTCTCAGACATTCTTAGTGATTGAAACGTAACGAGAAACAAACTTATGAGACAACTTTATGTGTGGAATATGTTATTTGTTATTGAAACTGACATGTCCAAAACCAATGTATTAATACACTGTGGCTTCTATAGATTAATAAACATTTCTGATAATTCTTTCAGCTCCAAGACACTTAGAGACTATGCAACATATTTACACAAATGGATGTAAATTATCAGTGGAGTTTTTCTGATCACTGGTATGATGTAATTAATTTTAAGTGGTAAAGGGGAGTGTTTATGTTAAAAACTTAGAGATAATTGCACAATAATTACATACAACATATGGAGGGTGGTAAAATAAATCATGTGTGAGCCACACATCCAAAGCTAGATAAATCATCTATACCTTCGCCGGCCTTACTTTAAACTGCAATATAAACAGCAACACTTCATTGGTTGATCGCACTGCAGAACTTCCATGTCAGTAGGCACAAATGAAAATATAGTCTAACATACAAAATATCATTAAGTTTAAAATTACAAGAATTATTTGCAAAAATATTTTGAACATCTTATAGTAAGAATAAATGGAATACAGTAATATGCAAATTCAGTATTATTAACTGTGATACTAAATACATGTGCATGCAGTGATATAGGGAGGTGAAGAAATGGAACAGTTTGTTCAAAATAGTATCTGCCGTGGATTATGTAAAGCATTGTCAAGGAAAGCCATTATGAACTGGTGAAAAGTGAGTCGTTTTAAACATATCTGCATGACGCACATATTAATTTGCACAGTATTACTGCCAATAATAGGGGCCTGTGGAGGAATACAATTCTGTACTTTATCTAAAACATTCAACTTGAAGCTAGTCAGCAGTGCAACAACTTGCAATATTAATAAGATAAGTGGAGCTTTTAGTTTATAATTTGTTCTTATTTTAGATTCTATTGCTTCACTGTTAATAGCTTCAATTTCCCTTAATTTTGCACTTTGTTTGCATTGCAGTTCAAAGTAAGACCGGCAAAGGTATAATACAACACACTTGTGAGCTACAAGAATTTAAATGCCTTTATGCACTGTAACAGAATAGAAGAGAAAACTGCTTTAACAAAATACCACATCATTTTATTCTAAAACTCTAGTCAAAACAAAAGTAAGCCTCTGGGAAGGGTGTATTGAGGGTGGTGTGATTAATTCTTGGCCTCGCCCAGAGATCACAGTACTACTTGTGTGATATTTTCTCCTCAAGTTGGTACATGTGTTAGTAGATGCAATATAAAATTGCAAATCGTTCCTGGCAGCAGTTGACTGTAGGCAGTCATTTGAAGCAATTGTGGTGTGTGTGGTGTTGAAAAAGGAAGACTTTTATCACTGCATGAATCTATGTTTCATTCATTGTCATGTATGGATGCAAAAAGTCACTTTTGTTTTTCTTAAAACACACCACGCACCTTTCAGAAAGTGTTATGCGAATGCATTTGTGTTCTGCAGTGAGTACATGTAGCAGCTTTTTAATGTTCAATTCCTGGTGCAAGATGTGACCAACATGTTTCTTTATATTCCTAGAGCATTAGCAATTTCACACATCTTTGTACGCTGATCTTCCAAAATCACATCATGTGCACCTTTTTGACGATTTCCTGTGTGGTGGCAGTTTTTGGACATCTTTTGGGTGGATCATCTTGGATACTTTCACAGCCTTGTTTTAACTCTGCCACTCATTTCCTCACAGTGAAAATGAAAGGTGAAGAATTACCACATACATTTACAAGCCACAAGTGAATTTTGGTCGGTGTTAAATCTTCTTTTATGGTGAATTTTATCACTGCACAGTATTTGATTTTCTTCATTTTCAAAACCACGTGCATTACAATTGCTGCCTTAATGACTTGTAATTTTATAAGGCATCTACTAACACATGTACCAATGTAATGGGAAAAAGTCATGCCAGTAGTGCCGCAATCTCTGGGTGAGGTCAAGAACTTATCAGACCACCCCCTTATTGTCATGGGAGTTGAGAATAAAGAAATTGCACAAAATGAATGCTTTATGGATTATTTATTTTAAAATCTTGGGATGATGTTTCCATATTCCCTAACTACCTGTAAAAAAACTTGAATAAGAGAGATTAATGACACAAATATTCAAAACACAACCCTATAAGTACTTAACAAACAAAATTCTGCAATTAGAACCAAACGGCAGCAAGACACAACTTAAAATTCATATTCACATCGAAATAAACTAACCTATAAATTATGCTATGCTTTAAAAGTACATGTTTTTTTATGTAGGTTAATTTATAATACCAGTAAAAATGTAGTTACCTTAATAATTTCCACCACAGTCTTTGCTTATGGCTCTGTTCCAATCTGGGATCTGGAACGAGACATATCTAACACGATAAATTTTAATATCACAGATGGACTTCAGATTAATAAATTAGTAAACATTTTTGGCAAGTCATACTTGTTTCCAATAATGATATGAAACAATGATATATGTGTGTTATATAAAATTTCAACATTCAAAACACTGCTATTTGCAGTGTTTTTTTATCAAAATGAAACAAGTATGACAATAATATCTCAGAACATTAACATTCTACTTTTAACTGTGAAGAAACCAACAGACACACCACCAGAAATCTGCTTTACCATCAGAGAGCATCTTCATAATCAGTTCAATTTTAAAACAAACATCCTAAGAGTATATACCATTTATATCCATTTGGTTAAGTAAAAAACTTCTGTGTCCATAAAGTAACTGTTTTTCTGAGCTCCATTAGTGGTATACTGTTTAATGTTTTAACACAAAAATGCTGGGCCACTGGTGTGTCTAGAAAGAGGTTTGAAATTAGGTAGTCTAACAATCTTTATAATTTGGCTGTATGAGATCCTTCATTTATCGGGAATTCCAATTCTTGATTAAATGAACAATATTTTGAATCAACATATTAGACACCAAAAACTGTTGTAAGCATATATTTAAATCTGATGTATGAAGCTAATGATTCAAAAAACCATAGAACAATGATTTTAGTAAATGAACCCTACTTGTTTAAGTACCTTACTCTGTAAACTGCCTACACATCTCAAACTAGGCCATTGCAGAATTGAATAAGGAAATGTATAGCACAGGCTGAAAGGTAAAATTGCATTTGTGCAGTTCAAATTCTTGGTAGTTCTCTTTCTTGTTTTTAAATAACTTGCTCTGCAGAGTGCAGGAGGTATTTCATTTGGGTGTTTGTTTATTTAGTTTCATTTTCTTTTTCTCTTATATTCGTTTACTTTTTGCACTTCTTATATTGACAGCACAATGAACATTTAATCACAGCAAGAAGTAACCTGATGGATAAAATAGTGCATTAATTTGTTGTAAACAAACATGTTAGAACTAAGTGCAAATGTTTGTGACATTAACTCCTTATTACAGGATGTTATGAAACATCCATACACAATGTAGCATGTTCAAATTGGACATAGTGAATATACATATACAGTTGAACCTGATTTATGTGTATATAAAGGAAAGAGGAAAGATCACTTTAACTCAGAATTACTAGCAAATGAGGTTTTGATAATGCATATTTTTTTATTATCGGTGCCAAACAAGAAAGGTATTGACAGTTGGCGGTGAAAGAGAGGCGACGTTGTCGCTTATTGCGCCGCATGGAGAGTGCATTAGCATGATATATAAGAAGACAGTTGGATTGCGTTTGGAATGTAGAACAGGTATAATTTATATTTGAGGCATCTCAGCCTCACCGATATGTGTCCTGTGTAACGATCCAGCAGAAATGAATGAAGAACACTTGAAGACCTGTGAAGCATTAAGATCAGAAGAAACTACAGTTCAAAAGTATTGGAAAGCACGAATGCTAATGGCTTCATTGCCAGATGCAAGGCACTAGAAAACAACAACAACATATTTGTATTCGAAAACAATAGTAAAATAGTTCATCTACATGCAAAGGTTGGAATATGGAAGTATTATATCACTGTAAAGATTAATGTTAACAAAAGAAACATACCTGTGAAAGATTGTAATGGGAAATGCCGCTGATATCTGACTCGCTTGCATTATTCCTGTTTTTGCAAATTACCCGTGGAAATGACAAACTGTTCTATCCTTACTTCTAAGAATCCATTTTCCCATGTTGCAGTTATTACGCCCTTTGTATCGGTAACCACTTGTTCACAGTTTTCAGCTTTTTATTGATGTAGCTTTATTACAGACAACACAGTGAAATCTTTGTTTTGCACAACATAACCCTTTACTTCGGCCCAAATTAATTAAATTGGATTACACTAGGAAAGGACGACACCAAACAATTTTGTGACTATGTTCTTCAGCAACACCATCGACTGCATAATCCTTTAATTGAGATATGTACCTTACCATACACAATTTCATTCACTTCCTGAGTACGTAAAGTTTTTCATTTGGCTATGCTGTCTTTGTCAATATTTTTGGAGATAATTGTTCATTGAAAGAGTGGGACAGTTGTAAATGCTCACAATATACACAAAGATAGAGACACATGTAAATACAAGGCAAATAACCACAATAAATAGAATGATGCAAACAAACTTGTCAGCGAACACGCAATCTCTGATACATACATTGCAAGCTGGAGCTGGAGGGAGACATTGTATCTATTGCAGGGAAAACACGATAAGACGCACAGTTTATGTTACTGCTAGATTGCAGGTCAGGCACATGTTAAATATCAACAACACTGGTTTAGCGTTGCTATGGAAACATCTTAGCTCTAATTGGTTGCTCTTTTTCATTGCCATGACGTATCCATCCTCTCCTGTTCATTTAGACCCTTCCACCATGTGGGTAGCAACTGTCAATACCCTTCTTATTTGTTGCCGAGTATAAAAGAAAAAGCAATACAATGGGCAAAGTTTTACAAACAACAGAGATATGTACAAAGAAAACATTATTTTGAACTTGGTCTACTTTAAAGAAAACAATTAATTTGGCTTGTTCCACTCTTCTTGTATTAAGTACATACACCTCATTATACACAGCGTGGTATAAGCAAATTCTAAGTCAGAAGCAATTTTGGTATTTTTTTTTTGTGTGGTTAAGTTCCACCTCTCACATGGATTTTACTTTCTGATTAGTGTGTAACATTTCCTTTTTACTTTCTCTACTAGTAAGTAGGGGAAGTATTGTATTGCACCCACAAATTCAATGTCGAGATTTCACCAGAAATATATGTTTTGAGGCCCCCTGAATCAAAAAAAAAAAAAGAATGATTTTTTGGAAAAAGGTCTTGTGTGTGTGCGTGTGTGTCTGTGTGTGTGTCAGTCTGTGGACACCATAACTAAAAAACGAAAAGTCGGTTAAAAACCAAAGTTGGCATTTAAGTTTAATGTCTTTCAAGGATGTGACACAAAGATTTTGAAGAAAATAGCCCCACCCTAAACTACCCTTTACATGGAACATTTTTTGACAATTTTGATTTTCTTGAAAATGGCTATAATGATTTTAATTAAAATGCCATATGTTTGAGATATTTTTATGACAAATGAAATGTATATTTTGAATTTTCTGGCTATAGCCTATGTAGTCCTGTTTACTCTGGATGAGTTTTGAATAACTCGTAAACCGTAAGAGATAGACAAAACCTTACTGTACAAGAAATATAGATCTTGCTAAAATACACAATTTGTGTCTCAATAAATTTTTTTGTAGAGTGAACTATTTCGGAGATATTCCTTATTTTGTGTGTCAGTTTTGGAAAACTTAGAACTTTCGTGCAATGGAACATCGTTGTTCATTTTTTAGATGTTAAGCATGCAAAGAGAACGGGATCTCAAACCTTTAAAAGATTTGACTATCGCTCAAAGCCAATATTCCCTTTGCACATGCAAGGAAATAAGCAATAACATAATTTGCATAAATATTTATCTCAACTAGCACAAAGAAGATCTGGGAATAAGAGTTTGTAAGAATGGTTTTTCCTATGTATATTTCATTACAATCACTGCATTCAATTTGGTATATGCCAGAATTTTTGTTAGGTGGAATAGCATCTTTGATGTTTGAAAGTAGCAGGTTTTTTATGGAGTAATGGTTTACTGGTGCTAGCTGAATGTTGTATTCCTTGTACAATTTTTTAAATTTATCAAAGGCCCATGCATGATATGTGATTTTTTTGAATGTCATTTTTATTTTTGCTGCTGTGAGTGTTGTAGCTTCTTTTAATAATTTTTTCTTTTCTGCTTGTTTTACTGTTTTATCCGCCAAAAGAAATTTAGAAATTAGATCCAAGAAACACGTTAGAAACATCAAGAGTAAACAATTAGAAAAATCAGCAGTTGCGTTTCACTTTTGGACAAAAAATCATGACATAAAGCTAGAACCGAAACTTCTCAAAACACATAACCGGAAAACAAGAACTGTCCACATGGGAACAAATCTTCATTTTAAAAAATAGAAACCGAGTATTTAATTTTGACATAAAGACATTTTCAGCAAGTTCCTTGAACCGTTACCAGAAGAAACATCAGAAGTAGCATCGCCATAAACACCATGAAACACCATGGAAACCCAGTTATTGTCCGGTTGATAATGGAGGAAAGTTAACCTACAAAACGCGTTCCGGAAAATTATGTTGTAAGTGTTGTTTAGTGTTATTAATTGACTCACCTTTTAAATTAAATTAATTATAACAACACTGTTTTCAAACTTCTATGAAAGGAAGATACTGGATTTATATGTTTACCATACAATGGGTAAACAGAACAATGGTAACTTGTAAGACAATGCAAAGCTGCAAATCTCAAGCCAGTGTACCGTATGGAATCAGCTTTTGCCTTACTTCTTCAGATTCTATTTCACTGATTTTCAAACGCTTAAACTGAAAAGCAATTTCATAATCTGAATGAATTGTGAATATCATGAATCAGATGAAGAATTTAAGGCAGTGCCGGCATGTTGCCATGGTAGCTCTGTAGTTAAGAGCAACCACATGTAGAGCGGAAGATCTGTGGTTCAAATCCCGGCTATGGCATTGAATTTTTCATTTCTGATTCTAACTTATAAATACCTGATTTAATTTTCATACCCTCCATAGAAAAACACCTGAACAATATTGATCACTTTTACTTTCTTGGTATAATATGTACAATAATACCTTTCTGCTATAGCTTACAAATCCAATATAACTGACACTATATTCACTGTACGTGTGTAAGGCAATTACACTTCTAATAGAAAATGGAGGTGAAAAAAAGCAGTATCCACTGTAATTATACCAGAAATAATTCAGATTATTTTAGAAGAGGCTTTAGTAAGGAAATATCATACAAAAATGTAAAGGCTCAAACTTTAATTTTGTACAATAAAGAGCCAAATAATATTAAATAACTGGATCCAAATCTAAAACAAAATAAAATTATTCCTTAAAATGTTTGTATTATTCAATGTTATTTTTTTGAAAGCTTAAATTTTCTCTACATTAGTCTGTTTCTTTTCTCTTTCTTTAACTGTAATTTTTTGATGTCGGAAATTTATAAAGGAAGCTATTGATATTATTATTATTATTATTATTATTATTATTATTATTATTATTATTATGTGAAGCCACTTTTTTTATTCCTGTTTGCTAGATCACCTAATCTTTCGATGAGCTAATCTTAAGGATATTCTTTCATATTGTAAATAAGTTTTCCAGAAACATTCAGAAATATTGTGTAACTGTTGGGTTATTTAATCATAGCACAGGTCCTAAATAACAATCATAGATATAATTAGATGGGCACGAGTATTATTTTAGGTACTTAACATCCCTTAAAACAAGTATAGGAATTTTTTCAGTTTGATGTACAAGATTAGAAATGAACCAACTTTCTTACAAAGCAGGTTTCCTATAAATAATTTACTGCTAATCAGTTACAACAAATGCTTAATGCGCTCTTGGTCCTATGCTATGAAAGATACCAAAAATAACAAATAAACAATATAAACCATTAATAAAAGCATCTTTATAGCAAAGTAAAATTTCATAAATATTGAAACAGTTACATTATGGATCACTTTAAAACCTGAGATTGTTTTAAATATGTGCATCAAAAACATAATCAGGTACAAGGCTTCCAGCTAGGAAATTAGTGTGAGAAGATCACTTATCTGTTACAAAAATCACTCATTGCTACCAACAAAGACGAATCAAAATATAATCTGTAAAAACAAAATTAACAAACGCTCAAGATTATGTCAAACAAATAGCCTTATAAATAAATAAGAGTTATGGTGGGATCTCTGGAACTGTTTCATTAAGTACCAGGCTCATGAAATAGGTAAATTATTACTGAGCCGCAATTCGGTTTTGGAAAGTTTATGTATGTGCAGACTCTAAACCATCAGATACATCATCTGCTTTGGTGTTGGTAACTGCACTCATCATCCTGACAGCTACCCATCAGTTCAAATGGACACAGTATAGCATGAGGATCAACTGTCTTTTCTTCCAAGCTGTTTTCACCCCTGTGAACAAAAGAAAGATCGAGACAGAAAGCTGATATAAAACGAAATAATAGAGATTTCATCACCACTGAGCTAGTATACTGTTGCAAACTAAACGACAAAAACTAAATTTTCTTTTTTAAGTTTAATATATTGTAAATTTGTAACTAACGTGTTCTCCTGACTGAGGGCTCATTGGCAAAATGGTGGATTTGATAAAAATGCTAATGAAGCTTTATGTTCATTAAAACAGATTTTGAACCCAATCTCCAAAGGAAAAAGATTAATGATTGCTGGTTCTTAGGATAAACATACTTTCAATGCACTGAAGCATATTTTGATATAAACTCAAAAATGACAAATTTAATGATGAAGGAAATGGTCTTTCAACAAAGCGTTTTTTCATTCAAACAAAATAAAATACTACACCAGCATGAAGGACAAGCTGGCAGTCCAAAGGTGAAAATTTATTTAATTGATTTTTAATACCTACAGATAAAACACATCCACTGAACTTTCTTGCACACACCATACTCCCCCCCCCCAGCACTGCACACACTGCTGCGATATCCTTTAAGTTTCTATTGTGCAATTAATGAAATATCTCAATTCTCATATGACTGTAAAAACAATGCAAATAAATTAGGCACTGTTCAGAATAGCAGATTACATCAGTATGAACTACAAAAGTGTACTTCAAAGAATGTATCTTATTAATTGCACCCAAGTTTTATTTAAAGAGTGATTTTTTTTCTTTTTCATCTAAGCCCTTCAACAGACATGTGCATGTTTACTAAGGACACTGCTGAGCTAATCTTGGTATTAAATCCAATAACTATCTGCTTGTTACTTTGCCATGTAACCCAATTTTACGCTTCATGTATTATTATTTTCTTTCTGGGAAGAGTTGAAAACAGTGTTGTTGTACCTTTAAATTTAATTCATTTTTTATATTTGTAATGTGTTTCAACTTTGAGCTATATATGGAAAATTAAATTGTATTTCGCATAAACTGTTACAATGAGTGATCAAATTTACTAGAAACTCGGCACCACTAAATTTAAATGTATGCTGTAACTGCTAGTCAGCAAGCCTTTGTGCATAACAAAGAATTCTTCAAAAGTACATCACAAATACAGGTGTTTCAGGAGACATCCCACATTGAGTTTGTATGGTATTGGAATGAATAACAATGCATTCATAAAATCAAATGAAAATGTGAGGTTATCTCTTGGCAAAAATTTAATAGTTATAAGACACGCTGGAATTGTTCCCTATCTTCCCAAATACATTCTTGCCCATTTCACCATGTTGTATGATACATGCCTTAACATGTCTACATCAATATTGACTATTTCAGCTGTAATGCTTATCAAGAGATACTGTTTCCATACATCTTTTTCTTTAGATATCAAATGCAAAAAGTAATTTACTGTCGTCAGGATAGTGACTGGAGGCCACAAATCTTTGGATAAGCTTGAAGCTGTGGATGTGAGCATGGATTCCTCTTGAGATTAGTACCATCTTCTTTAAAATATTCTTGCTTATGTTCAATATGTCTGTTTTACAAAAGAAAAGAAAATGGTCTTATAAATCTCAGTATTGGTAGTTTGTTCAAAGAACTTTGGTCCAATAATATGCTGTGCAGATATTGTGCACCTCATACAAACTTTTCCTGAATGAAGTGCTTCATGGTATACATAAGGATCTGTAAACTATATTTTAAAAAATTGTGGGTCTCTTTCCACAAACATTAAGAATCAATTACAGTGCTGCTCTAGTTTCTCCCTGTCTGGTTCTTCCAGCTCATAAACAACTGTCACTCCGTGTTGGTAAGTAAAGCCTTAAATAGTTTTAAAAATGTTGTATGGTTTCATCCACACTTTTCTATGATAGCAGCAGATGGTAATGAGCGCTGAGGATGTGGAGAGACCAAATACTGTGCAGCTTGTTCTGAGGTTGTTTGTTCTCCTGGTAGTAATGGATCTGCATTTAGAAAATTTCCTTTAACAATTCTAAAGTAAGAACAAATTAGAAACTAAAAACTTCACTTATCTTAGTAATGTTGCAAGTTATTTTTTCAAACACTGACTCGAGTTTCGAGTTGACTCCAACTCATTCTCGAAACTCGAGTCAGTGTTTGAAAAAATAACTTGCAACATTACTAAGATAAGTGAAGTTTTTAGTTTCTAATTTGTTCTTACTTTAGAATCTTGTTGCTTCACTGTTAATAGCTCAATTTCCTTAATTAATTCCTTTAAAAAATTTTGGCATTGACTAATCTGTATTATAATGGCCAAATTGGAAGCAGATGAAAGAAAGATCTTGGGCAGTTAGAAGCAAATGAAATCCTAAAGTGTAAAATTGACTTTCCACCTTGTCACTGATAAGCTCACATATTCCCATTCTAGTTACCATGCCGTTATGAACCAGAATGTATGCTGCTTTACTTTTTGTTCTTGGGTTATTGTGAACAGGTCATTTAGAATGGTTGCCATTTTAATTATATAAGGTTGTCTTATAAGTTCGTTATTTTCTCTTTATGTTTCAATCACTAAGAACACATGGGAACACACCTCACCCGCAACACAGCTATGACAGATTAGTTGCCAAACTTTCTGTTTTAGGGTGAAATTTCCAGCTTGAAACTGACTAAACCACTTTTGACATGCTCAATTTGTTACTCATCTTTCCTATAGACAGTACAAATATTTTACTGGCATTATGAAGCGGTTTGGCCCTTATGATAATAAAACAGCATATGTCAGAAATGTTCCTTTTTGTTTTTCATAGTTTGTAAGCACAAGTTCATGCTGTTCCATCCAACCTTTATTACAAACACACACTGACTTATCCAATAGCAAGTTTGGTTGTAGACCTTAAGTTGTAGGGGAGGTTAGGCAACTATGATAACTCGAGTGTACAGAGAATTCAGGGTTTTCAAGTGCTATAGATGGAACTTGCGAGCAAAACAAAGTTATGATACAACCTTATGGTAAATCCTAATGTTTTTATTTAGTACATTTTTTCTAAAAAGGTGTATGGAAGGAGGCTAATACAAACTTCAATGTACACATAGTGTACAGAAAATTATAACAGAATGGCCACAATATTATCACAGAGAAACAAGTTGTTTTATGGCTCATGCTATCTGACAGTGAACAAAATAATAAACCTGTACAATTTATATTTAAATTAACACAGCTTCAGCAGATGTAAGATATTTACTCACCAGCTATATAAATTTCTCTTGAAAAAGCAGTTCTGTCTGTAATGTCACATGTTGCCATCTATATAAATTCCTCGAAACTTAGAGGGCCAACTATACTCTATTAAACAGTCTTTGATTCAAATTTACTGGCAGGAAGCTTCAAATAAACTTGATCACCAGTGTTAAAGGTTAAGAAAGGGGGAATGTTACAAAGCTTTCTGTAAACAGCAACCAATTAGTATATGCCTATAAATATTGTGGAAGGAACTTCTTTGTTTTTCAAACTGTCATGCAAAAACTGCAAGCTCCCTAGTTAAGTGCAGAAGTTTTTCTGAAGAAATTAAAATATTCAAGAATTTAAATACTAGACTAGAAATATACAAGGTTTGCTATAAAAACAGGCAAAGAGGGCACACAAATTTGAATTGAAACATGCAATTAACACCAACCATATTTACACAGAATTTGCTTGAATTCGTTCCATTAAAATGTCAAAACAATTCCTATCTGTTATAGGCAGCAAAACAAAGTGATGTGCAGGTTTCACTGTTATAAATTTGAAGACGTATTTCAATCTGGATTACTTTTAAATAATAAGTAGACATTCAGATGTCAACTCCCACCTGCGGGGTTTTCTTTAAATGGTCATATAACATAAAATGATACAACTAGCAACTTCTATTTCTACACACCTACAAAAAAAAAAAAAGAGGCCAAAAAAGAAAATTACCTTTTGATCAAATTTTCACTCTAGTCTTCCCTTAAGGCTCTAGATCAGTGGTATTCAACCTTTTTTCTCCACATAGCCCCAAAAGCAATTTTCCATTTCAACCTGTACCCCTATGCCTAACCTTAAAGTTATCTTTAATTGAAATTATCACAACTATAACTAAAATAGATTATATTTATAAATTATTTAATACTACATATACAAGGATTAAATCAAATTAAATTACATTTTACATACTCCCTAAGAAGTCTTCATGAACCCCAGGTTGAATATCACTGCTCTAGATCACTGAAAGTACTCTAGGTATTAACTTAATTATTTTCTGTGCTTCCCAGATGTATACAATATTTTCAAATTTCCCTGGCCTAGTTCAATTTTCACAGGTTTTTTTCATATTTCCCTAATGTTCCACATTGCTGGACATCTTGATAACTGATGGCTTCCATCTCCTTCACTACACTCTAAAGTTTACACTTTCAGTCGGCTAACTGAAAGCAAGTTCTGGACTGCAAGCAACATGAACTGTTTAATATGCTGAATAATGCCATGTAATACTGTCTTATCATAACGAAAATCTGAGGGAATGTATATTCAAACGTGGCAGTTCTTTTCAACTGATTTTCAGAAAAAGAGCCCACTAGCGAATAAGCCCTTCCTCAGGAGAACACTTCAATTACAAAATGGCATATTTTATGCCATGCCATTCTTAGAAATAATTTTACATTTTACCGTGATTGATACAAAGATGCATACATGAATTCAGCACTATTTAAGTGTTTGTTGTTTGTAGTGTTTAACGCCCGCTTTTACTACTACGGCACAGCAGGCGGTGACACTGATGATACATGGAATGAAGATGGAGCACCGGTGGAATGAGATGGGGGGGGAAACCGGAGTACCCGGAGAAAACCCGCCCTGATGCCGCTTCGTCCACCACGAATACCACATGCGGGTCCCTGGGATCGAACCCGGGCCACCTAGGTGGTAGGCGAGCACGCTAACCGCTCGGCCACGGTGCCGCCACTATTTAAGTGAAAAAGTTCTAACTCTTTAAATACTCGACTGAGTTTATATCTGACAAGGGAATAAGTGCAAGCTGCGATTGCAATTGCTAACAAGTTGTGGTTTGCATTTGGTAGCTTGTGGCAAAAGATTATGATGATAAACATGTCCACAGAGTATAAAGTGCCATAAGCTGTTCTTTTTATCACTCTTCTGAGTCACACTGCTTTTTAACATAAAAAATACATTTGGAAGGTGTTTGAAAGTTCTCTGGTCTTATGTCATCATATCCAGCTACAGTCCAGGCATACTGAACAAAATCTGCGAAGACTGGAGAACAAAAATGATTGTGCAGAATACTCATCAACAATAAATTGAATTCCTCGATGGTGTGAACTGATAGTCATTTAGGATACTTCAATCTGCTTCAGCACCTTGAACTGTGAAGAATAGCAGATTAAGTAGCTGAATGAAAGATGTGCACCCAGGAGGGACAGTCTTGACAGTATACACCAATCAAGTGAGGTATACTGTATACATCAATATGAGTGACTATCATATTTTTACCTGATGGTAAAATTTGGAACTAATTATTTTGGGGACATAATTCACAAAGGTGTTGCTCTTACTGTCATTTCGACCATAGCATACACTGCAAATTACTATATTAACTAGAGAGAAACTGTTTACAATTACCAAAATTACTACAGTTATGATATCTTGTTAGGTATGGTCCATGATGAGCGGAATATCAAAACTTCGTAGCTTACAGTGTTACAGGCGATGACAGTTTATACATGTTTGTAATCAGCACCTCTAACATATTCATACAAACCAAACCGTATTGGCAATTGCCATTGCAACTTGTGCTAACTCCCTTGTGAGTAAAATGGCAACATCTAAGACTGCTGAAACCTGACATGGCATTATTCCACAAGGTTGCTTAACCTGCTTCCTTAAAAAGTGTTCAGCACAATAAAAGGAGCCCACATAATTATTTCATTTTATAAAGTTTTCCACTAAAATGCAAAGCCAATCATGGAGAACGAAATATCAGAGCCAAGCAAGTTCTCCACTATTTAAGAAAAGGAGAGATATATGTAGGATCCCAACTGGTGTTCTTGTCTATAAGACAAAATCAGCAGATATGGGACAAAGTTGTGTGGAAGGAGATGATCCCCTTATGTCAGCTTCCTGATTCTTTCACAGAATACCGGGAGATGACAACTGCAACAAAAACCCAGTTTTTAAAGGAGGAGATGAACAGATTCTAATAGAAGTAGGCTAATGTTTTCTGATCAGATAGTAATTCTCAAAACAATCATGAGAGAGAATCTTACTGCATGACAACTGGCACTATGATGACCCACAGGATTTTATTTCAAAGGCTCAAATTATATGACAGACTTAAGTTCTGTGTTAAGTGTGTAGGAAAGGGATGGTGGGTCAGAAGTTGGGTTTAAAAACGGTTATAAATTGAGTTTGGTCTTGTTTGATTTGTTTATTGATATTATGGAAAGAATTCTAAAATGTTAATTCACCTTGTCTGATTTAGGAGAGAAAAAAAAACATTTGCCAATGATTTAGCATTAGATTGTACTATAGTAATTGGACAAGCAGTAAACAAGATAGGCAGATTTTCTGCAGAATGGGGTTTGTGAGTAAATGTTAGGAAGTAAAAAATAGTAGTATTTAATAAAGGGATAAATTAAAAAGAGTGATGGTTTTTGAATGGGAAGCCTTTGGAAGTGCTTAAAAGAATTTGATTATTTGTGGATGAGGTCAAGTAGTGAGATCAAGAACCATATTAACCATGAGAGCAATTAACAGTACCTATGTTTGAATAAGATCCCAAATATATCAGTAAAGCGGTTAGAGAAATTTTATGAAGCAGTAGTGCAATCAAAAATATTATATGGAGCAGAGGTGTGGCTACCTTCAAAGGGATGATTGAAAATTGATTTAATTCACAGAATGTTTTGTAGAGTGAGTGAGTGGTGTTTAAGGGCCCGTTAACAGCTAGATCATTTGGGCCCCAAGTTGAAAGATAAAAACTGGGAAACTCACCACCCGTTAAAATTCACCATTAAAAGATTAAAAATAAGTTAAAACACATAAAAGGTAAAACATTTAAAACTTAAAACCAATCATAAAATAGTAGCTGTGTAAGTGTTAAAAATAAAAGTGGTAAAACATTCAAAAAGTCCAAACAGGCTACAAGATAAAATGCAAGTTAAACTTGCTTGCCAAAGCCAATTTATGCAACAAACCGCAGCACTGTGTTGATATCTGTTGAGTCGTTTCCCAAGATTGATGGCAGAGTAAAACCCAGGCCATGGGACTGGCACTCTTGAGCATATAGCGGACAATCCAGAAGCACATGTGCTACAGAGAGTTGAGTAGAGCACGTAGCACAGAGCCCGCCTTGGTAGCGTGATGGTTAGCGTGTCTGCCTCACGTTTAAGAGGTCGCGAGTTCGAACCTCGCTTAGGGTAAGTTACCCGGGTAAGGTTTTTTTCCGAGATTTTCCCTACCCTGAGAAGATGAATGCCAGGTAACTTAAAGCTCCATGGGCCTCGGGCTCATTTGAGCATCATTTCACGCATTTCATTTCATTCATCCGATATGACACAATGTTGGAGGACGTTAGTTCAAAAAAGTAGCACAGATAGGCACTGGGTCACCATGAGTTGCTCTTGTATCACCTATCCTCAAGCAGGTTAGGATCACCTCTTCCCACCTGGAATCCCTGCAAGAGGTCTGTCAGGGTTGTACAGTGTCTGTGATTGTCTGCTATTGAGTGCCACTTAATGCTTCCCAGGACTGCTGCCAGACAGCAAATACATGGCGTCGGAAGTAATGCAGTGGCAGCGTGCGGTTGGAAAACTAAGCGAGACGACAGGCAGACTTAGCGGCTGCATTCACCTTGTCTTTCCTGGGAATGGCTATATGACCTGGGCAACAGGTAAAAATGAACTGGTATCTGCGAGATAACAATTGAGATATGAGAGTCTGTATTAATGAATTAATGTTGAGTTGCCAACAAACTGTTGAAGTGCCTGAATAGAACTCAGTGAGTCGCCACAGATAATAAAACGTCCAGGAACTGAACTGAAGATAAAAAGTAAAAAACAAAAGATGGCAATCAACTTGGTGGTAAAAACTGAACTGTTGTCCAGAACTCGGTACTTGTTTGTCTCAGCGTTGTACACAAAACTACATCCTGTAATACCCCCTGCCTGGAATCTGTTGTATAATATCGGAGTGTAATTCCGGAAATGATCCATAAGTGCAGTGAACAGATGGCACAACACCGAGGGAGGGGTAGGTTACCTTTGCACAGCCTGATAGCTCCTGTTCAAAGTGTGCTCGTTGGAGTTGCCAGGGAAGACAGCAGCCAAAACAGTATTACTCCATGGCAGGTAGAGGGTATGTGTGGTGAGCAGTTTGTGAAATTGAATATCACTTGGACAGGATATAGTTGTGTTCTGCAGATAACGGTGGGCAAGGTCTGGATGCAAAAGAGATGGAAAAGAAGGATGACCTGGATAAGCAGCCGAACGTGCTATGTATGAGCATTGGACAGACAGCGGAGGTTCACCAGATTCAGCATACAGACAATTGACTCTACTGGTGAGGAAAGCCCCAGTAGCAAGACCAGTGTAATGGACAGTGTCTAAAGTGCAAAGTTTAGACGTTGTGCCGTAGATAAAACTGCCACAGTCTAGTTTGGATTGCACCAGGGAGCAATACAACCTCAACATGACAGTCCGATCGCCACCCCAAGATATTCCAGATAAAACTTGGAGCACTCGAAGCAAACAATCGCAGGAAGCATGAAGTTAACAAATATGGCATTCCCATGTGAATTTACTGTTGAGGTGAAGGCCTAAGAACTTGAAACAAAAGGAAATCAAGAGGAGGGTGTACACCACAAAGTCGATGAAAGTGGATACACTAGGTTTTCGTAGGGGAGAACTGAAAGCTGGTACAAAGCACCCACTCGGCGATAGATATTATGGTAAACTGCAGTTGATGCTCAACGTGCTCAACACTATAAGAGTGATAGTAGATCGCTAAGTCACCAACATACAGGACATCGGGATTCCGCTATGAACAACACCAGAGATGCTGTTAATAGGTACGGCAAAAAGCATGACAGTGAGTATCGACCCCTGGGTTACACCATTCTGCTGGATCATCTCTTGTGAGATTGTTTCCAATGCAGACACAAAAGCATCAAAGTTGTAAAAAAATTTAAAATGAATGTGGCTAAGCGACCCTGTAAATCATAACCGTGAACGGTGTGGAGGATGCCTAGCACCAGGTAGTATCGTAGGCCTTTTCCATGTCAAAGAAGATACCCACGGCATGCTTCTTCAGCAGAAAAGCATTTTCTATGCAAGCCTCCATGTGTGTCAGATAGTCGAAACTGGTGCGATGGCGACAAAAACCGCATTGAACAATGCTCAGCAGGTTATTCGTTTTTAGCCACCACACTGAGTGAGTGTTAATCATACGTTTGAGGGTCTTACAAACGACACTTTATAGGCAAATAGGGCGGTAGCTAGAGGGAAGTGTCCTGTATTTTCCTGGTTGAGGGATAGGGATGACTATACCCACTCGCCAGGAAGATGGAAAAACCTGCTTGTGCCAGATACGGTTGTAAATACCCAGCAGGAAGGAGAGTACCATACATAGAAGATGAAGCAGCATTTGTCTGTGGATGTCATCAGGATCTGGAGAAGTCCTTTCCGAGAGATAAGGAATGTGCCAGCTCCGCTTCAGTAAAAGGTGCATTGTACGGTTCACTACAATCACTTAAAATCAAGAACTACCCACTCTGCAGGCTCCTTGAGAGGTATAAAAGCTCTGTCATAACTATCCGTTTGGCTAGTAGCAGCAAACGAAGTAGCAATGACGTTGGCGATATCCTATTCAGAGATATAAGTGGTGCCCTGTACAGCAAGACTGGGAATTACCGTCCGGTGAAACTTGCTGTGCATACGCTGAACAGTGGTCTACACCCTCTGTGCTGAAATGTGACGGAAAAGGGAAGAGACGAAGGCTTCCTAAGAGGTGCACTTTTCACAGCGGAGTACAAAACGTACCCTGGCACGAGAACGTTTGAAGGCAATTAAGTTCTCCTCACTAGGATGGAAACTGAAAACACACAGAACTCGCTTCCGTGCTCTGATAGCCAAAGGGCATTCCTCGGCCCACCAAGGCACAGGAACGTGACGAGGTGTACTTGAACTGCGAGGAATACTGGAACCCACTGCGAGCAAGACAGAACAAGTAAAATACTCCACCATGTCATCGATGGTGATGAAAACATTGTCTGTAAAATGAATGAGGGAACGAAATTCCCCCAGTCATCCTTGGAAATAATCCAGTGAGGATGCCGTGTCTGCTAAGGATGGCTACCAGATACTATCTATTCATTCTAAGGTTGATCCGCGCGAAACTGAACCCAGGTGGCCAGTTCACAGTTATAATGTATCCTTCCGCCATTTGCGCCAGAAATACTGTCACAACCATGTGGTGAGTGCAAGCGGTACGTAACAGAAAGGATACAATCCCTTATTCCGTCAATTTAAAGAGTGACCAACATGTAACTAGAGACGATAAGATTGAGTCACAACAAAATAAATGATGCACATGTCATAATTATTGTTTTTCTTTGCGAGCACTGTTTATACTGGTACTCGAAAAACCAGTGAACTCAGAAGTTAATTTCGCTACTTCTTTGACGGGAACAGTTGGATATTTCTCATACAACTTATAATACACGTTAAACACTATTGTTTTTTCACCACTAGTCAATGGTTTTCCCGCGTTATGCTTTGCATTAGTCGACGAAGGCGCAAGAGCAAATTTACCGCGGCCGTCCGCCATGATTCTAAATAGAAACTGCTGGCTGTAAACAATACAAGGATATCAGGTAATTCCACGAGTTGCATGTTGGGACTTGTAGCTCTGTTTATCAGTATGCATCAGCGTTAGTTAACCTCTTAGGTATTTGTGTAGAATATTGCATCATTTAACGATAAATTCATTCTAAAACTCAGATTACTAGGATGGGACTAATTCCCTGCACGCATTGCTACCCTGTTGTACCACGGTGCACTGGTCACATTGGTTTGTTTTGACGCGGACAAACCTAAGACTGAACTTAGTTTAGGTGAATGTTAAAGGGGGTAATGATCACTGCCAAATAGGTCGGAAAGCACCGACCAGTCAACTTTTCTGGTCTGACAAGGCAAATGTACTCTGTACAGCATGGGAAGTCTTTTTTTTAACAAATATGTACAACATATCCTAAAATAATTGAAATCTGTTACCTTAAATAGTTCCTAAGAAAATGAGTTCTGAATTTAACAAATTTAACACTGACAGGACAGAACTTTTAATCTCCCCTTAATCTGTTGAATTTAACATTTTGCTGGTTTCTAGTTATATGTTATCAACTAGAGAATAAAATTAAGACATACAATGAATCTGCACCTCCATTTCCTGAAAATTCTATAAAATAAAAATCTTACATTTAAAAATAATTAGTTTTTCAACATATGAAAAGTATTACTGCTATGTTGTAATTATTTCTTGCCTGTTAAACTTCAAATGCTCCAGAGGCGATCTGTATTCTACCAATGATGAAGGTAACCTCAGGATGTCTTCACGGCTCCCCCTTCCTAGCACAGGCTCATACCAGTCCATACAATGATCATGTGCACCACCACTGCTTATTGTCTTTATGTCTTTAAGGCAACATTCAGTACTGTTTTTGGATTGTTCCATTACTACACTGGTGTTTTCTTCCATATTATGTTCACATGTGTTCAACGTAACACCAGTACTCTGAACGTTTATGACTGACTCTGCAGAAGTTGGAAATGGCACAGTAATATCACTTTCCACTTGTGAAACTTTTGGCACATTTGATTCAGTTTCAGTATCATCAGGTTCTTTCTCATCACTTATCTCTTGCAACATAACCTCCTGTTCAGAACATAAGTCTATACAAACCACACAATCACTATCACTTTGTGACTTTTTAGACAACTCTTGAGTTTGTGCATAAACTTGCTTTAATTTTAAGTTCATCAACTGTGCTCCTCCTGCCGGCACTCTATAATAAAGTTTTGAAAACATTATCAGGGTAAAATAAAATGAACATAAGCACACTTTACATAGGTAATTATCACTACTTGTTTTTAAAAGAGACTTAGAATCCTAACGAGGGAGCGGAAGTACTAGTTAACATAATTGTGGTCATTGTTAATTTCAAATTATATAGGTACATTAAAAAAATCTGTGTTTAAAATAAACAAAGGCTGTCACAGTCAGTCATAATTAGTAAAATGTTACCTAGTACAAGGACAACACAGAACATTTTTAAAATGCAATGTTTCTAAACAGAAATGACATTTGTTTATATTTGATAGCTACTTTCTAAGTTTTTGAGAGTTGATTACCATGTAATTTATTAGATTTGCTCTAATAGTTTGTTAATCATTTAAATATTTCGTGTTCACCCAAAAATGGATCTGACTAAAGAACATTCACGGGCTATGATTTTTTATGATTTTAAACCATCATTAATGCCTAAACTATCTGAAGATCGGCTTAGAAATGCATTTGGCAAAGAGGCATCATCTTAGCCAACAATTTATAAGTGGTACAGTGAATTTAAGATAGATTGGTTTTTTTCTTAGTGATGAATTTTGTGAAGGGCATCCAAGAACTGCTGTTGTTGATGAAAATATTCCCACTGTTTAATCAATGCTTGAAGATGATATACAGACATCTTATGAATCTATTTGGGTGACACTAGGCTTTGGTACATCATTAACATGTAAGAAAACTTTGCTGTTGATGAATTCTACATGAACTACAACCCCACCACACTGATTGAAGAAAAACTTGTGAAAAATTCCAACACATCACTTCAAATATGGTTTGGATGGTAATGAATCTTGGATTTAGTTATTATCTTGTAAAAAAAGTCAAATGATTCAAAGGGCCTTTCAGACAGAACCTAAGCCTACAAAAGTCTAATGAATTTGCAGTGCTGGTAAGAAGATAGTTGCTAGTTCTTTTTCTGAAACAGGCCATATTGCTATTACAGCATTAGAGGATACCTGTTACCATTGCTGCTAATTGGTACACAAATGTTTGTTTACCGCAAATTTTTTAAAAAGCTTGTGAAAAAAATAGTCAATAGGAAATATAATTTTACATGACAACACATACAGCAAAATTAACAACTGAGTCTCTGGATACACCATGGATTCTCTACCACAGCCCTAACCTAGCATCTTGTCTTTTGTTTTTGTTTCTAAAAATAACAGATAAAATGTGTGGAACTACTTTTTCGTCTTCAGATGAAGCAGTGGAACATTATAAAAACCTAGTTGCTGAAGTGCCTCAGAAGGAATGGCATTATTGCTTTAAGGATTGAGTTCATTGAATGCAAAAATGTACTGATGTTAAAGCGGAATATTTTGAAAAACAATAAAATCATTTACATTTTTTAGAACTAATCTTTGTTTGATTTTCAAATATTTTCAGTGTTGCCCTCGTATCATGACTAAATTAAATTCCAGAACTCAATTTTAATGAAATGCATATATCATTATCAAGTCAACTCATCCTGCAGAGACTGTGGAATCATATAATGTGCTCTTTGTGTCCTTCCATAATATAGTGAACACAGTTTATCGGCAGTCCCCAAGAGTTCAAGATGGCCGACATTACACTAAACAGCTGACGAAAGAATTCCAAAAAGCAGTGCTGCCAATGTGCATAACAAAGGCATTTCTAACCTCAAATATTACGGGGTTAAAGTAACATACTTTCAAACGATAATGCTTGAACATCGTTACCACACAACAAATAACATAACCTTTGGCAAATCTTGTTCTGCAATAACACTTTTGGATGAAATCACTTCCGAGCTTTAAATATCGTAATACATATTATAATATATTATATAATACATGCATTATTGTGTAGCGAACACAAAAATAACAAAAGTAACTATAACTGCATATATTGCTCTAAAAGAATTCAAGACAAAATCACGCAAACACGAGCAGTATGTCCACAGATTGATCAATTAACACGGCGTCAAAACAGAATCTTGTTTTAAAATCTATTGGTTGACCTTTCTGCAACGCATCCATAAACAATGACTTCTGTGGCAACATAACAGACGCAATAACACCAGCTATGGCCATAACTTTACCATGGTTATATGTCACGAACAGTTGCGGCACTAATGCAACCTAACGGATGGAATATCACCAAGTATAACCAGACTACACCATAATGGGGGGGAAACGTCAAGGTTGTTTTTTGGGGTATCTCAATAACCTGTGCCTACTATACCAAAGATACACTCCCAAACTGCACACTGTTGTATTTCCTCTACATCCTCGCCCAATACTACTTTGAACAATCTGTGTCACTTTAAAAATTCCTCATCCTCCAGGTTTTCATTATCAAACATGCCTCTTCTGCAATTAGGAATGGCACTCAAAAACTCCAATTACTCTGCATCAATAACTTGGTTTGTTGTTGTTGTTGTTAGCTAATGCTGGATTTCTGACAATGAAGTCATTAATCCTCTTGCTCTCCAATATTTTTCACTACATAAATATTGAAGAGACTTAGCAGTAAATGTAACCGCTTTTTAGAGAGCACCATATTTTTATATAACTTGGTTTGTGGCATTTAACATCTTAACAGAAGGGTATTGTTAAGTTAACTTGACGTGAAGTTTAACTCACTGTTACAGGTAACACTGATCAAACAGAATTTATGTTAACTTCAATCTTAAATTTTTTCAACATTTTATTAAGATGTAACATCAGCTGGTGAAACTGGTCCCAAGAACTTGATCTACCTTAATTTCATTATTATTATTAACTGTCCATTAGGTTCTCTTAGAGAACTATACTGATAATAGGGCAGAATTTACTCTCTGGAGATGCGTGGTTTAAATCCTAAAATATATATAGTTTTCAAGTGCATATGCTATTTTGTGTTAATCTGCATACAGGGTGCCTAAAAAAACACCGACAATGCTTTCAACAAGAGTAGCACATCGAGCTGTCTACATTACAAACAGACTTGAACTGTGTACCTCCTACATCAGTGGTGCTGAGCCTCAAGCACATGACCCAATAAATGCAGTTGCCTTTGAAGAATTTCAATTGCTTTGTGGACTTGAGCAATAAGGTCCTCCACTCAAGTTACAGGAGTAGTGTTGCCAACTATAATTCAATAAAACAAGCTAAACCGGCGTGCCAAAAAGGCTAGAAAAGGCTAGATTATATTTTAATACCCTATATAAACATTAGAAAACTACATTATTAAAAAAATACGCATGGATCACCTAGCAAAAATAAACGTGGTCTTCGTCATCCCCCTCTGCCTCATTTCTACTGCTGCAGCTAGGATTTCCCTTAGGCTCTTGCGTGTATGCAGGATTTGTACCAACAACTTCAATATTTCGTCTGGAACTTCGCATGAAAAATCCGATGTATTGAGGTCACATTACTTTCTCTACTCTTGTACTAACCATTCTTACAATCTGTTATTCCTATATCTTCTTCGTGTTAGTTGAGATAAACATTTGTACAAATTATCTTATTGATTATTTCCTTGTAGGTGGAAGGAGAATATTAGTCTACAGTAGGCTTTGAGCGATTGTCAAATCTTTTAAAGCTTCCGTTCTCTTTGCAGGGTTAATATAACAAATTGAATAACGATGTTCCATTTGACAGAAATACAAATAACAAGGCATATCTCCGAAATGGTACACTCTATAAAAAATTATTCAGACATAAATTGTGTATTTTAGAAAGATCTACAGTTTTTCATAGTAAGATTTGGTCTATCTCTAACGGTTTACCAGTTATGCAAAAGTCGTCCAGAGTAAATAGGAGTACAGAGGTTATAGCCAGAAAATTCAAGATATACATTTCATTTGTCATAAAGATATTTCAAACCTATGGCATTTTAATCAAAGTCTTCTTTTTATTTTGATGTTTAAAGACGCTGTCGATTGCTAGGATCACATCAGCGTCGTCGGTGTGCCGGAATTTTGCCCCTCAGGAGTTCTTTTACATGCCAGTAAATCTACTGACATGGAGCTGTTGTTTTTAAGCACACTTAAAAACCATCGGTCTGGACCGCATCTGAACCCACGACCTTCGGATCGGTAGGCCAGCGTCTAACCAACTGAGCCACCCAGACCGACGTCAAAATCATTAGAGCCATTTTCAAGAAAATCGAAATTTTCCATGTAAAGTGTAGTTTAGGGTGGAACAATTTTCTTCAAAATCTTCGTGTCGCATCCTTGAAAGACATTAAACTTAAATAACAACTTTGATTTCTAACCAACTTTTCGTTTTTGAGTTATGTTGTCCACAGGCTCGAAATACACACACAGACCTTTTTCTAAAACGTGCCAAAGAATCTAACAACTTGATGGAATCCACACTTCCAGATTCAAAAGATTCGGGAATTCACCAAAAGGATTGTTTCATTACGTGCAATAGCTGCAGTAGTGAGATTAAATTATGTATTATTTTAAAGGTACCGGTAGATGAGTAAAAAATGAAAAAGGCTAGAAAAAGCTAATGAAGCTTAGAAAAAAGGCCAGGAAAGCTACTTGTAGCTTTTTGGAAAATTTATAGCTAGATAGGTTCTCAAAAAGGCCAGATCTAGCCATAAAAAGGCTAAATTGGCAACACTGTACAGGAGTGCCATGTGTCATCTCTTCATTCAATCCCGCAGAAAATACTCAAGAGATGTAAGATCTGGCAACCAATCCATCGATTTGGATATACAACGTGAGGTGTTTCTACACATTTACATCAAAGCATTTTGAAGCACCAACATGTTGTAGCCACATATTTATACTGATGGATCATTGATATCAAACCAAGATGGAGCAGGGGCTGGAGTTACGTGTCACCTCTTTTCCTATTACAAATCATTAAGTTATGGAACTACTAACTTTGATGGAGAAATTGAAGCAATTCGAATGGCCCTACAAAATCTCTTGTATAGAATTTCACATTTTAATCAAGCAGTTACTCTCTCAGATTCCAGGGCAGCAATTATAGCAATTACTTCCAAGTTGTCACCAAAAAACCAAACAATTATAGAATGTTGGAAAATCCTTACCCATCTAATAGCACTCCAAAAACACCTAGTCTTCCAATGGATACCAGCTCACTGTGGACTGAGTGGTAATGAGAACGCTGATTTTCTTGCAAAAAAGGGTACCAGCGGTGTACAAAAATCTATAGTTAATCTACCATTTTATGCAGCTAAAAGATTAGTCAACTCTGAATACAAAAAAATTATTGCAAAATATTACTATGAAAAATCAAAAAATAAAAGATGGGAACTACCAAACATTCAAACAGTAATTCCTGAGTATCCTTAAAAAACAGCAGTTGCAACCTTCAGGTTGATTACAGGACATGATTGTCTGGCAAAACATTTAAACAGAATTGGGATATATTCTTCACCACTCTGTCCTCTATGTGATCTGCAAGAGGAAATGGATCGAGACCACCTTCAAATATGCCCGGCTACTTCTAGCACACCATCCATCAGTGAAAAATATTGGAGAGCAAGAGGATTAATGACTTCATTGTCAGAAATCCAGCATAAGCTAACAACAACAACATCCAATAGGGTATCAAAGCATATCTAATAAATGGAGGTATATCAGTCCTGTTAGTCTGTTAGGCAGTAGATATGCTGAGGTTGTTTATCCACAGTTAATTCCTGTATTAAAGAGGCAAAAATGGATCGGACAAGTCACAACCATTTCTTCTCAGATTTCCACAGTCTCCAGTATCCAAAGCATGTGTTTCTGGACAGAAGCTCCTCCTTGAAAACCAACCAGTTTGCCCTCCTGCACAACATACTAAGCATTGTCTGTGATTTTTTAGGACATCTTGCATATGAAAAAACTAATTAACTGCAGCACCATGCATGACAAATTGAAGAAAACTAGGAAACCGATGCTAGGCATCCTTCCTGAATTTTCCACCATTTTTAAAACACGTGGTTATCTGAGAGGTAGAACTGGAACTTAAAAATTCAATGCCACAGCTGGCATTTGAACTACATCACTCTGCTTACCAGGCAGGTGCTCTAACCATTAAACTGCTGGGACAACCTGCCAGAATGACATTGAATTCTCAAACCAGTTTGTATTTCTCCTGGTAAACCACAAAGGCAGTCTCACATCAGACAATCCCAATGGCGACTTACTATTGCAAGTACTTTATGTACTGGGATTAAATAACCTTCAGATGGTAATTTTTATTTATTTATGCCAACAGTAAGTTTGTGGCATAAATAATAATTAACATGGTTGTTTACCAACCTGGAGAATGAGTTGAGTCAGCCTGTATTTTGTGTTTATCTCATTTAGTTAAGTTTTTTCTTTATTAAATTTTTTCTTTATTAAATTAATTTTACCACTTCTCTGCCTGCAATCTACAGGCTATTTTGATCTTTCTCCCCCTTTTATTTTAAACATATGAAGAAACCAATAAAAATGTTTCTGAATAGAAAGTAACAAGCAATTCAATGCTGCACTAATTTAAGAATATTTTAAATATATTCCCAACAACAATTTTAATATATTCTTAACAATTGATACATACTTATATTTATCACCCTTAACACCAATCCCAAGGGTGAGGCAAGCTTTTGATATATTCATGCATTCCAATCGTCCTTTGGCTACTTTCTGGTATGACTCTGCCATGCTTGTTTTTATGCTTGATATTAAGTTACGCTGCTGTGAAAGCTTTTCCTCAGCTCTTTTTAATTCCAATTGCAATCGCTCAACTTCTTTGATACTCTCTTCCTCTATCACATGCTCCACTACCACCTGCCTTAGCAGTGCTGACATATCTGTCAAATCATCTAATAATGCATACCTGAAAAATATGACAAGCAACAAATTAGTTTCATGCCATCTCCCACAAGAATACCACCAATACCAAATAAAGAGACAAGAGGCATATATTGTTATATAAGATGATAAATAAAAAGCATCACTCTTCCACAAGATGCACTCTTCCATGCAATAAAATCATGTTGAAGTCTAGTTATATAATATTAACATTTCAAAAAATACTGTTAATGGACAAACAACCTCCTAGCTGGCTTATAAGAACAACAGTACTTTAGCACGAGGGTAAGGTCAGCAGAAATATGTAATCTACATATACATTTTACTACAGAATGTGCAATGAGGACTAATATAGTGTGTAGATTGGCCGGACCACCCTGTGGCAATACCGACTGGGTGAGGACGGTGTGCCCATTGTCAGAGTTATGTGTAAATGACCGGCAAGTCATGGGTAAGCAACACTAACTACTGTACTAACTTACATTAGGCTTACCCATGTCATGTTGAAACTAATGACCTACAGGAACACATTTCCTATATCTCCAAAAACAACTCTGGTTTAAGAGGTAGAACCGGAACTTAAAAATTCAATGCCACAACTGGGATTTGAACCACAGACCTTCCGCTAAACTTTGCCCACACACGGCTTGTGTGTTTAAAAACACCAACAGTAAGTTTGTTGGCATAAATAAATAATAACTCTGGTTTACTTGCAAAAGTTCACATTAACTGATTGCCTTTATTTCTCTTGTGATGTCCTTCAATTCTTGTAACATGTGTGAATTCTTTACTCTTTAACATTCACCATAAATAAAAATCACTGAGATCCTTAGCACAAGAGGTTAACACTTCCAAGAAGCTTCTGAAACTTAAGTCGTACTAGGAAACTGTAGTTCATGCTTTACAACTACATGATCCTGTAAGTAGGGTTAGTTATTGGAATTGGTTTTTACAGTCCATTCATGGCGACATGAACCCTTTTTAACATTCTTCACTGAAGAAGCATGGTTTTATTTCTAGCTTCTGAAACATCCTTTGTTTCATATATTTCTTTATGTACTGATTTCAAATTATTCTCCACGATTTCCATGTTTTCTCTGCTGCCTTGTCTACCTAATTATATCCTCTTTCCCTAATATAATTCTTTCCTATTGTGTTCCATCTTTTGCTCTAAGTTATTTTTATTGTGTTCCAAGCCCTGCCTTAATTTCTACCTTAATTCTTTTTCATTCTGTTCTATTTTCTGCTCTAATCTTTTGAACATCATTAATTTTTGGTTTTCTCCAATCATTACTACTACCTTTCCTGTTCCTATGTCTTTCACTAGGCTTACCTTCTCCCTCACCTACTTCCATTCTTAGTTCGTTCTCACTTTGTGACATATTCACACTTTAAATAAACTTGGCTATTTTTAAAAGTCCTACTTCCTTCCCACTTCTAAGCAGCATAAAAATTAGATGAAATTAAATTAAATAGAAAATTTGGGATCCTATTTCTTGCAGTCTTCTTACACGTGTCTTCACAATGTCGAATTTCTGGAAATCAGCGTGGTAGTCCTTGTCTCTCGATTAAGTGTTACTGTGTAGCTATGAAGATTCTTATATTATCTCTGGATGTGGTACGGTGACTCAATGACGTTGAGTAAGATGAACACAAGAATATGGCGGCATATTCAGCTGTGCAGACAATGGGGGGACACATACCGATATTTGGAGTCCTAAGATGTAAGGAGAAACATTTAATTATATAAATATTGAAAATTTGTTTCTGATTTAGTCACATTGAAGCAATTTTCAGCCAAATAGATACTGTAAACAAAATTTGTGATCATGTTACAACTTTTTTGTTTGTTTTATTCTTAAGTAAACTCTTTTGTACAATTAAGTACAATATAGTTTAGCTAGACTAGAAACAGAACAATAATGAAACTTGTAATTGGGGTACCATCCAGCGATAGTCCCAATAATGGTGCATAAAAATAGAGGAAAACAATTACAGCATTCTTTTTTTTTCCATGTTACAACGCCGATATTTGAACTGTTCTTGCTTGGCACATGACCACCACATACCCTATCTGACGTAGTGGGAAGGTCAGGAGAGCCTAACCCCTTCGTCTCCTACAAGTCCTGGCCGATAAGAAAATAAATTGAGCTACCAACTGAGCTATGGGGCCAACCCTTCTATTTCTTGTTAACACAGATAAACCTTCATCACCATTTTCAAATATTTACTTGTCATAAATTATGTACTTTAACGTGATCTACATTTGAGAGGTAGAACTGGAACTTAATGGTAATAATGTTGGCATAAATAAATAATAATTACCATCTGAAGGTTATTTAATCCTGGGATATAAAGTACTTACAATAGTAAGTCACCATTGGGGTAATTTCTCTCTGATGTGAGACTGCCTTTGTGGTCTACCAGGAGAAATACGAACTGGTTTGAGAATTTAATGCCATTTTGGCAGTTTGTCACAATAGCTCAGTGGTAGAGCAGCCGCCCGGTAAGTGGAAGGTCTGTGGTTCAAATCCCAGTTGTGGCATTGAATTTTTAAGTTCCAGTTCTACCTCTCAAACTTTGCCCACACACGGCTTGTGTGTTTAAAAACACCAACAGTAAGTTTGTTGGCATAAATAAATAATAGTGATCTACATTGTTTATGCAGCAAGATTTTGTCTATCTCTTACAGTTTACCAATAAGTCACTCATAATGAAAGACAGTTCATAGTTTATTCCCACAAAATTCAAGATTTTATTTGTTATGCAGATAGTTTAACATAGGTATTTTAAACAATATCATTACGAGCCACTTTTTATAAAATCAAAACCAACGAACATTTTTCCATACACGCACACACACAACTTCTAAATATGCTGTTTTTTTGTTGTTTTCTTTTTATTTAGGAAGTCAAAAACATGAATTTCCAGTGAAATCTCAGGATCAAATAGTTTTGATGAAATGCAATACTTTCTCTACTTACTATAGGTAAGAAATAGATAAAGAAAAAATGCTTTTCTTGGATTATGGCACCTGGAAACATTATTTCTCATGAAATCTCAGCATTGAATTGTGGGGAATGCAACACTTCCTCTTTCCTATTATACATGGGTGGCAGAGAATGTAATCAATTAACGTTTCAGAAGTACAATAAATAACTTTGGAAATGTGAAGCAAGTTGTCATGTTTACGCACCATGATTGAGAATTCACTAAAAATATGCACTCTTCTAGCCAAATAATACTAATTAATGGTTTCTGCATAGCATATTCCCTCATACACTACAACAAAGATAGTTTAAATGTATGACTTTTGCATTGTCCTAACTATTCTAAAATCAAATTTTGGCACTTGCTCAAATGATGTATAGTCAGATTGTTTCATGGTTTGAGAGCTTAGGGTATGCCCAAGTGAAAAAGGTGATTTTCTTGAATGAATGAATTAATATTTATTGAGTATTAAATCTGATACACCTTGGGCTACCCCTGAGCTGGACCCTGGTCCCTTTGCTATTAGGATAGCCCTTCAATAAAACTGCCTTGTACATACACATTACACATGTTTACCTTTTCACTAATCTTATCCTGCTCTCACCCTTAAATTTTTATTTCTGTTTTTCTGTCATCTCCCACCCCTATTCCTTTCCTTCTTTCTCAACTTTTTCTTATACACTTCACTCATAATTTCTTTTCATCAGTTTACGTTGTACACTTCATTAGTTTTCATTTCAGTACTTCACTACACATGACACCTATAACCTCACTTTCACTGTGTATAAAAACTCTCTGCTTCCTCATTTATGGATTACCCAACCACGTTTTAAACCTTGCTGCTCTTGGTGAAATACCCCTTTCTTTTTTTTTCTCCTGCCTAGTTCTCCCTTTCACCCTCACCCTCACTGGTATCGTTTCCTCTCTGTGCTCTCCAATGCCCAATGTTGTCATCCCCCACCTTGGCTCTTTCCTCAGTTTTTTTCGCGTGCCATATCCTACCATTTTGTCACCTTGTGTTTTGCTCACCCCTGACCTTGACTTTGAAGCACTTGTCACTTCTAACCACACGTGATTTTCCTAAGTATTGAAGTTAGAGACTTAATTTTCTTGTGCAGGCATTTCCAGCAACTAAAGAAATGTGTGCACCTCATTTCATTCCAATATCACATTCCTGATATACTAATTTACATCAATTTTATTGGGTATAATCAAAATCTATCTCCGACAGATTTTGAGCTACAAAGCTGATTTCTTTAAATTATATCCTTTATTACCTTTATAACAAATTAGGGGATGGAATTTTCATATAATGAACAGCTTTTCTTAAAAAAATTTTAATACAGTAAGGTGTAAAAATGTCAAAAAAACTGCATATTACATTCCTAAACATGTCCTAATTTTCACAAGTGAGTGAGGTATAGTGTAAAAATATCATTAATCAATTAATATGATTAACCTCACTGTTCAAAAAACTTCCAATCATTAATGAATGAATGAATCAATGAAATGCTATTACTTACCTCCTTGAAAGCAACCGAAGTTCTGTATCAGCTAATTTGGCAAGTTTATCCTCTGTTGCATCCTCAGAGTTTTCACTTATTTCTAAGTGCACTTCATTGATCTCATATTTTTTACTAGCCTCTTCACTGTTCTTACTAGAACTATCAAAACCAATATTGCACTCAGGAAATATCCTAACTTCATGTGTATTTACACTATCACTGGTCTTGTTTGATGACTGGGTTCTTTTATGTAATTCTTTACTTGCATCTGAATTAACTATCACAGTTTTGGTCTCATGTAGAAAACTTTCATCTCTGTTTGTAATTTTTGTAGGTGCACACTCATCTTTTCGCTTTTGAACAACTTCTCTAACTTTCGGCGAAACACTCACACTTCGCTGTGGCAATGCCTTGTTCTGCACGAGTGTCTTTATTGTAGAGTTGGTAGGTATTACTTCTGATTCAGCAGCCTTTGTAGAGAAAACTTGCACTTTCTGTGACATTTGGGCAGTTTGTGGTAACTGTTTCTTTTCAGAAACTGTATTATTAATTACAATTTTAAATGACTTCTCTGAGCTATTTTCAGTCACAACCCTACTTGGTGAACAAGGCGAGTTAGACTTTTGCACACTGACTTTCGATGCGAATTGCTGCTTTACACGCTGTCGTCGCTGCTCTTCTAATTCTACTATTTGTTGCTTCAACCGACGATATTCTTCCTGCTGAGAAGAAGGCAAATGACGTACTGCCTGAAAATGGAAAATATTTTATTTTATTTGCAAAATAAAATCAGACATGTATATAAATTGTTCTTCTTAAAGGATGTAACCAAACAGTTTTGCAATTTGGATGCATATTTTAGAAAGTAAGGGGAAAAAAAGGCCCTCGCATTTCAATTCTGAGAATCCTAAATGTTTTTGCTATGTGTGTTTATATCTTTAGACCTGCTAGAAGTCAAATATATTTATTACAAATGCTTGAGATGATGAACACTGCTTATGTCAGGTCAGCAACAAAACTTTCAGCTACTAATCTTTGTATTTGTTATCTGTGTGTCTCTTAGGATTTTGGCTTCCTTCAAAACGTCAAGCAGAATACAATCCACAATTTCCAATAGTTTTATGATTACCTTGCACTTTCCTCTATAAGTGTTGAAGTAAAGGAAACATCTGCTTAGCAACCATATAATGTCATATATTTGTGATCTTTGGTACATTATAATTTTTTATTTAGCAAATTTATTAATTATTTTTAGGTATTTTAATACTAAAACTGCATAAAACATTGTATATAACACATGATAATCTTTTCATTGTGACACTCATAAAAATTAGTGCATGAGCAAAAGCTTACATGCTAAACATACTCGTGTCACAGTCAGATTACGCACCACTTACATAAATAATATTACATTGGAATATTAAGCTGAAGCCTTATTCAATTGACAATGAGAATTTCCAAGGATAAGGGGACCTACTTGACAACTCAGAATGATAGTTACAGCTTAATCAAATTGTGTTACAAAATGTTGATGAATGACACAAGAAAACTAAATAACAGCAGTTTTGGGAAAGCAAAAAATAAGGAAAAAAATGTTTCTTGTAAAGTCTAGTCTGAGGTGGACAGATTTGCTTTAAAATATATGCTGCATCCTTGGAATATATTGAACTTATAGTAAGTTTAATATTTATGCAAATTTTCGTTTTTGAGTTATGCTATTCACAGACATACAAATGGAAGCCTTTTGTAATACCTTTTTTTGGATTCAGAGGGCCACATTTTTTGAGTTTCTGATAAAATCTCCAATTAAATTTGTAGGTAAAATGCAACATTTCCTCTATCTAGTAGATGATAGTTGACAGAAAGAGATATAAAGAGAAAAAGAAAAAGCACTGTGTCGCTGTGGATGTAAATGGGGAGTAGAAAAATATGGCTATTAAATTCAATTCATGGGTGCAACAATCTCTGTGGGACTTCGAAAAACCTGTAAAATGCAACAAGGTAATGGCAAGGAAGAGAGAAGATGGAACTGAAAATGTTAATTGTTATTACTCAACATGTCAGGAATAAAGCAAGAATATGACCATATACTAATATTTCTGGAACATATTGAAGAACAAAGGTCAACATAATGCAATTCAGGAATAAAGCATTTGCTATGACGAAATGAGACAAAGAAGTATAACTTCAGAGTGTGGTGGATGGATATGATATTTCTCAGATATGTTGTGGAACACTCAAAACGAAATTAAAAGAAAACATACTGGAAGTAAGCTGGTACAATGCATGAGAGGTAGAACTGGAACTTAAAAATTCAATTCCACAGCTGGGTTTGAACCACAGACCCTCCGCTTACCAGGCGGGTGCTCTAAGCATTAAGCTACTTTGACAACCTGCCAGAATAGCATTGAATTCTCAAACCAATTCATATTTTTCCTGGTAAACCACAAAGGCAGTCTCACGTCAGAGACAAGTACCCCAATGGTACTTTATGTCCCAGGATTAAATAACCTTCAGATGGTAATTATTATTTATTTATGCCAACAAACTTACTGTTGGTGTTTTTAAACACACAAGCCGTGTGTGGGCAATGTTTGAGAGGTAGAACTGGAACTTAAAAATTCAATGCCACAGCTGGGATTTGAACCACAGACCCTCTGCTTACCAGGCAGGTGGTCTATCCAAATTATGAGACTACCTTTCTGGTTTACCGGGAGAAAAATATGAATTGGTTGGAGAATTCAATGTCATTCTGGCAGGTTGTTATAGTAGCTTAATGGTTAGAGCACCCACCTGGTAAGCGAAGGGTCTGTGGTTCAAATCCAGCTGTGGCATTGAATTTTTCGGTTCCAACTCTACCTCTCATACCAAGATTGAGTTGATTGCTCTTTAACTGCTATGCCTCTCAGCATCCCATTATACATTGACTGTGGAAGTTTGCTTAATTTTGCTCAGATGCCTCTTTATCTGGGATGAGGTGTCATAAATCTATGACACAGGAGCACTGGCTTTACTTCCCTTCTAAAGGAAGCCATGCTAAGGATTTTTATGCCTGGAAAAATCCATCACTCTACACCGAGTTGCGTAACATGCCGGTACCATATTTTGGCATAATGAACAACTGTGTGTTTAAAGCTTGTATTGTAACTGGGCCAAATTCCTTTGCTTGATGCTGCTTTTTGTTCTGAATGGTCATTCATATCGGCATAAATCAGGGTTTCTTAGCAGTACTCATTAAGGAAATGAGGGGAGTGAGAATGATGAAGTCAATACCAGTATTGATACTGATGAGTATCCAACTCAAACTGAATTGTAAACCAGCGAAACAATATTGATAAACTTACACAATGTTAATTCCAATAAAATACTGGAAAGATTTGCATTGTGACATAAGGTGCCTTGTCACCAATTTTGGTTACAAATATTAGTTGTATTTTTGCAAATGAGCATAATTTTTTTTTACAGCAAGGGTATGTAAAAAGACAAAGTAGCGGATATAAGTTGTACTTTAACTTTTCAAGAGTCAAATACGGATAAAAGATGCAGCTTATTTTTGGGCCAACACAGTAATTATATACTCTCTAGCTTCAATATCAGATATAAAAGTTTAAAAATAAACTCACCAATGGTGTAACTGAAGCATTTCCTTGCTTTTCATTTTTTTCTGTGGGTACACCACCAGATCTTGTTGCTGTTCTTGATTCCTGGGAGAGACGAGCTTGTTTCAGGAACATGTCCACACTTCTCTCAAAATCTGCTGATGGTGCTGAGCCTGGCAACTGTGCAGGCTTTGGTTTTGTAGAGCCTGCCACTGAGGACTGCTGAACTCTAACATCTGAGATTGATGATACATTCTCCGTAGAAACAGTCAATACTGGACAGCCACCTTTGAGCACACATCTTCGTTTTGATACTGGAGTCATAAGTGTGTTTTGATCATTCTCATCTCCGCTATCAGAATCCTCTCCTAAATGGATAACAAACCTTGAAACTGGTGAGTCAGATGAACCAGCATCCCTTTTACTCTCAGCAACAGTTCTTCTAACATGTGGCCTGTCTGAAGCTTTGGCTGGGACAGTGACCTTCAATGAAGTTAATTTATTATTTCTGTTTGCACCAAACATAATTCCTGCAGAAGAGTTTTTACCTAACAAGGTTCTAACATTTGATGAAGACTCCATTATGGAAGCCGGTTGTTTTACAGTGAAAGCATTTCCATGGGAAAAATTTGCTGCCAAATTAACATTTTTCTTATTAATTTTTGTCCACTGTTTCAGGTTCAGAGGACTAATTGTTTTTCTGATAGTTTTCTTCCATGGCTTTGGAGTATTGCTTATTTTATTACTTGAACTTGGTATTGCAGATCTGTTTACACTTGTAAATTTATTTAATTTTAAACCATGTTTTACTAACAGTTGTTGTCGTACCATTGGCCCACTGGTCTTTTTCACAAGGATTTTTTTCCCTATTTCCTGCCCCTTGTACTGATTCTGTCCATGCAAGATTTTGGTTTCATTTACAATGTTAGTAACTGATTCTGGTAAAATGTTGTTCTTTGTCATACTGCGGGTTGCTGACAATTCTACATTCTTGGTACCTATAGATGTGGACATCTCTGAGATAATACTTTTGCTTGCCAAATTGTTTACCAATGAAGACACATCTTTCTGATTAGATCCTCCATCTGACTGTAATTTTGCTGAAAAAACAGTGTTACTTCCTCTCTTCTTTGCAGCTAATGCAGTCAAAAGCTGGGCACGCAAAAATTCCTCATCTTCTTCAGCATTTTCCTCAGATGGTTTATTTGTGCCTTGCGATATGACAACAAGTTGTGGTGAGGGACATGACATAACTTTGTCTGTGGTAATCACTGATGAGTGAGTGACATTTTCTGTCCCAACAGATGGATATGAATTCAGAAAAGCAGTTTCATAACTAGCTACTGATTTTGGACATAAATTTTCTTGCTCTTTAATATTTTCAATAATCATATTTTTCATGCCAGAGCTAGGCATCTTATTCTCCTGTGAGGAAATGATGCTAGTGTTTACAATGTTTCTTTTCATGTATGGCAGTGGCAATTCTGCTGAAGACTGTGCAGTAGGTGTAAAACAGTGCGAATTTGAACTGCAAGAAACTGGAACATAAGCACCAGTTGGTATTGCATGTACATCATATGCCGCTGGCAATGGATCTAATGGGGCACCATCTAAATCAGTAGTGGGGAGACCAGAGTTATTTAAATAAAATTCATTATAAGTTTGGCACTGATATGTTGTTGGGGCAGCAGCATATGATGTCATCATGCTGGAATTGTATGTCTCTGGTATTTGGCAGTTATTATAATTAAAGTTTATTTCTCTTTCTGGAAATATTGGTGGTGGATGTAATGGAGGTGGTGGTGGTGGTGGTGGAGGAGGTGCTGACTTCCATGCTGACTGTAATGGTTCACTTGAATGCTCCACAGCTGTGGTTTTGGAGGATGGAGCTTGCATAGAACCCTCCTTGCCACTTAAATACGATGTACTGCTAGTTTCTTCTGGCAGTGGTATCTCTTTACAAAAATCATTTGGAACAGTTTGAGTACTTGTTTCAGGTTCCTTTTCATCATCTGTATTTGAAAGGTCCATATCAACTATAGTGGTTGTTTCATCTGGTTCTGCTTCGCCCAGAACAAGAATGGGTGATGAACTTGCAGGAGATGGTGAAAATCCAGGAGGTGAGAGCTGAAAATCATCTTCTAAATTATCTTTATTATTTTGCTGTTCCAAGATGGTAGATTTTGATGAGCACTGCTTGGACTTCAGTCCCCTCTGCTTTCTATCTTTATACTTTTTCAGAACTGCAGAACGCAGGGCTTCTAGACGTAACTGCAAAATTTCATCCTCTTCTTTATTTGGTTTTATAGACTCTTTTCTTCTGCTGGACTGAAGAGCAAGCATACGAAGTTGCAAAAGGTCCTCATCTTCATCATTAATCATTTCTGTACCAGCTGAAATGTTCTCCTCTCTTTTGATACTATTGTCTGGCTTTGAACAATGTGTGTCTGGTTCCTTGGAAGTTTCTTTATTTGCTTCTGAAGAACTGCTATCTGTGTCTTCAATTGTTATTACTTCAGGTGTCTTCTTCTCTGCCGTTTCTAATATTTCTATTTCTTTGGTTGAATCTAACGAAGTTACTTCTTCACTGCCTGCAGTAGTATTAGAAGTATGATGTTTCTCTAGTTCGTTACAAGTGGCATTCACAATGTCATTTACAACCTGTTCCACAATATCATAATCTTTAGTTGCATCAAATCCAACATCATCCTTTTTAGCAGGAAAACTGATGGCCATCATTGTTTGAAGACGCTTCAACAAACTATTTTCTTGATTAGCTGGTACCTCATCTATAAGTTTCTGATTGCTTACTTTTACAACTTTTTTACTGGAACACTTTTTACAAGCTTTTTTCTTTACACCATGATGTTTAGCTCTTTTAGGGCTTTGACTTTTCTTTCTATGGGAGTTTTTGCTTTTTGTCTCCGACTTTTTAGGTGATTCTTGTTTTCTCTTAACACTGTCATTTGCTTGTTTTCTTTTCTTCTTTTCAACATCTGATTCACTGTCACTTGATGACTTCTTATCTGACATTTGTATTGAACGATGCCGCCTCCTCCTGTTTTCCTTCCTGACTTTCGCTGTATCTCTGCAGCCATGTCTGTTTTCTTTTTCATGAACAACATCTGAAACAAATGAAACATCAGGTCAATGGAATGTAAATGAAATCAAAACACTTCTCTATGACATCATCCTCGAGGATAACAGACAATTGAAAACCTTATACATTCTAGATTCATGATAATTTAAGTGACCAAAACATCTGCTTACTTTAGTGATAAGGTCTGTTGGTATAATCACAGAAGGGAATGGATCAAAGAAGTGATTAAGAATTGGTTGTATTGAAATTTTAGCTCGGACACTAAAATGACTACTGGGTCTTCTCTTATTATTGCTACTGCTGATGACCACAATATTACAGGGAATTAATCTATTGTTTCAAAAGCTGTATGTGCACTCACATTTGTCTTTAAACAGTGTTGAATACAATGACTTCAGGAAGTTTTGCAGACAAGAATTCTCTGTAAATCCAATAAACAAAACTGGTTGAATAGGTGACCAGTTT
This sequence comes from Tenodera sinensis, assembly GCA_030765045.1. Classification (NCBI taxonomy): domain Eukaryota; kingdom Metazoa; phylum Arthropoda; class Insecta; order Mantodea; family Mantidae; genus Tenodera; species Tenodera sinensis. The sequence continues at coordinate 66,920,139 of CM060972.1, forward strand.
CAGCAGATAAATAGACCATGTTACAGAGAAAGTTTACATAATATTATTAGCATCCAAAGCTATGCATCAATTTGCAAAGCACTTCAACATTATGGATGATTAATTTTGAAATTACCATAGAAATGAACTTGCATACCAAATTATTCTACCAGGGAATATGAACTAAGAAACTAAGCCCCGGCACTACAGCCCATGAAGAGCCAAGCCTTACCACCCAGCTGCTGCGTCCCCCACCTTGGCCCACCAGAGGCGTCATTGGTGGGGTGATGTATTAGAGGGTGGTACAGGGTCAGCGTCCCGATCCGTCCCAGACAGTTATGCGGTCTTCACGACCTGAGGCCGCTACTTTTCTATCAAGTAGTTCCTCAATTGGTCCCCCAGGAGCTAATGAGGCTGAGTGCACCCTGTGCCAGACCTCCTAGAGGGGATAAAATCCCCATGCTGGTACCGGGGATCGAACCTGGGTCCGCGCTAGAGGTAAGCGCACTACCAACTGCGCTGAGGCGGTTGGGCCTGGCTATGAGGGAGCCAAATATTCAATCCGGTAGTAGAATGAAGCCAAAGATCTATGAGACATATTGTCACACCTACAGTTGTAACTGGGGGACATAGCTGAGGGAAACAACTGGTAAAGCAGAACACATAGTTTGACTGGAATGATAATTATTTATTATTACTAATGTTAGAGAAACAGCAAAACAGTGCTGGTTTCCAACAATGGGGGTTCTATCAGTTATCATTAAGACTTCTATCTTTAGGGTGTTGACTTGTCAGATAGCAACTGCAACCAAAGCGGTGTGGAGCTGAGCACACAGCAATTCCAGAGCAGACTACCCGCCGAGCAAGCTCAGCGTCAGTAATATTGGGTCTAGTGTTCTATGGGGTCTCTCAATTGTAGTAGCAGCTTTTACATATTTGCCACCACCTAGGTACAGGATCTTCTGGAACATTCTTAAGACATGTGACATCTTTCATGTTGTATACTGGAACATGATTCCACCAGTTGCTATGTGGAAGGATGACATCACAGAGAAGTCCACAGGGATTACCATAGGAAGTGGCAAACCACTTATGTCCTGCCACATATACATCTTAACGAAGATGCAGCAAGTTAAAAGAATTATAAAATGTACAATATGACTCCTTACAAATTTAGAAGATGCTGATAGTTTAATAAAATATTAGAACATAATATAAAATATGAACTCCTCAATCACATATGTGACAACATACTACATAAAAGTGAAACCATACGAGTGTTTCTTTGAATCCATTCTATGGGGAGATTAGGGCAAGTGGGAGGGGAAAATGAGAGAGAGGGAGAAGAGGGGGAGAGAAAAGATTAAGAAGAATAAATAAGTTTTCTGTGTAAAAGTAACACACAGAACCTTTTTCTAAATTTATTATTTTTTTATTTAGGGGGTCCCAAATTAAATATTCACATCAAACTTCTGGGTAAAATAGAATGTTTTGGCTACATATCATATATGAACAGTGGAGAATTAAATAGCTTAATGAATCAAAGCCAATAAAATGTACACTAAGTTAGTCTTAATCCACAAAGATTAAATATCAAAGTGGCATTAAAAATAATGTGCTCCAGGTGCATGACTTCTCTGCCCACTGCAAATTAACATATCTCTTATGCTCCTTGTACACATCAATTTTTTGTCAAGTTCAATACTCCACAAGACTTTCTAAGAATTGTCACAGCTGCACAACTTTTCTTGTCAAATTGCTTCAATTACATTTAGAGTCTTTGGAAGTCTTGAAAGCAAATAACATGCTCTAAAAATTCCAAAATTTAACAAGATTTGATGGCCTTGGCCAATGAAATGCAAGTATTTAAAGTACGTCATTAAATTTACAAGATGACAGAAAGTGAAAAATAAACAAAAATGGCTACCTAGGCAAGGGATGTTATATGCAACCTGATTGGGTTATACGAAAGCTGGCCATGTCTGTATGTTCTGAGTTCCGTGGATTACAACAAGATGAGAAAGATGAGGGCATATGAAGAAATTAACATATTTCTGAAGTATACAGTAGTGCATCAATGCACTGTTATAATGTGATGTGTTAACATATAAATTTGCACCGGGAGAGCAAAACACCTCTGAATGGGCTGTGTAATGTTTTGCCTGTCGGCATCCTTGGCACTTGATGCCACCTGCCGTTATAGGTATAAATGAAAGCATACAACATTTTTAAAACTGCTTTTAAAGGCTTTACTGACCACCTTTACGAAAGAAGATGCTGAAAATGGCCACTATTGTCCATACATACACTTTTGGCATCTCTTTAGGAAACTATCCATCACTTGCCATAGTTCATAGTACCTGAGCGACCGAGCTTTGCTCGGCGTTTATCGTCTCGGTTTTTGTGAAATCTTTCTTTCTTTTTTTTTTTTTTTTTTTTGTGGGAGAAGATACTTAGATAAACCTGAAAGGCAAAAATTGTTAAGAGTCCTTTCCAAGATACAAGAGATATAGAAATACATACAAATATTTCATAAACGCCATCATTTCAGCTGAAAAACGTCTACTGCTGAACGCAGGCCTGCCCCATAGATATCCACCTAGTTTGAGGTTTTCACCGAGCATTTGTTCCATTATGGATTTCAGTTCTTTGGTGCTGCGATTGACTCCAGGGCGTTAACACGTTGGCCAAGGTTCTTCATATTTCCGTCGAGTTCTTCCTTAACCCCGCCCAATCACTCGTTCATATTCTTTGATAGATCTATCTTCATATTGGACATTCCCGCCTTCATCTTTTCCATTTCGAAGTTTACATTTTCAATTTGGTTTCCATTTTGTCCATTTTTGTTCCCATATTTTCAATTCCGTAGTTTACATTTTCCATTTCGGCTTTCATATTTGTTTCCTCTGCCGCATTCTGGAATTCATTTCATTCCCCATTATGTCCATCTTGGCTAACATTTGTTTCATCAACTGTTCCATATTGTGCTTTTCGTTGCACTCCTGACACCAATGGTGATTACTTTACTTTTTCAACTATTTCTTTATTTTTTATTAAAACACCGGAGCGACACTAAGCAAAAGCACTGTTGAAGAATAAAGACTACAGGAAGATAAGTTGGTTGATAAAGTCAGTAAATGTACTGCGCATTTCTTTTCAATCACATAGAAAATTGTATGAATTGTTCGTGGAAGCGGGACTAGTGAAAGAAATGTGATTGTGGTTTACTAAAGAAAAATGAGTAGAAAAACCGTGTGAATGTTATACATTGCACTTATATTTCAAATGTATGGAAAAATGTATGGACTGTTTGTAGAAGAGGGAGTAGTATGTTAGGTAAAAGTAAATGGAGTAGAAAAAATCATGTGAACGTAATACGTTGCGTGGTAAAATGGATTCCATAAAAACCTTCGACATGAAAACACTTAGATATGTCAATTTTCATGGCGATTGGTCAACGAGCTTTACAGTTTACTCACTCAACATATGATATGTATAGGCGTTGGTATGTATGAAGTTAACAAACAATAGGGAATAACATGTAAAATGTTATGTAAAACAAAAGTGAATAGAGAAAATAGTATTAATCTAATACATTGTATTTCTGTTTCAAACATACAGTAAATTGTGTGTTGAAGGGAGAGTAGCTAAAAAAGACATGATGTCTCGTAAAGGAAGAATTAGTAGAGGAAATCGTGTGAATGTAATACGTTGCATTTATATTTCAAATCATAGAAAATTATATGAATTGTATGTTGATGGGCAAACAGAGGATACATGAATGTGCTACGTAAAAAAAAATAGCGAATAGAAAACCATTTGAAAGTAATATATTGTGTAGTAAAATTGTTACCATAAAGACTTTCTCAACGAAAAAAATACACATACGTGCGGAATTTCGCGGTGATCGATTAAGCGGTTTTAGAGGTTAACAGTTAAACATATACCAACATCCAATTTGTCTATATATATTTATAGATGATAGGAAGTGTTTGTAGAAGAGTAGAGAAAGAGATGCGAATGTGTTACCTCAAAGGAAGTAGAGAAACCACTGTCAATGTAATATGCTGCATTTCTATTTCAAACATACAGAACATTGTATGACTTATTTGTAGAAGAGTGAGTGGAGAAAGAGATGTGTATGTGTTGCCTAAAAGTGAGAGGAGAAAACAGTGTGAATGTAAAAGCACTTCTATTTCAAACATACAGAACATAGTATGACTTATTTTAAAAGCGAGGATAAAAATGTTTTTTTATGTAAATTCTGTATTTATGGAAAATTGTTCATAGAAGAGTGAGTAGAGAAAGAGATGTGAATGGGTTACCTAAAAGTACTTAAGTAGAGAAAACAGTGTGAATGTAATATGCAGCATTTCTATTTCAAACATACAGAAAATTGTATGACTTATTTGTAGAAGAGTGAGCAGAGAAAGAGATGTGAATGTGTTATCTAAAAGTGAGTAGGGAAGGCACTGTGAATGTAATTTGCAGCATTTCTATTTCAAACATACAGAAAATTGTATGACTTATTTCTAGAAGAGTGAGTAGAGAAACAGTTATGAATGTTTTACCCAAAAGTAAGTAGAGAACACAGCGTGGATGTAATAAATAGCATTTCTATTTCAAACATGCACAAAGTTGTATGACTTATTTGTAGAAGAGTGAGTAGAAAGAGATGTGAATGTGTTACCTAAAAGTGAGTAGAGAAAACAGTATGAATATAATAGTAGCATTTCTATTACAAACATACAGATGATTGTATGACTTCTTTGTAGAAGAGTGAGTAGAGAAAGAGATGTGAATGTGTTACCTAAAAGTGCAAGGAGAAAATAGTGTGAATGTAATAGCATTTCTGTTTCAAACATACAGAACATGTTATGACTTATTTTAAAACTGGGGATAAAAATGTGTTTTTTTGGGGTGTAAAATCACGTTTTTTTTTGGAAAATTGTTTATAGAAGAGTGTGTAGAGAAAGAGATGTGAATGTGTTACCTAAAAGTGAGTAGAGAAAACACTGTGAATATATTATGCATGTATACAAAAATTTAACCAAATCTTTAGAGCCGTTTCTGAAATACTGGGAATATATATACAAGAATTGCACTGTAGTAGCGGGAATAAATAAAGTTATTTTTTATGTAAAATCGTTTTTTCGGGAATTACACCTATATAGATGAACTTAAAAAGCAAAACGCTATCTGAATACAAAATTTGATGGAAATCGTTAGAGCCGTTTCCAAGTTACGCGGAATATATATATTTATATGCAAGAATTGCTCATTTAAATATATAAGATTTGGAAACACTGCTAATTTCCTAATGGATATTTTATTTTAATTCTTCCAGTGTGTGTGGGTTTGTCTTGTACACATTATGTTTTAAGGTACCCCATGGAGAAAAATCACTTATTGGAGGTCTGAGAAAACTTTGTCCACTAAAGGTGCACCATATACCAAATTTTTCATCATGAGGAGTTACTTCATGAACTAGGTCCTGAGTTATAGGGCCAACTTTTTGAGTCAACAGTTTTGACACCTGTGCATACGTGAGTACAATTTTGCCCATCCCCTCTTTTTTTTGTTAGAGAATTATCAGACAGGGAACATCATTTTGCCTTTTTTCAACAAAACTCTGCAATGGCTCATATGGTCAATCTTTCAATGAGTGCAATTCAGGTTTTTTGCTCTCCCGGTATTACTTCCATAGTATTCTTTAATCGCAATCTGATTTAAGGGACCATAACACAAGGGCAGATCAACTATAAACAAGACTTCTGTTCTGAGCATGAATTAGCCACCACAGATCCATTTGTTAGTTCTACTCATGATGTCCAAGCAACAGGAACATGCTTCAACTGCACAATGCATAATCGTTAAATTCCTTGATTGAGAAGACATGAAACTGGCAGATATTTTGCAGCGATTGGCAGCACAGTTTTGGTGAGCACACACTTTCAACGGCTCATGTGTTTGCTTGGCATAAGGCATTCAATGAAGGCCATGAATGCGTTGAAAATGTGAGTCATGATCGTTGTCCAAACACAGCCATTATGAGGAAAACATTGAAGCCATTTGTAATCTTATTCAAGAGGTGACTGACATTTGACGGTTGCAGAAATTTCCCATCTGGTTGGAATAAGCTAAGGGAGCTGTCAAGTCATTACAAATAGCTTGATGTGGCCAGAAGAGGAGTTATTCTTCTCCATGAAAACACCCGACCCCACTCAGCTGAGCTAACTCACTGTAAATTGGCAGAAATAAAATGACCACCACTTGGCCACCCTTCCTACAGTCCAGACTTATCACCCTGCAATTATCATCTCTTTGGGCTGCTCAAGGAGGCACTGGGAGGCCAAAGATTTGAATGATTTTTGTGTGAAATACTTCATGCACAACTGGTGGATGTCACAACTCTGCTCCTTTTATGCTGACGACATCAAGAAACTGCCAATATGCTGGGCCAAGTGCATTTCCAAAGCAAGAGGCTATGTACAGAAGTGATGTGTACTTTGTAAAAGTTTTATATCAAATAAAATAGCTTGGGAACAAAAGTCCCGTTTATATTTGGTCCACCCTTGTACATAAAATAAAATGTAATTACATAAAGAACAATATTCCACAATGTCAATATTTAAATAGAACAAGATGGATGGCTACATTTCTTGACATAAAAATTATAAGAAACATGGATAGACAGGAATTTGGCATATATAGGAAACAAACACATGTAGACAACTGCATAAAAAACTAATTTCAACCCAAAAGTACATCAGTATGCAATTTACTATAGCTTAATTCACAGATTAATCAATATCCCACTACAAATAGAAAATACAATTAAGAACTTGAGCATATTAAACTTGTTGCAAATTTGAATGGGTTTAAACCAAATTTCATAACTAGATTAAGAAAACAAAAACTATCAAGGATTTCAGCAAATTAGAAATTAACGATACCCAAAAAGGACATTGTAAATTTAAATATCTCCCAAAAATTTGTCAACAAACACAACAAAATTTTTTAAAGATTATAATATAAAACTGGCTCTGCAAAACAAGTGTAGTGTCAGAAATCTACTCAATCACCCTCTAAAAAACACAACTCCAAGTATTAAATTATCAGAAATCTACTGTGTGAACTGTGATCAGCAAAACAAAAAGAAATTTGGAAACCAGAATGAAAGAACACGTCAGAAACATCAAACACAAGGAAACAGATAAGTCAGCCATACCTCACCACTTTCGGTCTTGGAATCATAATATCAACTTAAATATCCATCTTATAAAACCAACAAAAAATGATTGAGAATTAAGCGTGGGAAAATATTTATAGCATTAAGGGTCGAGACTGGCTGATGAATTTTGACATCCAATCATAGACGTCTTACAACTAGCCAATAAGAACAGCATACCAGGCAACGAGAGAAGGGAGAGGCGGTTACCTGATGTTCAACAAGTTGATCAACAGCTGAATGATGGGGAGGACCCTCTCCGAAACTAGTCCTGAGATTAACATAATTACAAGTTGCAGCAGAATGTGTTTAGAAATATAGACATATTTTTCAATTTAAAGCTGTATGTATCACAGTACTGAATGACCTCTAAATTTTATAAGCTTTTTTTTTACCAAGTCTTCAGGTATATAATATTATATAAATTCTATGAGAATAAACAGGACTTCAAATACTATTCATAGAAAACTCAAAATTGAGTTTTTATTTATGGATGATTTTTAACCGCTATGGTTCTCAGCATCCCATTCTACTTTTACTTAAGAGTCTCTCTTTTTCAGACTTGAGGTTCTTTAAGATGCTGTAAATGTATGACAGGGACTATCACCTTCACTTCCCTTCCAAAGGAAGCCATGCTAAGGATTTTAACGCCCTAAGAAATCCCTCACCCTCTGCCAGGTTTGAACCCATGACCTAAGGAACCAGAGGCTAGCATATTACCCCTAAACCACAGACAATAGGAACGTTCAAGATATGCAAGAGTTTTTTTTCCATACACAGAGTTCTTAGGAAACTGTCAGAGTATCCTCCTAGAATAGTGTCTGACTCCAAGAATGAATTAAACATGCTGGTGTCGTTCCAAGTCACATGCTCGATCCACAACCTTACATATTCTGATCTCGAAGTTTGGGAGACATTTAGCTTCTGTGGAAGGAGAAAGGGGGAGACGAAAAATGCACTCACTCAAAATTATAGGTCCCTAGAACCTCAAAAGGTATTCACAAGAACTTCAGATAGATCAAACTGCATAGGCTTTCACAGCTGGTGTCGTTAAACAGATGATTATTTGCACTTGTGGACCACAGTCTAGTTTAAAATCTCCTTCCAGACATTTCGTCCGAAGCTGTGTCAAACATCTTCAGTAGCGTGGCTGTAGTACTCTGCTAGTCTCTGTAACAACTGATACAGTCTTTTGGTTTCACGGGCTTTATATGCTTAGCATGGGTATATGGAGCTAGTTCCCGGTTGGTCAGTTCTTCGTTTATTGGTTAGGCTGCTACGTGGTCTGGGTTAAAGTGGGGGTTGCTTTCACTGTCTATGATTAGTGTCAATGTGCTGGCATTTACTGTGGCTAAGGCAGACCCCTATCACAGACAATGAAAACAGCTCCCACTTCAGCCCAGCCAAACCGCTGGGAGCTAGCTCGGCCCACCCATGCCAAGCGCATAAAGCCTGTGAAACCAGAAGGCTCCATATATGTCATCGCTAAAACTAGGGGAGTACTACGGCTGTGCCACTTAAGAAGTTTGATACAGCTTCATACGAACGTCTGGATGGAGATCTACTAGATCATGGCCCACAAGCTCGGATAATCATTTTCTATTTGATTTAGACCGGTGTTGACAAATTTTACCTCTGATCACCACACTAAATTTTACCTTAGTATTATCTAGAATAGACAGACTTGATAGGACATGAATTTGAAACTATACAGGGTGGATAGGTGTGCATATACACATTTAAGGCATGAGAAGAAATAACATTAAATGGTGCAGAACATCCTTAAAAACTCATGGTCTAGCTCCAAACATTTCTCCAAAAATAAATTATTTGTAATGCAAAATTCTGCAACGTGGCAATGCTAAAGCACATGTCACACTTTTGAAAGACTAGGTATTGAGATTAGCTATGAATAAAGTAAAGAACATCACGTTTGCTTGGATGAAGGGATAGTGTGTAGTGTGCATGCATGAAGAATTTACATTTTAAACTTATTTACACTGATAAATAACAATGGAAAAGGGAACAGAATTCTATGGAAAATTTATACTGTAAAACAAATTAAATGGTCAAAATCTTAATAAATTGTTTAAGCTTAAGAATGAAACAAATAAGTTGTTAATTCCATGCTAAATATGCATTTGTCTTTAGGCATGTAGATTCAAACCCCCAAGCAAGATTAAGAAAAAAAACGCGCGCACGCGCACCCGCACACACACATTGCACATCACATCTCATTTGTCACCAGTGTTTTATACACATTCTATGCAGTAGGCATGATCAATCCTCTGTAGTTCAGAATCCTCAACACTAGGATTTAGCAAATGTTTTGATGAAATGCATTTAACACATTAATTTACTCACAAAATAACTCAGTAAAATGTAACCCCATGCCAAGGTCTACTGCCTGACCACTGTGTCCCCCATCTCTGCCCGCCACAGGCATCATGAATGGGGTGCAGTACTGGAGGTGGGATGTGATCAGTGCCCTGGTCCCTCCTGGCCGGATATATTGTCTTCTTGACCAGGGGCCACTACTTTTCAATAAAGTAGCTCAAGAACCTAACGGGGCTGAGTGCACCCCATGCTAGACTTCCCAGCTGGTACTGGGGATTGAAACTGGGTCCTCCACGCCACAGGCAGGTGCACTAAAATAACTCAGTAAGAGTAAGTAATTTCAATGTCCAAGTTATTAATTTCTGAGCAGCAGAAATTTTCATGGATCAAGGCTGTTCATGTTCATGCACATCACATCTCATTTGTCACCAGTGTTTTATACACATTCTATGCAGTAGGCATGATCAATCCTCTGTAGTTCAGAATCCTCAACACTAGGATTTAGCAAATGTTTTGATGAAATGCATTTAACACCACATTAATTTACTCACAAAATAACTCAGTAAAATGTAACCCCATGCCAAGGTCTACTGCCTGACCACTGTGTCCCCCATCTCTGCCCGCCACAGGCATCATGAATGGGGTGCAGTACTGTAGGTGGGATGTGATCAGTGCCCTGGTCCCTCCTGGCCGGATATGCTGTCTTCTTGACCAGGGGCCACTACTTTTCAATCAAGTAGCTCAAGAACCTAACGGGGCTGAGTGCACCCCATGCTAGACTTCCCAGCGGGGGGTGTGGTACTGGGGATCGAAACTGGGTCCTCCACGCCACAGGCAGGTGCACTAAAATAACTCAGTAAGAGTAAGGAATTTCAATGTCCAAGTTATTAATTTCTGAGCAGCAGAAATTTTCATGGATCAAGGCTGTTCATGGTGTTGTTCATCTGGTTTTAACGATACATGCTTACTGAGTCTAAGTTGAACATAAAGGATCAAGGTCTAGAGAATTTTTTGCTAGACAATTTACCTACATTGTCAAAATTCTACACGACATTCTTTAGTACTTTGGCTCAATTCCTCTGTCCTCTGCATACCCAGTTCACAGTCAGCACTGGCATCACAGATGCCAACATGAGACTAACAAACACTGTCATCCTTACAGGAAAATAGCAATTTCACTTAGGTTGGCACTCTTATTTCTGTGTGCGCAGTATCCTTCCTACACATGTTTATTGCTGCCTTTATGCAATAATTTTACAATATAAGAAAAGCTCCTAAATAGGATTGTGCATGAGTCACATGATTTCACCACGCAAGAAGTATTCCTTAAACACTTTCCAAGGTACTCTGTTATTCTACTCACTCTGTTTACCATTATTAACTAGGACCAAAGTAGTAAAGAAGTCCTTTTTTCATTATGGTCATTTGCAAATATTACCAATTTTGGGGAGGCTTTAATTGTTACCATTATTAAGACAAGCTTTCTGATATAGTTTCACCTTGGTGCAAAGTAAAACTGCTGTTATCTGCTGGTGGCAAATGACAGGTACTGTTTGCCAATGGGAAGAAAATCCCTGACGGGAATTTGCAGCCCTTATCTGTTTGGAAACAGTGTGACAAGGACAGCAAGCATCTGTGACAGAGAAAGTATACTACACAAGGAGTAAAGCTATTCAAGAAACATTCTCGTGTCATAAACAAGGAGGATGAGGCAGGGTGTTGGACACATGTCTAATCGGCAATTTCCCCCTCCACTTCATACCCTGGGAACTTTCTTTGTTGTGGTAAACTGTAACTTTTACAGGCATTATAAGATGTAATACAATATGAAAATGTTGCTGGCAAACCAACATTTTATGAGAATATCTGCCAAGGGCTTTAGGAGGTTAGCTAGTATGACCTACTGCAGAACTGCCTGAGGTTAATATTTAATACTTATTTCCAGTTTGAGGTATATTATTTAGGCACAGGCTATTTCATCTCAATATGAAGGGGCCCTCATTTATTTGTTATTTCAGGTTATACAGTTTATGTTTCTTATCATGGAATGTTGTGTGTACAAATTTTAGTACTTGTTTCTAGTTTAGCCCAACATGATTTCCTGGTTTCTCTGCATGCTGAGGGATGCAAACTACAGCCGAGGAACTGAGGGCAATAAAGTGCAAAGTGTGGCCAAGGGATATTTTTTATAAGATGAGTGAAGTAGCTGTGGCCGAACCTTCAAAGTGACAAGAAAGAATAGCTACTGGATCTGTATAGCTAAACCACAACGCTACAAGGCATGTTCCTAAACTAAGGTCCGGTGAACAATATGTCACAGATGATAGGCTTGAATGGCGTTTCATGCCTGCAGTGCAATCTACCATCTCTTGGGGAACATACAGCAGTGTTGGTGTGCCGCAGTAGGCGCTTGCCTGTCGATGAGAACAAATAGAAATGGATGCGACAATTGTAGCTCCCGCCAGTTGTGAAGCGCACGGTGTGATTAAATTTTAGTTGGCTAAAGGATTGTCAGTTGCAGACATCCATCCTGAGTTATGTCTAGTGTATGGACTGCACATGAGTAACAACTAAATTCGATGCTGGTGTCGAAAATTTTGAAATGGCCATACAAATGTGCACGATGAACAGCAGAGTGAATGGCCCAGTATTTGGACCGACGACATCGATCAAGTGAACCAAAAGACGTGATCAGCATTTGACGATCAGTGGTCTGGCTATGGAATCCCCAAATGTTGCTCTAACTCACTTTACAGGATTGTCACTGAAGAGCTTGGATACCGAAAACTTTGTGCAAGGTGGGTGCCAAAACCACTCACAGGTCAGCACAAAAGCAATGAATGCATAGTCCACGACAGTTTTTGGAGCACTACAGACAAGATGGAGGTGGTTTGTTTTCCCACATTGTTGCGGGAGATGAGACATGGATAGCGTACATCAACGCAGAATCAAAAAAGTCAACACAGTGGTGTCATTCTGGTTCATCCAAACCAAAAAAGTGTAAGCAATCGCCATACACAAATTGCAAAATAATGGCTACCATGTTTTGGGACGAAAAGCGTGTCCTTTTGATCAATTTCTTGAACCATGGGACAACCATTACAGCTGACGTGTACTATGCAATGCTCACCAAACCAAGATGTGTGATCCAAGATCGATGCCACACTGTAGTCTGGCATCATCCTCCTGCATAGCAACATATGCCCACATACCACTGCCAAAACCAAAGAGAAGATTCAAGAGTTTCGTTGGGAACTCCTTGACCACCCTCTGTACAGAACCGATCTTGCACAAGTGATTATTTCCTCTTCCTGCATTTGAAACAGTGGCTTGGTGGACAACCACTTCAAGCCAACAATGAACTCATGACAAGCATTACCAACTGGTTTATGTCCCAGGCGACAGACTTCTATACCGAGGGGTTAAAGAAGCTGGTGTAACATTACAGAAGGTGTATAAATGTGAACTGTGATTATGTGGAAAAGGGAATTAGATATGTAGTCACATATGTTGTTGTTTTCTAGTGCCTTGCATCTGGCAATGAAGCCATTAGCATTCGTGCTTTCCAATACTTTTGAACTGTAGTTTCTTCTGATCTTAATGCTTCACAGGTCTTCATTCATTTCTGCTGGATCGTTACACAGGACACATATTGGTGAGGCTGAGATAACTTGCTAAGCAGTCATGATTTGTCAATAGTCGGAAGGCTGCAACAGCTGTTTTCCGTGGTCTCTGGGGGATTATATCTGGGTTGGAAAGTAGTGTAATCCATTTTTTATCTTTGGCATTTGTTTCTATTTCTTGTAGATATGAATGACAAAAATTTTTAATGATCAAGCGTTTTATTGAGGAATATGAGAAATTGAATTTAGACTTTTGTTTTATTGTTGTGCCTTTCTTTGCAAGTGAGTTGTAGTCACATATTACTGACAATAAAAACCTTGTTTCATGAGCGACATTTTTATTATGATTAAATGGAGCCTAGTTTTGGAATATGCCTCATGCATCACAAATTGTGGTGTACACAACTTATTTATTTGTAACATATGCAAATTGTTTGTATAGCTTTGAGAATGAGTTGGAGTCAACTTGAAACTTTAGTCAGCTTTGCACCAAGAACTTGCAATATTACTAAGATAAGTGAAGTTTTTAGCTTATAATTAGTTCTTACTTTAGAATCTTGTTGCTTCACTGTTAATAGCTTCAATTTCCTTAAATATGCAAACATATTCCCAATATACACTTCTGTGATGCAGCTTATGTTTCATTCTGCTACACTTGGCACCAATTAAGAAGGGAATTGACAGATGTTAACCACATGATAGAAAGATATAAATGAATGGGAGGGGATGGATGCATCATGGCAGTAGTCATAGCAATGAAAAGGACCAATTAGAGCTATGGCGTTTCCATAGAAACGGTACATGCAAGAACCCTTTTGCCAATATGTAACATGTGATTAGTATGTGGGTGATTGAGGAACCCAGTAGTAACATAAACTGCTCATGTTATGTTCTGCTATCGCTGCAAATAAACAAATAATGCCTTCCTGTAGCCCAAGCTTGCAATGTCTGCATCAGTGAGAGATTGCCTGTGTGCTCAGTGTTGCCATGTCTGTCAAAGTAAAAGCAGAAGATTTGATTTGAAAAAAGGAGGAGAAAACAGTACATTTTTTAACCAGCAATTTTGCTTAGTGTACACATATTTATGATGATGATAATAATAATAACAACAACAACAAAATATTCGCTCCAAAATTCTTGCGCTGTAGAGTTACTGCCACATGCAATATCAGTAGTACACAATAGCCTCCAATCTGTATCTATTTGTTGGATTTCTTCTGCTTTCACCAAATTAGGAAACCCAGAAGCAAGTGGTGCAATTGACTGAACTGTTTGGAGTTTAGCTGGTTCTAACACTTCCAACATTGTAAGAAGAGGATCACTAAATGAAAAACGATTTAGTATTATTTATTTATGCCAACAAACTTACTGTTGGTGTTTTTAAACACACAAGCCGTGTGTGGGCATAAATAAATAATAATTACCATGTGAAGGTTATTTAATCCTGGGATATAAAGTACTTGCAATAGTAAGTCACCATTGGGGTAATTGTCTCTGATGTGAGACTGCCTTTGTGGTTTACCAGGAGAAATACGAACTGGCTTGAGAATTTAATGCCATTCTGGCAGTTTGTCACAATAGCTCAGTGGTTAGAGCGTCCGCCTGGCATGCGGAAGGTCTGTGGTTCAAATCCCAGTTGTGGCATTGAATTTTTAAGTTCCGGTTCTACCTCTTAAACGATTTAGTATGTCGCAAACTGACTCAACGTAAAAATCAATACAGCGTAATTTGAAAACTTCTACATATTTGTCAAACAGGGATGATTTTGTCATATTTGAACTTTGGCACCACAATACATGTTTTCCACAGGAGGAAATATTTTTGGATCTCTATATTCAACTTTATCTATTTCAGTGAAATTCAAATGTTCACGTTTAATGTAGCAATCAAGGATAGTTCACAATACAGAAACAACAGATGTGGTATACTGTTTATGTATATAAGTGATTATATTAATCTTTAGTTTTTATACACAAGGGAAATGCCTTGCCTGAAAATCTTTTTTGGAAGAGCAAATTATATTATGTTAAGGAAAATAGTGTTTAAGAATGGAAAATACATAAAAAGCAGGAGATTTTGAAGTGCATTCAGTTTTTAGGAGTAGATCAGTAGATTTGCAAAAAAGTAGATCTCCTGCAAATTCAGTAGACCTGACAACCCTGTCAGTGTGCTGAGAAGTTTGTTTGCATCATTCTATTTATGTGATTATTTGCCTTGTGCTTATGTGTGTTTGAGTCTGTTTTGTGCATGTGTCATGAGCTTTTGCAATTATGCTAACACTTTTAATGAGTATTTAACAATGTTGAAAATAGTGATAAAGACAGTGCTACCAAATGAAAAATTGTGTCTACTTGTGAACCGAATAAAACTGTTTTTGGTAAATGTATCACAAATAAAGGACAAGCGCAAGAAATAATATGCTCTGTAAGAGAATATTTCAAAGAGGAGAAATTGAATGGGAGGCCTCTTATACCAATCTCTAATGTACTTGATATGACCTCGTGTGCTGTAGGAATTGGTAAGAAGAAGAACAATACGGATATCAGTGGCATTTTCCCCATTAGAATAAGCATCAACATCTCACAGGTATGTCTATTTTGTTAACATAAGCCTTTTGGACTGATGCATACTTGCATGTTCCATTCCTTAAATGGAGATTCAGTGTTTTACTGTTGTCTTCGCATACGAATATAAATAATATGTGCTCAACATTCCAGACGCAATCTTCTTCATACACATATCATACTGTGCTCTCCATGTGGTCACAATAAGCAACAACGTTACCTCTCCCTCACTGAACTTTCAATCCCTTTCTTGGTTGGCACTGATTATAATTGTGTTTCTCATGGGTTGTTACACAGTCCCGGATACTGTAGCAGCAACATAACCATGAAAATTAATAGTGATAGGAACAAAAATGAAAATTTTGCAAAACATGGCTTTATAAAAAATATCTAGAGAAAAAATCAATTCAGCTTCTTCCAAACTGTCCACCTTTAAGCATATTTCTGTGCCATATTCATCAGAGTAATAATGTTACCAATGTTCTACATAATTTTTTTGCTCTTTCAGCCTGCCCTCCGACTGGGGTGGTTTCCCTACCACCGAAGCTACTTCTGTGACCGTCTGTGCCCATACCACAAATGTTTCCAGGTACTGCATGCTGGGAAGAGGAAGTACAGGAAGCCTCATCCATGTAGTCAGAGATAAAATAGTGGAGTGGACACAGGTGTACCGAGAACATGTTGGAATCACAGAAATTTGCAACACTACAAAATTTGTTACTGGAAAATGTGTGCAACAAATATGTTTATATCATTCAGCTGTCCAGAGAGAACATATCAGATGAAGTACACTCACTGCAGATATAACAGTTGCAATCAGGTAATAATGAAAGCAGTTTTCTTTGTCAACAGTGCGAGAAATGATAATAATTACAAAGTTTTGCAATTAAAAAGGCCAAAAGAATTGTGATGACAACTGGGAAAAAAACAGATGATAGCTACTATATAGCGTTTCACTCTTAGAAGACAGTATGGAGTTAAATGGGACATCTCTGTCTCTATCTAGCGCATACAAGTTGCCATTAGCCGCCTCCTTTTCTACCCTCGCTCTGTTGCCAGATTCCTAATAGCATGGTATAAATATTCATTTGTTATAAATTTCAGGTTTGAACACATTATCCTATGCAGAATTTTTTTCTCTATCAGGTTATATCCTTTTCAGAGTCATTATACATTTCTATAGGTCCAAATTTCTTCAGAAAACGTTTTTTTCAATAGAAGTCCGATATTTGCTGTTTCTACACTCATCACGCACTAACTAACAAACTAACTGCTAGAATGCATCTATATTTTTTTCTTAGGTAGAGTAAACTATAGTGCTACTACCTTCCTACTTTGAATTCTCTGTTTACCCAGTTAAGTGTTATAATTTTTTAAGTTAAATGTTTTCGGAAAATTTTATATATGTGCACTGCAAAAGTTACGCAGTGTGAAACTTTTTTGTTATTGAGTTTACATCAGGGAACCAGCGAGAACAAATGCTGAGGAAGGTTGGAGAAAGTTTTTAAAATAAACCAAAAGGCAGTAATCTCTTTCTTTTATCCAGTAAGGCAAACAAAAGGTATTCATCTATTCAGCGTCAGGCCTGACACAGAAGATAGTATAAGGAGCAGCACTAGCATTAGTTCGAAAGAAGCCGTGTGTGTAACTGTGAGCTGTTATTGCGTTATTTGTTTAATATTTTTGTAAATATTTCTAGTTATGGAGGGGGAAGCTAGGAAGAGACGATATGTTGGTAAATTAAGAAGTAAGGAACGCCAAATAATTATGAATGTGTTAGATTATTTTTGAAGCAAAATGCTTGGCAGTAAAGGCAGTAAAAGAAACAGCTAAGGCTATCGGGTGTTCAGAAGCAGTAGTATGTATGATTAAAAAGGAACTAATGAAAGGACCTCTAAGAACGCCATCGAAAAAGAAAGCAAAAAGGGCGGGACTACACAAAACGCTAGGTTAACGCAATATGATTGAATAGTGCAAGGTGGAGTGCGGCGAATTGTTCATTCTTTACTGTTTGCAAATATTCCATCCACGCTGAATATAATTTTGTCACAGTTCAACAGTGATGAGACCCTACCAAATTTCTCAAGGGCCACTCTGATTTGGGGTTCGAATATGAAAGAAAGGGTAACAAGTGCATATTAATAGAAAGAGACGATATCGATATCATCAGATGGCGACATAAATATCTAAAAGACGTAAAAGGTTTAGGGACCAGGGGAAATCAATTGTTTATACAGACGAGTCATTTGTAAATTTAGGTCATACAGTAACAAAGGCGTGGAGGGATACCAAAGTTAAAAGTGCCCGTCTCGTCAAGCAGCAATTGAAGGACTAAGTAAAGGACTCAGGCCACCTCGAGTCGCTCGCGGAGAAAGATTCGCAACTAGTACATCTTGCAACACTGCACTCCATTTAACGTGTACTGTCTTTTAAGGGTGAGACGCGCTTTAGAAGCTGTAACGTAAGATCAAATAATGAGCCGTTTGCACTAATACTTTACTTTGGTGAGGTGAGGGACCCGCACGTAGTGTGAGAGATGGTCCACCTTCAAGCTGTGGTGGGAATCATGTGGTGTGATTACAATTAGTTAAGGGGAAAGCAACTTCCCCAGAGGGGTGCTGTGCAGGCAACCACTGGGGACCAGGCTGGCTCCATCATTATCCAAGATCTGTCAAGATTGTATGTGTGCTAACATGAAATTTTCTTCACAAATATTTATGTTAGCAAATCCTGTCTATGTACATAAATATCCTGTATTCATAATTACTGTTTTAAGAACATGATGTTGCTTTGTAGTCCTAGGCCCATCCACACAATGTTCTAGTGAAGGTAATTAGATAGCAGGTGCTATGGCCATGTCCACAATAGAACGAATGTAATAGGGGCAAATGGGAAGTAGAAGGCAGGGAAAGTGGTGTTGTCATCCAAGTATGTAAATGAGGGTACTATGGAATTTAGCGATATGCAAGAAATGGAGGTAATGGGGAAATACAAAAAATCCACACTGTGTATGTGTAAGACATGGCGGGCAAGGAGTGACCGAAATCAAATTGTTGAAACTGACAAATCCAAATTTGGGCGCAAAAAGTACACACAGGGTGGAAGGATAATGGGTGTAGGGCTGTGTGAAGCATGGAGCCACTTCAGTTATCCTGTAGAATAGCAGCCTCACGTGTTGTACTACATACTGTCATCAGCCACAGAGGGGGTGGGCGTGGCCTGTGTGCCTGGAATGTTGCCAAACAAAGACACATGAATGCACTGAAATTTCCAAACTGTGTCACGAAAGTGGTGCTACTCGAATACATAAATAGCTGTTATTATTACTTTGTAATCCTTTGAAGTAACATTAGTTTTTTTGCACCAAGGGCTATGTTTTTTAAAATTATTTCTTTAAAAATAAGAACTACCACACAGACTTATCCACTATTGATATTTTCTATGGTTGGCAATATTCACCTGCTTCTGCAGATTTCACACTTGCACTGTTGGCAACATTGTCATCCATGTGTAGCAGCAATTGCAGATAATAGGAGCTAGGCCCGCTATTCTGCAGAATAGCCACCACTTCTTTCTAGTACCTGCTGAACAAAGGAATTGGAATACTCTCCTACAACTAATTAAGGACTGGATACTACTGGGAACAATAATAATCAGTTCCTGCTGGAAATCCTACAGCACGCTGGACCATGAGGGCTTTCTTCATTACATAGTTAACCATTTACTGGATTTTGTCAACTGGGAGAAGTGGCCATACACACTTGAAAAACCTTGAGAAAAAGGGTCCAGTGGAAATTCCTGAGCACACAAATACTGTAGCACTACGTGGAAAACATGTAAAGAACTCCATTCACTGCTTCAGCCAAAAGAACCATTTTTAAGGCTAATAAGGCGTCAGATTGTTTTAGTTTCACATGTTTGCAGCACTTACAGTGCTATTTGAGTCCATTTGGAGTGCCAATGTTGGTAACAGCTGGGCAAGAGAAGGAAGGGGACTTCCTCTGTTGTCTGGTGGTTAGCATACCAACTTTCAAATCCAAAGGTCCTGGGTTCAATTCCCGACTGAAGGATGGGAATTTTTCCTTAGCTAGGATTATTCCCCATCCTTCCTAGTCTGGAAGTCTGAATGAGAGTGTAAATGTATGTGAATTTAATGTTTATAAAGAAAACCAAAGTTATGCCAATAGTAAACGAGTGAACATTACTGTCGATGGGCAGTTTTTGTACTAAAGGAAAAGCTGCTGATATGATCTTAGATGTTAAAGGTGGCAGGATTAACAGGAGAGGAATGGGATGTAATGCCCCCATGATGTCTCAGGTGGACTGTGTCTCCTTCATTGCTGTAGTTTTGTTTTCATTCCATTCGTCACTAGTGAGTGTATGGTGTCTAAGGGCCCGTCCCGTCACTTAAGTGGACATTACAGACACATATATGCATAAATGCCATATCAGCAGTCACTGTTCCTAAAGTGTGTACAGGTTCTACAGTGCATGAGTGCAATATAATGCTACATGTGTGCGATAAGCGATGTGAAGTGCTTTAGCACATACACAATCATAACCGATGATCTTTAACCTAACCTTTAACCCTCCATTTCACTCACCTTCATCCTTTAATGATTTTGGACCCTGCGGTTTATACTCCACGATCATATTTTTATACTCGAAGCATTTATCCCTTTCCGAGTCAGTCTTCACGAACGAATTTAATCGTACATGACGTACCTCCCTACTAGGAATATTACATTCGTTTCTATATTTAGTAACATTAAGCTTGCTTTTGGTGTCCCCAGTGCACGAAGGCATTAACTGAGATTTATGTTTGCAAGATTTGCGCGCAGAATGCCGTGGGAAGCAAACTTTCGTCATATGTGAAAGGGAGTATTTATGACTTGGAATAATATCCCTTCCTTTCGGTCCTTGAGCTGGACTAGGCACTTCCTCTCCTGAACTAACATCCTCCAATAAGCCATCTTCATCGTCATCTTGAATTTCTCCTTCTTCGGGTTCTTCATCAGCGACCGCTTGAGGTTTATCAGCCATTGTTGCTCACTATCACACTGTGCAAAATTCGTTGTACACAAAGCATTCACTATTTTATATAAATCTTTGTACTTATTATTTTCTCCTATTGTCTTATCAACACTCCCGTCTGTTGTTTTCTATGGTGACCTTAATAACGATAAGACCCTTACGTCATATAATTTACTAATACAGTACAGCCAACAATACAGAACTGCCAAATCTTAATTCCTTCTTACTTTGAGGCACCTTTGACGCCACCATAGAGTAATAATAATATTAGTATAATTACTCTATGGATGCCACACCCAAAGTCCATAACAGAGTAAAACAGATTAGGATTAACGCGGAAAACATTTAAAACGATGTGCAGTTAAGGAGACGTCCCGTTTTTTGACCCTCCGATACATTTTTTTAAAAGTGGAACGGGACGCCAAAATGTCCCTTTTTGTGGCAATCGATATCAAACGCCTTTAATTATAGTTCTCCAACGTTCAATATGTCCTGTTTTAAATTAGTTTGCTGAACAATTTTAAAATGCTAACAACTGAGAAACCAAAGCGCTGTTTATATTGTGGGTCTACAATATTCGTACACCTGAAACCGGGGTGGCTCAGTTGGTTAGACGCTGGCCTACTGCTCCCAAGGTCGCGGGTTCAAATCCGGCCCAGACCGATGCACACTTAAAAACCACAGCTCTATCTCAGTAGATCTACTGCGGGACGAAATTCCGGCACACCGGTGACGCTGACGTGATCCGGGCAATTGACAGCACAGAACAACAGCGTCCTTAAAAAAACAAAAAAAAAAAAAAAAAAAAAAAACACGAAACCGTGTGTAGAACTGTGTGCAGACCAGTGCAGACTTAGCTTGGAAAAGTACAGTTGCCGACGACAGTTGAACTGTGCCGGCCAGCGCTATGGTAAGACAATGCCAACTAACAACTTGTAATCACTTGTGTTTGATGTGAATGCCGCCAAATTATCGGAAACTGTAAACGCATACGCTTGAGTCAAAAGAAATTCATTACAGTTGTGACTTTGGTAGAAGACAGTACTGTGTTCTCTGTTCTGCATTTTTAAAATAATACAATAAAGCGAACTTTTGTAAACTGCGAGTGCCAAACACTTTAAACCGCCGAAAAGAAGGCATGTTTTCAATAGTGATGCACAAAAGGAATATCCACACACTTAAAAAAAAAAAAATAAATAAATAAAATAAAATAAATAAAAAGAAATGTGTGAGTCAGATGTTCAATGCAATAAGTGTCCATTTACTTTCAGAATAAGTCATGGGGGTGATCGAATATATCACAATAGTGAAAAGCAAACGAATGGTGCATGCAAGTGTGTCTTCAAGCACAGTATTTATTAATTTTTTGAAGTAAAAGCTTTGGTAATAAAGATATGAAATTAGCAGCTGTTGAAGTAGCATTCGCTTACCATACTGTGCACCACAACCAATCTTTCAGATCAATGGACTGTACTTCTAAACTTATTCAATGTACTTTTGAATCAAAATTTACTTGTGGTTGTAGCAAAACCGAGGCAATTATATTACATGTTTTAACCCCATTTGCCATTTCTCAACTAGAATCTGATTCACAGAAAACAAATTTTATTTCAATAATGACGGATTCATCAAAACATAAGGACGTAATAATATTTCCATTGCTCATTAGGTACTTCAATCCTACTGAGGGGATTGAAGTTAAAATGTTGGATATCTGAAATCTTTGCTTTGAGAAACTTAAGAAATAGTTGCTACATTTTGAGTGTTTAAAAAATAATAATTTAAAAGAAAAAATCTGATGTTGTGCACTCACATGACTTTCTCTACTCTTGTACTAACTATTGTATTGTATTCTTACAAACTCTTATTCCTATATCCTAATGTTAGTTGAGATAAACATTTATACAAATTAGCTTATTGCTTATTTCCTTGTAGGTGCAAGGCGAATGAATATTAGAATACAAGCTTTAAGAAAATAACAAGGAATATCTCTGAAATGGTTCATTCCACAAAAAAAAAAAAAAAAAAAAAAAAAAAAGTCATAAATTGTGTGTTTTAGCGATACCCTCATTTTTTGTATAGTAAGATTTTGTCTATCTCTTACAGTTTACGAGTTATTAAAAAGTCATCTAGAGTAAAGAGGACTACATAGGCTATAGCCAGAAACTTCAAAATTACATTTCATTTGTCATGCAAGTATCTTAAACATATGGCATTTTAATGAAAATTGTTAGAGCCATTTTCAAGAAAATCAAAATTTTCAAAAAATGTTCCATGTGAAGGGTAGTTTAGGGTGGGGCTATTTTCTTCAAGATCTTCGTGTTGGATCAAAAAGGACCTTAAGCTTAAATACCAACTTTGGCTTTTAACCGACTTTTCCTTTTTGAGTTATGCTGTCCACTGACTGACAGACAGATAGACTGACAGACACACATGCAGACCTTTTTCTAAAAATGCTTTTGTTTGGATTTAGGGGTCTCAAAACATATATTTCCGGTGAAACCTTGACATCGAATTTTGGGGTGGAATACAATACCTCCTCTACTTACCAGTAGAGAAAGTAAAAAGCAATTGCTCTTTGTGCAGATAATTTAAACTGAAATTTTGGAGGTGAATCTAGAAAGAGCGTCAACAACCAAAACTGAAAGGAAATTTAGGTCACTTACTTGGGGTTGGATGTTCTGCTCATATAATCCACAATACTATCAAGATGGATGCTGATATCCTTCCTATTGATATTGAATGCATTGTTTCTAAAATATATTCTTATTTCTATGTGCATACTGTAAGGGTAGAAAATCTTAAAGAATTTTGTGAATTTGTAGATCAGGAGTACAAACAAGTTTTAGGCTATAGCAATACAATGTGGCTTGCTTTACTCCCTGCGGTCGAACACCTTCTGGCTATGCTTCTTTCTCTGAAATCATATTTCGAATCTCAAAACAAATGTCCATTTGTTATCAAATCATTTTTTGAAAATCCTTTGTCAGAAGCTAGGTTGTATACTTTCTTCACAATCAAGCAACAACTTTTCACACTGCAATTCAAAGAGTAGAGCATCAAACAGTTGCAGTTTTTGAGGTAATTTCTGTGTTAAATGATTTTAAAGGTTAATTTAGTATTTAGTAATATGTATTTCTGGTGAAATTATGACCTGCAATTCAAGCTGATGGTGGGAGGATCATATCCTGAAATGTGCTATGAGATGAAAAACCTAATTTAGTTGTGGGATTGAGTCTTTTTCTCAATTTGAATATGCAATTAAATTTCAGGTTATCAGGCGTGTAGATTGTTATACGAGGGCTGTTTCAGAAGTACCCAACCTAACAAAGGAAGCATAAAAATATTGGGAAGAAACATCTTTATTTCTCTACATAGTCTCCTTTCGGATTGATTCACTTTTTCCAGCAATGCTCACTAACTTCATTACCTTCTTTATAGTGAGAATTGTCGAGCTCTGCAAAATAAGCATCAACTGCAGACTCCACCTCTTCATTGTTGGCAAATCTTTTAGTACCAAGCCTTTTCTTCAAGTTTGGGAACAGAAAATTATCAGAGGAGGCTATACCTGCCAAATAGGGTGCATGAGGAAGCAATTTGAATTTTAACCCATTGATTCTGGCTATGGCGATAATGGATGTGTGAACTAGTGCATTGTCTTGATGAAACAAAACTTTCTTTTTTGCCTAATGTGGCCGTTTTTACTTGATTTCATCAGTCAAATACTGCAACAAGTTTTTAAAATACTCACCATTGATTGCTTTTTATTTTTGGAGATAATTAATGAAAATTATCCCATGTGATTCCAAAATACTGACACCATGGCCTTGCCTGCAGATGGAACTGTCTTTGGGGGCCGATTCTCCCCTTTCAGTCCCATGTTTCAACAGTTCCTTCTTCTCAGATGTGGTGATGGACCCATGTTTCATCAATAGTTATGTATTGATGCAAAAACTCAACTTGAAGGTGGCAAAACATCACCACTCAACTGAAACATCCTCACAATGCTATTTTTGCTCCATTATGACCAAATGTGGCACCCATCTTGCACAAAGCTTTCTCATACCCAAATTTTCAGTCAGTATGCAATATACAGTACATTTTGAAATACCTGCAATGTGTGCTAGCTTGTGCACTTTCACCAATACCATTTTGTGGATTTTCTTTGCAATTTCTGGCATGGCCACCTCATTTGGTCGACCATTGTGATGTTCATCTTGGCAGCTCATATGGCCTCACATAAAATCTGCCACCCAATATTTTACTGTTCTAAACAAAGAAGCAGACTCCCTTAGAATAGAATCTAGCTCAGCTTTAATATTTGCAAGAGAAACCTATGAAAAACCCAAGGTTGAATGATGGTCATTGGGAATTGAGTATGGCACCTCCCTGAGCCTCACCCATTACCAGTGAGCCAACTCACTACAGTACATGTTTGCTTTTAAAATTAGTTGAATATCTGGTGTGCAAAGGGTTATAGCCAGTGTTCGAATCAGGCGTTTTGACGAGGGGGTAAACGTAAGTTTTTGTTATATTTATGGCAATAATAGTAATAATACCTGTAGTAGTAGCAGCATTGGTGTGTTGTATACATAAAACATAGGAGTAGTGGTGGTGGCAGTAGTAGTAGTGCTACAGTTTTAACCTGAGAAGCTGTAATATTATTTGAAATTGAAACCTGAGATTCGAACTGGAATATACTACTGTCCTTTACATTTTGTAACTTTCTTTTTCTTATCACAAATTTATCCATGCTAAGAAACATAGAACAGTGGATTCCAAGAAACTGAACTGAATACTGCAAGCTGCAATCATCATTGCTGCCACAAAATTGCTGGAATTGTGACCCTGATATTAACACAACTAATAAAGCTCAGAGCTGTTTATTGTTTAGCTTACTTGTGATATGATACTTTTTCTTACTCACAGCTCACACTCATACCATGTGTAGTCTGCATCTAATGTGTTCTGTGTCTTTTGTATTTTCAAAGAGCAGTAACAGTAAATACTTACAGTAAAAATAACAAATACTTCCCTGGCAGGAAAGGGAATTTTCTTTGATGACCCGGGGAAATTATTTAATGAGAGGGGGAAATCTCCCCCCCCCACACCCTGTTAATTTGAACCTTGGTTATAGCAAGAAAAAGGTGAATGTTACAGAAAAAAGGTAAACCCAGTTTCAACTTAAGTCTATGCTGAACATGTAGAGGTAAATGCCAGCCTCTGATTCTCAAGGTTATGAGTTCAAACCTGGTGAAGGGTAATGGATTTTTTTTTTGCATAAAAATCAGTAATATGGCTTCTTTCAGAAGGGAAGTAAAATCAGCGGCCCTGGGGATTAACAGCATGTAAAAGAAACTCAAGCCTGATAGAGGCCTCTGAGCAAAATTAACCAGTCTTTTACACCAATATAGAATGGGACGCTAAGAACAGTTACAAGAGCATCCATAAATATAAACATAAACTTTTTCTAAGCTGAACATATTTTATTTGCAATGCACAAAAGTAACACAAATATAAGTTTTGCCAATATCAGCCAGTAGGCATTTTTGACCACACATACAGATTAAATATTTGAGAAAAATGTGCATTATAACCTCCTTACCTGCAGGCATTCGGCTTTAACATGCTGCCTTCCATATCATTTTAAGTAAAGATGGGTTTTGCTAGTAGCATGCTTATTATGTTGCAAGTAAGTTAAAATACTAATGTGGGCACATCATGTAATTCACTACATGTTGTGTGTTCCTAAAAATGAATGAAATATGGCTTTTGTTACAGTAACTCTCCGATTATGATGGATTAAAAAATGAGTTGTGTCAAAACAGAAAAGGAAATCTGTGCTTATTGTGGCTGTTAGAAGACTAAATTGATTACATAATTGATCATGGGAAGTCTGTTAGTGGAATATTTCCTTATAGAGAAGATGAAGGGTTTTTTAAAATACTAATTAGGTGTATAGAAGGGTGTCTGAAGATGGATTTGGCATATTGTGTTCTACATTCAGAATATTTTTCACACTTATAAACGTCAA
This sequence comes from Tenodera sinensis, assembly GCA_030765045.1. Taxonomy (NCBI): domain Eukaryota; kingdom Metazoa; phylum Arthropoda; class Insecta; order Mantodea; family Mantidae; genus Tenodera; species Tenodera sinensis. Next base: position 66,946,941 of record CM060972.1, read on the forward strand.
GCTGGGAACAGTGAACTTAATTATATTATAATTATAGAATGCTGTCATGAGTTACTTAGGGATGACCATCTTTCTAAACATCTAAATGATGAAGACATATAAGATATAACATATGAACTAAGGTTCTTGATGTGAATATGGCCAATGCAGCTAATATAGCCAATTTGCTCCCCTGCTGGTAATTGTTAAGTTTTCCAAGAGATGGCACCAGCATGTTAAATCATGATGTATGTAGTCTCTTTAAACAGCGCCACTTGTGGGATAATCTGAAAACCCAGTCAATGGAACAAACACATTTCAGTTTTGTCAATGGACTGAGGAGCAGTTATAGTCCTAGCGTTGGTAAGTTTTTATTTATTTCCTTGCATGCAATTAGTGATTATTGTTCATGTACTGCATATTATAGTTTATTCTATGTTCTTTCCTGACACCCAATGCTTCATTAAATGCATTCTAATTAACTGATAAATGAACTATTTTTTTGAGATGTACGGCACTCAGATAATGTGGCCAATCGACTGTAAAAAAGAACATGGAGAAGTCTCAGCTTGCAAAAGAGAAAATCATCATGTGACATGAAAAAGGGCCAGACTAAAGAAAATCCTTCAAAATCCTTCAAAAGAAAAATTTCTTCACAAGAGGATAAGGACAGTTGGTTTAAGAGGTAGAACTGGAACTTAAAAATTCAATGCCACAACTGGGATTTGAACCACAGACCTTCCGCTTACTGGGCGGACGCTCTAACCACTGAGTTATTGTGACAAACTGCCAGAATGGCATTAAATTCTCAAGCCAGTTCGTATTTCTCCTGGTAAACCACAAAGGCAGTCTCACATCAGAGACAATTACCCCAATGGTGACTTACTATTGCAAGTACTTTATATCCCAGGATTAAATAACCTTCACATGGTAATTATTATTTATTTATGCCAACAAACTTACTGTTGGTGTTTTTAAACACACAAGCCGTGTGTGGGCAAAGTTTAAGAGGTAGAACTGGAACTTAAAAATTCAATGCCACAACTGGGATTTGAACCACAGACCTTCCGCTTACCGGGCGGACGCATTGAATTTTTAAGTTCCAGTTCTACCTCTTAAACTTTGCCCACACACGGCTTGTGTGTTTAAAAACACCAACAGTAAGTTTGTTGGCATAAATAAATAATAATTACCATGTGAAGGTTATTTAATCCTGGGATATAAAGTACTTTCAATAGTAAGTCACCATTGGGGTAATTGTCTCTGATGTGAGACTGCCTTTGTGGTTTACCAGGAGAAATACGAACTGGCTTGAGAATTTAATGCCATTCTGGCAGTTTGTCACAATAGCTCAGTGGTTAGAGCGTCTGCCCAGTAAGCGGAAGGTCTGTGGTTCAAATCCCAGTTGTGGCATTGAATTTTTAAGTTCCAGTTCTACCTCTTAAACTTTGCCCACACACGGCTTGTGTGTTTAAAAACACCAACAGTAAGCTTGTTGGCATAAATAAATAATAATTACCATGTGAAGGTTATTTAATCCTGGGATATAAAGTACTTGCAATAGTAAGTCACCATTGGGGTAATTGTCTCTGATGTGAGACTGCCTTTGTGGTTTACCAGGAGAAATACGAACTGGCTTGAGAATTTAATGCCATTCTGGCAGTTTGTCACAATAACTCAGTGGTTAGAGCGTCTGCCCGGTAAGCAGAAGGTCTGTGGTTCAAATCCCAGTTGTGGCATTGAATTTTTAAGTTCCAGTTCTATCTCTTAAACTTTGCCCACACACGGCTTGTGTGTTTAAAAACACTAACAGTAAGTTTGTTGGCATAAATAAATAATAATTACAGTTGGTTTGTTGATTTGTGGAACTGACAAAGTGTTGGATATGCGCCTGTGTGCAGTTTTGCTGTATTTAATTCATAAGGAATGTATTAGTCTTACTAAATATGATAAAGAAGCATTCATACGTCCTACATGTGATCAAAAGTAATCTTTTTCTCTTTATTTTCATGCTGTAACTTAGTTAATAATTTTTCCAACTCTGTGTGTGCATGATGATTTATTTGTAATTCACATCACAATAATTTCTAAGTAGGCCAGTATTCCAATAATTATATGTAAGATAATGCTACTGCACTTCATTTCATATCAGAATAAAATAAATATTTATTTTCCCTAGAATAATACATTTTTATTTAAGTTGGCCATATTATCTTCACATGGGCATATTATATGCAGAATCCAATGTTTTTAAAAGAGTTGAAATTAAAAACAATATAGGATTTAAAGTAAGTCATTACATATTTTTTATGCATAGCCAATTAGACATACTATATGCTTAATTATATACTCTTCTTTTAGTGAATACTATAAGCACAAAAAAAAAAAAAAAAATAAGGTGGCCATATTTGCATCACCTACCTTACCAATGAATAATATGACTCCTTTGGCTGAGGCTGGTGGTTTTGCAAAATTTGAAAGATTTAAAGTCAGAAGAGCCATTTTGCTGAGTGTCAAAACTAGAGCCTCGATTATGAGGAGCAAGAACAGGACAATCAGGAGCACTCATTATTAATGAGACATTTCCTTTTGTTAATTATTTTGTAATCCTTCATATTGTAAATGTTTGTCCTAATTGAAAATTGTATCAATTGTCATAAGATAACATTGATAGAAAATAGCATACATCTGATTTATAAAATAATGCACTCTAGGTACCTGTTTTATTAACATTCTTTCATTTTTTCCCACATTTTTTGTCACTTTAACACCCTTTAACCTGATAGGTCATATCTGACAATGAATAAATGGGTGAAATAATCCTCAAATGAGTCTGGGGTCCATAGAGGTTTAAGTTACCTGACATTTGTCTTCTCAGGATAAGGAAAAAATCCTGGAAAGAAACCTTATGCAGGTAACTCACCCTAACCAAGGTTCAAATTGGGAGCTCTTGAATATGAGGCAGACACATGACTCTCACACTGCTGAGGTAGGCTTTCTTCCATATTAAATGCTTATTTAAAGTATTTTTGAAGTCTGCATTCACCATATTTAACAAAGTAGTACATCCAGCAACAAATTCAATGAGCTATTTATCTTCTGCAGATGAAAATTGAACAGTAGGAGGTGTCATTTTTTACATCCATGGTGTGTATCAAATATACCTCCACACACAAAAGGGGTGGTAATAATAAAGCAAGCCATGACTCACGAGCTATGGCTTGTTGCAAAATCGAGTTATCACTAGCAGCAAGTCTTGAGTTACAGATTTGGTATTAATAAAAACTTTCCCTCCATGCTAAGCCATGGCTCTATGGTTGATCCCCATCTTCCTGAATTGCAAACACATTATTATCAGGCAGCAGTAAGCATTTGATTTAGGTATTTTTGTGCAATATATCCACTAGAAATGAGTAAAGAAACAATAAGTTTGCATCCTGTTTTGCAAACTTATTAATCAGCCATAAAGAAATATTAAGCAAGTCTCAGCTGCTGGCTGGGAACAAGCAGAAAAAGGCTTTTGCTACGGCCAAAGTGCAGCAGAAACTCAAAGAAAATCTGAATCTTTGCCTAACAGAAGACCAAATAGCAAAGAAATACGAGGGTCCTTCAATAAATAACCGAACATAATGGCTTTATTTCACTAACATTTACCTACACACTTTTGAAGTATTCTCCCTCTGATGAAATACAATTATTCCAACGATTTACCCATTGTTCGAAACACTCATTGAACCAATTTTTGGACAGTCTGTTCAGGACACTCATGACAACATTGTTCAACTCCATATCACTTTGAAAATAGCGACCACGAACCTCCTGTTTCACTTTAGGGAAGAGGTGAAAATTGCATGGTGCGAGATACGGAGAATAAGGTGGATGGGGCATGATCTCAATGCCCATTTCTGCGATGACATCTAGAGTTGTACGAGGTCAATGAGCAGGGGCATTATCCTGATGCAAGATCCATCCTCTCCTTGTGAGATCTGGTCGCTTTTTGGCGATTTTTTTCTTCAGTGGCCCCTTCAGTGCGTCACAATAGTAAGCAGCAGTTACTGTGCGTTGATTAGTTACAACATGATCATACAGAATGCCCTGTTTGTCAAAGAATACAAGATGTATGACCTTTCCTGCACTTTTCTGAACTTTTGCTTTTTTAGGCCTAGGGCTCAATGAATGTTTCCAGTGTGAACTCTCCTGTTTTGTTGACGGGTCATAATGGTGGAGCCAACTCTCGCCACAAGTGATGACCCTATTCAGAAAGTTTGGCTCCCGTTGTAACCTTCTGAGCCATTGTTGACACATCATGACACGGTGAGCCTTCTGTTCATCCTTCAGCATGTGCGGTACCCATTTTGCTGCAACTTTTCAATAGCCAAGATCATTGCAAATTATGTCATCTACAGTTCCAACAGACAAATGCATTATGTCTACAACTTTCGAAATTCTTATGCGATGATCTTCTCGCACAATTATGTCAATTGTGTTAATGTTGACTTCCGTTTTTGCTGTTACGGTCTTCCAGGGCTCGGAGAATCTTGAAGGTCTTCATGACCCCCTTTGAAACGTTTATACCACTCAAAGACTTGTGTTTTGCCTAAAGCTTGGTCCTAGTATGCTTGCTGCAGCATTTCAAAGGTTTCTGTAGGAGTTTTATCTAACAGAACACAAAACTTTATTGATGCACATTGCTGCAATTTCAGTTCCATGGTGGGTGCAGTAAACATGACCTCATATATCGGGCTCTAACTCCTAACAGATTCACTCTGTATGACTGGCACTCACAGCACTGCGAGAGGAAGGATTCACTTTTCCACCACTAGCAGCAATGGTGCTCCAGGGCGGTTTATTTAAATACAATTAAATTAGTTTGGTTATTTATTGAAGGACCCTCGTATGAAAAGCTGCCTAAAAATGAACTCTTATCTGTGGTGGACAGGCAATAAGCCCATATCCCTGAAGAACTGGAAAACAAGTTTTTAGGCCTTATTTAAGGGGAATCAAATCCATCTATAGTTCTGTTAACAGGTAAGAATAGTAAAGATGACTTTCAATTATTCTTCAATTTATTGACGCTACCAGTAAAGCTCTCTTTCTATGAAATAATTTAAGGTTACAAAACTCCTTCCTATCTTTGTCATGCCACACGAGTCTGGAGTCTCCAACGTAGTGTAGGAATATTATCATATTTCCATCTCTAGTAAAGGCCTTTTCTCTTGTCTCCACAGTTTCAGGAAAGAAATGCCAGGAGTAATCCCAAGTTTTTGTTCCCCCTCAAAATAATTGTAGTCTTCAGAATTCCAGCAAATTTTATAGTATTTTATTTTTTTACTTATTCTACTACGTATAGTAAAGTAGAGGAAGTATTGTATTCCACCCAAAAATTTGATGTCGAGATTTCATTGGAAATATATGTTTTGAGGCCCCCTGAATCCAAAAAAGGCATTTTTAGAAAAAGGTCCATGCACGCACGCGCGCATGTGTGTGTGTGTGTGTGTTTCTGTGTGTGTGTGTGTGTGTGTGTGTCTGTCTGTGGACAGCATAACTTTAAAATGAAAAGTCAGTTAAAAACCAAAGTTGGTATTTAAATCTAATGTCTTTTAAGGGTGCGATACAAAGAGTTTGAAGAAAATTGTTCCATTTTAAGCTACCCTTTAGATCAGGCATGTCAAACATCACTCCCAGGGTGTGAAGAGAGGAGTCCACCCCTCCTTAACTGCAGTAGCAAGCGCTAGTAGTACCGGTTTTCGCTTTGTTTTTCTCGTTCTCCGATTTGAAGGGAGGGAAAATAGGGGAATATTTTCACACCTGGCGAGTGCTGTTCGACACCCCTGCTTTAGATGGAAAATTTTTGAAAAAATTTGATTTTCTTGAAAATGGCTCTAACGATTTTGATTAAAATGCTATATGTTTGAGATATTTTTATGACAAAAGAAATGTATATCTTGAATTTTCTAGCTATAGCCCATGAAGTCCTATTTACTCTGGATGACTTTTGTATAACTGGTAAACCACAAGATATAGACCAAATCTTACTATACAAAAAATGTTAATCTTGCTAAAACACACAATTTATGTGCAAATAAATTTTTTTGTAGAGTGTACAATTTGAGAGATATTCCTCATTATTTGTGTAAGTTTTGGAGAACTTATACTTCTGTCAAATGGAACATCGCTATTAATTTTTTTTATATGTGAGGTATGCAAAGAGAACAGAATTTGAAAGCTTTAAAAGATTTGACTATCACTCAAAGTTTACTGTATACCCAAATTCCATTGTACGTGCAAGAAAACAAGCAATAAGATAATTTCTGCAAATGTTTATCTCAACTAACACGAAGAAGATAGAAGAATAAGAGTTGGTAAGAATGGTTAGTGCAAGAGTAGAGAAAGTCATGTGAGTGCAACACATAAGATTTTTTTGGTTGATGTTCACTTGCAACTGAGCTATCAACTTCAATTGTGAGACTTCTACTGGGGTGGCGTAAAACTTGTACATCATGGCTCTTAAAGTATGTCACAGTTCTGTTTTATTAGTACCATGACTAGAGCCATGACTCGCTAGATGGACAGGTTGAGCTGTTGAAAGTCTCAAGCTCATGCTGAGCTTCAGTTGCCATGTTTTATTAATATGGAGATGAATCATGGCTCAGAAATCTTGAGTTTTATGTCATGGCTTCCTTTCATTAATATCACCCAAGGTCTCCTTCATGCAGGGTACAGTGCTCAAGACTGCACTAGTGCAGTAGATGTCATGCTAGGTGCATTATGCTGGTGTGGAAAATGAACTGCATACTTTAGGAAAACATTTCAATTATTTTTCATTGTTTGAATCTGCTATGTATTGTGCTCAATGATTTACATTGTATGTGGCATTAAATAAGCTAGGAAAACCCACCTTAAACAAAAATGTGCACTATAACCTTCTTGCCAGAGCTATTCAGATTTTCCTAGCAACTTCCTTTGCAAAATTTTAAGCATAGTTTTAATTAACACCATTTGTTTAAGCTGTTTTTGAAGGTTTGGATTTCAATTGTAAGAGCTGTGTATCATTGATAAGTAACTTCATTTTTCTAGTGCTCTGTAAAACCATTTTTGCCCTTTGGGTTAAGCAGACCCCATTACTCACTCTACAAAGTGTGTTAGATGCCACTAATTCACAGCTGAGACAATGGAATATGGTATAATAGTCAGCATTTATTTTCCTTACCAGTTCATTTTATGTAGTCAAATAGTATAAAATATTTGTATATTTTGAATTACATCCTCTTTTTTATACTCATCACAAGCATTCTGATTCTTATAAGGTAAGGTAATAAGGGTATAGACTTTTAAAATAGTTTTATTCAATTTGAAACCAATTCCTTCATTTGCTATTATATACATAGTTTATACATACATTCAAACACATTTACATACATACATTAATGACTACAGGCATCCAAGCTTTACATTCATACACATTTTATACATATAAAAAATAAAATTGGTCATTCACAATCGTAAAATGGTGCCTGAAGTGTCATAAATTATCACTGTTACGTGCTTTCTCCACTTCTCATCTGATGTATACGTCTGCTTCTGTAAAGGTAGGAATACCAATAAAACATGTTAATGGCGAGAAAGCACAGAGGAAACACTATACGTGAAGCTCTGTCAATTTTGGATACTGAGTTGTATCTTGGGGTGCGCTTTTTTCTTTTCTTCTGACCCTGAATACTGAGCCTATGGACAGTAGTGGCACTAACAGCTGGTGAATAAGGATGCACAGTACCTCCATCTTTGTTGCCTTGGGATGTATTTGGCCTGCTTGTGCAACTCAAGCAGGATGACCATGCCTGGGGTCTGGCTCCAGTAACAGCTGCTGGGGTGGGAACTATAGGACATGCTGATAGTGGAATCACCTCCAGTAAGCGAGCTCCGGTGTCTCCATTTGGAGATGTAAAATTGTTACCATGGCGAAGAAAGCTTGCTCCTCCACCTGCACTACTAACACTTGCTTTTCTGCTTCCTGGCTGCTCTCGCTGCAGGAAATAAAAAAGTCTTGTGTAAGTGAATACCATTTTATAAAAGTATTTTATTTCTATTGAAATTAATTTTGATTGATTTTTGCAGTGCTCTTAATCTGCATCCTTCAAATTATCTGCTAGAAATAACCCGCTCATTGCTGCTTCATGCAACCAACATGAATGTGGGCTGTTGACATTGTGCCAATCTTGTTTGGTCTGTACTGAAAGCCTTTCATAAAATTTGAGACAACACCCTGAAGATGCAATGACAACTTGCAGAGGGGGGACTGAGCACCTCGACTGAAAGATGATCTTTAGTGCCTATGCTCCTAATGGGGCGCTCCCTGGGAGGATGGATGAAGTGAATGGATTCTTATGGTGGAAATTAAATTAAATTATTTTGTTGTTTAACGACACTGTCAATTGCCAGGATCACATCAGCATCGCTGGTGTGCTAGACTTTCATTCTGCAGGAGCTCTTTTACATGCCAGTAAATCTACTGACATGGAGCTGTCGTTTTTAAGCACACTTAAAACCATTGGTCTGAGCCATATTTGAGCCCACAACTTTGGGGTCAGTAGGCTAGTGTATAACCAATTGAGCCACCCAGACCAACTCCTAAAGGTGGCTGGAACATTGCCACAGCAAATCAGGGTCCTCACATTTTCCCAGTTAGAAGCACCCCAATCAAGGCTGCCTTAGTTCCCCTCCCCCCTTGGGCTTGTATCATCCCATAGGAACCTGGAAATCAGTGGCTTGCCTTCCAATCCAGGGGACGAGGTTTCCAGAGTGTATTTATTCCCCCTGCCATGCTACTGCTGCAATGCTCACAGACACTTCCAACCCTGAAAGAAGCTTAACGGGATAAAGGGTAAAATGTAATGATTTATGTAACAAAATGGAGGGACAAGGAATTCGAAGAATATGGAAATCCTTCCCAGCATTTTTCTGGCCACCCGGGGAAACCTCCAAAAAACCCATGGGTAAAGAAGGTTGAACATGGGAATCGAACCCGCGACATCCTGAATGCAGGCTACAAACATTACCACTTGAGCCATCCTGTTCGGTACTCCCTTACGTTGCATGTCTCTTTCACATTTGCCAAGAAGGCTGTTAAAGCTGTTGAATTTTCACAAGCTTTGTATTACATTTCTGTGATTATAGGGTGGGACAAACAGAATTTGCACTCCATAAGGTGTCCATCCTTTTTTTTTCAACCTATATTCACAGATAACCAAAATAAGCCCAATCAGCTTTAAAGGGAGCTACTGGGTCTATTGTTAGACTTAAACAAGTAATATTTGAAAAATATGCATATAAACACTGGAATTTTGTTAGATTAAATTAGATTGGATTGGGTTCAGAGAGTTCATAAGTAGTGATGGAGTCCCATGAACAATGAACATGTCAATTGAAATGTACACTGTAGCATAAAAACACATATACAGACACAAAAAACAAAACAGGGATAATTAAGAAACAATCAAATCTTCCCCGAGATTATCATAATGTATCTTTACAAATACAAATTGAACTTTATAACTAGGAGTTATTTCCAGGCTGTTATGCTATGGTCTGCTGGAGTTTAAGTACCCAGACGTTTTGTCCACAGCTGCGGCAGACATCTTCAGAGGCACGGTCGTAGTTTCCTTGGAGAAGTTAATGTGGCATCTGAGGTGTGGACCGTCTGAGCTGCGGTATTTATCCCTCGAGTGGCCTCCACTGACTGGTCCGGATGGCGGACAGCAGGAGGGAGGGGGCGGGCTTCATCCAAGGTGTTTGTTTCCTCCTGATTAGTTAACTTGAATTTCTCCTGTATTTTGCTGCTTTTGCCTTCAATGACAGGATACCAGTTGCTGTTAAGTTTCAAAGCTTCTTCTTTCTTATTGAAATTGTGGGGATGTTTATAAATTTCAATAGCTTCGCATTGTAGCCAGGCATGGTAGTGTATTATGGATGATAAAATGCTTGTGTTATCCACAATGCACTACACAGAGACAGACAGACAGACAGACAGACAGATAGAGGAACAGACAAACAGACAGACAGACAGAGGTAGAGAGAGACAGACAGACAAATAGATATACAGACTTGTAACATGTTATGATCTTAAGCAACATCACGCTTTAACCTTTGCATTAAGATTGAATAATTTCATACTGAATATTTCCAATACAAAACAGAATTACTGAAAACATTTACAGCAGTGGAGGAGAAAAAAAAACTTGAAAATCATTTTTCGCAGATTCTCATTATTACTTGTTTTTGTCATTGTTCAAGGATATAGTCCCTAAATATTTAACTATTACTACAGTTAATGCATATTGAACTATTTTTTAAAGCATTTTGGATTACAATTTTAAAAATTTCTTTTATTATAAATACAAATAATGTGGTTCTCTATAAGCTTGGTATATTATGGCTGACACAGAATTTAATTAAGTGTGGCTCAACACAAAATCCAATCATAGACTTGCCATGTCTTGTGATGTTGTGTAGTTAAACACTGTGAAATCATGCTGTAAAGCTGGCAATATTAATCTCATTTGTGCCCAAAAAATTTATTTGCACAACATGAGATAGAATAATAATGACCAGCTATCAACCACCATTAAATTTTGCATCTGCCATATTATATTTCCTTATTTTTGTAACTTCATATGCAGTTTTCTTTTAATGCTAGTTTTTGGGAAGTTATAATAATGTTTAAAAAAAGTCATTCCTTACCGAAACTCTTCTGCCTGGTTGTTGGCTTTGGTTCCAGTCTTCTTCATCTGAACTTGAGTCGGAACTGAGATCTGAGCTGAAGTAACACTCCCCAGATCCATACTTTGTAAAGTAGTGCACTACTGCAAACTAATAACACAGTTCTTCAGTCAGGATGTTGATTTTTTTCAGTACCTTGAAAATAATTTGTGCTTAAGCTAGGGATGGCTCATCTTTGAGGGTCAATGGGCTCAATAGCATGAAGTTGCATACCATTTCTCTCAATGCATATATTTTAATTAGATTGGTAATTTCAGTAATTTTCATTCCTTATACATTGGCATCATTAAGTGAAAATGAAGCTGATCATTGGAAAGGGATGCAATTAGAGTTGGCTCTAAGATGCAAAAGCATGCTGATTACTTTCTTTTCTAATAGTTAGATACACTCAAATATACACTTTGATCTTGTAAACAGATAAATTATTCTAACAAATATTTGTATCTTCCTACATAAGAAATGTAAAATAATAAATAAACATTTTGTTGTCTAACAATGTTGTCAATTACCAGGATCACATCAGCATCGCCGGTGTGTCGGAATTTAATTCTGTAGGAGTTCTTTTACATGCCAATAAATCTACTGTATGCCCAGCACAAGAAGGCGAGGCTTAGGAATGTGTAACGTAATCATGTTTTGCTTCCCGCGCGGTGTTTATGTCTAGTTTCCGAGTATGATAAGGATGCTAGGTTCGTTTAAAATACACAGTGTTGTCACATAACTCACCTAGAAGTCCAGTTGTCGTGCAAGATCCGAGTCGGAGAAGTCGTCACCTTCGCTGCTGTCACTACCGCTCTCTGGATCTTTGTCAGACCTCCTAGTGATATAATAAAATTGTCTATTGCATCTTCCACTAGCCCATCCTTTTGCCTGAACTCATCCTCAAGTTTCTTAACGTGCCTAACATAGCCCTCCCAATCAGCTGTTGTAACGGAGTTCACTGCACTTTCACACACCTGCCGTAGATTTTTTAAATGTAGATCACCGGTTACATTATGCTCTGTCTCTTACATGTCGTTTTATTGCTGCCCATGCCAATTCTATAGCGTTCAACTCGCACATATAAGGAGGTAATCTAAGAACCGTATGCCCATGCATTTCTATTATTCTGTCGATATGGTATATTTTTTCCTTTGGTTTATGTATTTGAATTAAATCAAACAAGTCGGTCTTTTGCATTGCAGCAGAATATGAAATGTTGTTCTCCAACCATTGTACCATTTCTTGCTTTACAACATATTTCGACGGAGGCTTATTTTCTTGTACACTATGGTATGGAGCATTGTCAAGCACGATGACACTATTGCAGGGTATATTAGGTAACAGATTCTCCTCCAACCATTTCTGGAAATTTTGTCCATGATAATCGCCGCTAGCAAGTCCAGCTTTGAATATCAAAGAAGCTCCGGGTATGAAAACTTCGTTGCTGCCTGCATTTACAAGAATCAGGCGCTTCGAAGAGCTAGTGTTTGTCGTAATCCTGTAGATATCATCACTCTGCCAGCACTTTCCAAATGTCAAATTATTGTCCACCCAGGACTCATCAATGTAAATGATATTTCTCCCAGCATTTCTGTATCCATTTATAGCTCTTAGGTATTTAGCTCTCCAGTTAACTATATCTGGACGTTCAATAAGTAATTTTCTCTTACTTCCACATCGCTTCCATTTGAAACCCATATCGTGCAATAGCTTCCGCAGAGTTTCTCTTCCCCAAGGAAAATTTATTTTTTCCCTAATTGCTGCAAGTAGCTTCGGTACAGTGGGCACTTGTTTTTTAACCAAATAAAAGTCTCGAATTACGTTTTTAATTACTGTTCTATCAAAGTCATCACAATGAAATTTGCATTCCTCTGCCTTTGATCTCTTTTTCCCGAGTATGAAGTGATTTTTCACCAGGTTTAACACCTCTTCTTACTCTTGTTACACTATGTTACGATATCCCACAATAATTTGCCACACGTAAATTTCTTTGTGATAATAAACATTTCAATTGTCCTGATTTCGCTTCTTCGTCACATACCTCTGTCACTTTTCTAATTACCTCCCTTGATTCACTGTGAATACTTCGTCCCTTCTTTCGAACTGCAGCCGTATGTAAATATTAAGCCAAGAATAAAACTAACAAAATACGAGTATATAACTGTAGCGCCGTAGCGCGAGAGCCAAATAATGCATAATACTAAAAAATCTCTGCACCTGCACCTAATACTGCAAAGCGCATTAGATCTGGCAACGCGGGTGACTCATATGCATTCTCATGCACTCATTTCCTAGTAAACAGATACGCTACCGGAGCAGATAAACAATTGAAGCCCCCTCTGCCCTTCATTCCCCTCTAGCCTTCTTGTCGTGGGCATACAGTGCTGACATGGAGCTGTTGGTTTTAAGTACACTTAAAGACCATTGATCTCGGCTGGATATGAACCCACGACCTTGGAAACAGTAGGCCAGCATCTACCAACGAGCCACCCAGACTGACAGAAAGAAATTTAAAAGATCTGATGTATTGCATTCACATGACTTTCTCTACCCTCTGTTGTTTATTAATGGATATAGAAACTATTCTTATGTAACACTAATAAACAAAGGCTTTCATGGCCTCAGTCATGATGAATAAAATATAATTTTTTGGGTATAAAATGCCACAGTTTACAATGCCTTAGGCCAGCAAAATCATCTTTTATTCGTTATTCTTGTGAAAGTTTATTTTTCTGTCTATTAGGCCATATTCACAATGAAAAGTAAGAGAAGATACAGTATAAGTGCAAGCTTGTTGTTTAATGGAAGACTCACATAGTCATGCAAGGCATTATGTAACACAAAAGATTGACAATTCCAAATTTTATATTTGCATTATGTGCATAGAGGAAGTATTCTACATTTTTACTTACTCTACTGGTAAGTAGAGGAAGTATTGTATTCCACCCAAAAATTTGATGTCGAGATTTCACCAGAAATATATGTTTTGAGACTCCCTGAGTAAAAAAAAAAGCATTTTTAGAAAAGGTCTGTGCATGTGTGTGTGTGTGTGTGTGTGTGTGTGTGTGTGTGTCTGTCATTCTGTGGACAGCATAACTCAAAAACAAAAAGTCAGTTAAAATGAAAGTTGGTATTTAAGTTTAATGTCTTTCAAGGATACCACATGAAGATTTTGAAGAAAATAGCACCACCCTAAACTACCCTTTACATGGAAAATTTTTCAAAAGTTTTGATTTTCTTGAAAATGGCTCTAATGGTTTTGATTAAAATGCCATATGAAATGTATATTTTGAGTTTTCTGGCTATAGCCTATGTGATTCTGTTTACTCTGGATGACTTTTGAATAACTCGTAAACAGTAAGAGATAGACAAAATCTTACTGTACAGAACATGTAGATCTTGTTAAAACACACAATTTATGTCTCAATAATTTTTTTTGTAGTGAACCATTTAGGAGATATTCCTTGTTATTTGTATCAGCTTTGAAAAACTTAAAACTTTCGTGAAATGAAACATCGTTGTTCATTTTTTATAGTACTTTTTTTGCACTTTTTGTGCAAAGAGAATGGGATCTCAAAGCCTTGAAAGATTTGACTATGACTCAAAACCTACTGTATTCTAATATTCCCCTTGTACTTAAATGAAAAAAAACAATAAGGTAATTCGTATAAATGTTTATCTTAACTGACACAAAGAAGATATAGTTTTCAAATGACCCTTGTATATTTTGTATTTCCACTATGAATACTATTACAATGAATAAACTTAGCTTTTTGTAAAAATGCTTATAGAAAATACATAATACACACTTCTTTTTCCTGATTACCTTCCCCTTATGTATGACTTACAAGCCAGTGCCTAGGGTCAGACACCTGTCGGGGAGCAGAGGAACCTCTGGACCAGACAGTGTGAAGACCTGGAAGCGGGTGGTCAGCCAAGCACCAGCTATGATGATAGTGATGAAGAGGATGATATGAAATGCAGGCGAAATCGATGATTGGAAAGGTGATTATGGAGAAATTGGTGGAATGAGTGGCAGGGGAAACTGGAGCACCCGGAGAAAACCCGCCCTAATGCTGCTTCGTCCACCATGAATACCACATGTGGGTCCCTGGGATTGAACCCAGGTCCCCTAGGTGATAGGCGAGTGCTCTAACCACTCGGCCACGGCGCCGCTCACAGTGCACACATATTCCTCAAATAAGTGATTAAAAACACTTAAGAAACTTCATTCATTCAACTCCTCACATTCATATGAATTTTGACTTAGATCAGAGGTGGCAAATGATGATGTGCTAATTTGCTATAGAACAATGTAAAAATTGGACCAATATTATACCTATTCTCTTAGAGTATGTGCCATTATGCAAACAAAGTGGACGAAAATATATTTTGTAGCACTCTCTCCAGAATAAGATGAACTGCCACAGCTACAAAGTGCAGTATCAATTGCTCAATATATTTGCACTCCTATGTTCTAACTCAGAGAGAAGGCATATTATTGTGAAATTTTGACTGCACATGCTGTGTTGGGCTTTCCTGCTTGCCAGGTGAGTGCTATGATTTACATAGCCACTCTGAGTCAAGCATGGATTTTAGGTTGCTATGGTATGTGCTTAGGGTTACCAGACGTGCAGAAATTCCTGGACATGTCCTACATTTTAACCATTCGTCTAGTGTCTGGGGAGAGTTTTTGAAAAGTCTCTAATGTCCTACATTTTCAGAAACAAGCAGTGATCATTAGAAAATGAACTGAAACTGGCAAAATAAAAATTAATAATTGGTTATTAGGCCACAACTGCAGCTTGCTATGGTAACTTGGCTACACCAACTACAGTCAAAGTGCATGCTCATGCAATAGTAACATTGAACGAGAAATTGGTGACACAGCAATTGCACTCCAAGGCAAAAGGTTGGTATTCTGTGGAAACAAAGCAAAATGCTGCTTTACTCTCACTCTTCCATTTGCATTATGGTTATGGAAGAATAAGGAAGTGTAAAGTTAACAGTTAATTCACAGTGCTTTTGTAACAAGCCGAAATGTAGAAATGAAAATGTAAATTCAGTGATACTTTTTCATTACAGCACAAGTATTTCAAGGCAGGAAGAAGGGAACAAGTTCCTGCATGCAACTCTAATGCTGAAAGACTATTTTCACTAATAAGAGCACAGCGAAAAGATGAAAGAAATAGATTATGTATTGATTCAGTCAAAGGTATTATTTTAATGAAGTATCATTTTCAAAACAACAGTTGTGTGTAATTTTTTGATTATATTTCAAACAAGCTAAACATTTTGTGCAAAATTAGTTCTTTGGTGAAGTATGACTGACTGTTAAAGATCACATTTAACATTGTATGTTTCAGGATTTTAAGAAAGTATAAATGTATATTCCTGTGGGTATATATAAACAGCATTTAAATTATAACCTTACATTGTTTTTGCATTGATCAACAATGTCCTACATCTAAATTAGAAACTAAAATCTCCACTTTCAAGTTGCATCCAACTTGAAACTAGTCAGCATTATACCACCTTACAATGTTAATAAGATAAGTGGAGCTTTTAGTTTCTAATTTGTTTTTAATTTAGACTCTATTGCTTCACTGTTATTAACTTCAATTTTTCCTTAATTCCTACATTTTTGTCGAATGTCCTACGTTTTTTACTTTCTCTACTCGTAAACAGGGGAAGTATTGCATTCCACCCAAAAATTCGATGTCTAGATTTCACTGGAAATATATGTTTTGAGGACCACTGAATCCAAAAAAAAGCATTTTTAGAAAAAGGTCTCTGTGTGTGTGTGTGTGTGTGTGTGTGTGTGTGTGTGTGTGTGTGTGTGTGTGTGTGTGTGTGTGTGTGTGTGTGTGTGTGTGTGTGTGTGTGTGTGTGTTGTGTGTGTGTTGTGTGGTGTGTGTGGTGTGTGTGTGGTGTGTGTGTCTCAAAAACGAAGTCGGTTAAAAACCAAAGTTCATATTTAAGTTTAATATCTTTCAAGGATGCAACATGAAGATTTTGAAGAAAATAGCCCCATCCTAAACTACCCTTTACATGGAAGATTTTTCGAAAATTTTGATTTTCTTGAAAATGGCTCTAACAATTTTGATTAAAATGCCATATGTTTGAGATATTTTTATGACAAATGAAATGTATATCTTGAATTTTCTGGCTATAGCCCCTGTAGTCGTATTTACTCTGGACAACTTTTGCATAACTGTTAAACTGTTAGAGATAGACCAAATCATACTATGCAAAAAATTTAGATCTTGCTAAAATACACAATTTATGTCTCGATAAATTTTCTTGTAGGTTGAACCATTCCGAAGATATTCCTTGTTATGTGTGTGAGTTTTGGAAAACTTATAGCTTTCGTGAAATGGAACATCGTTGTTCATTTTTTTATATGTTAAGTGTGCAAAGAGAACGGACTCTCAAAGCTTTAAAAGATTTGGCTATCGCACAAAGTCTACTGTATTCTAATATTCCCCTTGCACCTACAAGGAAATAAACAATAAGATAATTTGTACAAATGTTTATTTTAACTAACACGAAGAAGATATGGGAATAAGAGTTTGTAAGAATGGTTAGTACAAAAGTAGAGAAAATCATGTGAGTGCAACACATCAGATTTTTAGCATTGTGTCATACATTTCCTTAAAATCATCTGGTAACCTTATATGTTTATTTTAACTAACATGAAGAAGATATGGGAATAAGAGTTTGTAAGAATGGTTAGTACAAAAGTAGAGAAAGTCATGTGAGTGTAACACATCAGATTTTTAGCATTGTGTCCTACATTTCCTTAAAATCATGTGGTAACCTTATATGTAACCACACCCATAGTGCAGCGGTAGCATGCCTGTATCTGGTGCGGGGGCCCGGGTTCGATCCCCAGTACTGGCATGGAATTTTTCCCCACTGGGAGGTCTGGTCCAGGATGCACTCAACCTCGCTAGGTCCCTGAAGGGCCAATTAAGGAGCTACTTGATTGAAAAGTAGTGGCTCCTAGTTGAGAAGACTGTATAAACGGCTGAAAGGGACAGGGGCACTGATCACATCCCACCTTTAGTGCTACACCCCATTCATGACACCTGTGGTGGGCAGAGGTGAGGGACGCAGCAGTTGGGTGGTAGGCCTTGGCCCAGATGAATTTTGTGCCATGGGATTGCGGTTTAACCACAATGCAGTGGAACTTTTTTTTTAAGTTGTGCAACCAGCACGTCAAATTCTGTAGATCTATTAAGGAGACCCATTTAAATAGACCTTGGGAGGAGAAGGTGAGAATTAAAGAGCTAGGTAGATTTATTTTGAATTTAAATCTAAGTCAAAGGGCTATAGGTAGCAGTAAAAGAAGTGAGAATTAAAGAGCTAGGTAGATTTATTTTGAATTTAAATCTAAGTCAAAGGGCTATAGGTAGCAGTAAAAGAAGTGAGAATTAAAGAGCTAGGTAGATTTATTTTGAATTTAAATCTAAGTCAAAGGGCTATAGGTAGCGGTAAAAGAAGTGACTATATGAGGAAATTTAATATAAAAATGCCTGAAAACAGATGGATCTGTGTGTGTGATGCTCAGAATGCATCTTTTTCCTTTTCATATTAGTTATTTGGAAACAGTGATGCATGGTGTGGAGGGGTAGTGGCAGATCTTAAGCATTTCAGTGCATTAATAAAGAAACACACTATAAATAAAAAAAGCATACAAACACCCCACTTGATCTTAGTGAATTATGTAATACTAATATTGCAACAATATTAGGTCATGTCTATCGTGATGAGATAATGAAACATGATCTGTAGCATGGTGGCAGCATGTCTGCCTCACTTCCAAGAGGTCGTGAGTTTGAATCTCGCTTAGGGTGAGTTATCCGGATAAGGTTTTCCGAGGCTTTTCCTTATCCTAAGAAGACAAATGCTGAGTAACTTAAAGCTCTATGGACCTTGGGTTCATTTGAGCACTGTTTCACGCATTTCATTCATTCACTGTATGACACTGTATAACACTATGTT
This sequence comes from Tenodera sinensis, assembly GCA_030765045.1. Classification (NCBI taxonomy): domain Eukaryota; kingdom Metazoa; phylum Arthropoda; class Insecta; order Mantodea; family Mantidae; genus Tenodera; species Tenodera sinensis. The sequence goes on from CM060972.1 coordinate 66,965,685, forward strand.
GGAACACGTCAAAAAAATAAAAAATAAAATAAAAATAAATAAAAAATGATCTGCAGATAAGGAAAAAGTTTACCCTAGAATTCTTGATTGTATCAAATTTTGTGTGTTTTTGAGGTGGCTTTGAGAGGGCACAAGATAGAAGTATCAAAAAACCCTGGTTACTTGTTACTTTTGATAAAAAAAATTATATGGACGGTACAGTGGAAGAACATAGTGATTCAGGCTTTTACGAGGATTTCAAAATCAATTCAAAATGTATGTTAGAATTTGTGAAGTTATGTTGGAAAAAATAAATATTGTAGCATATTGGAACATTTCTGCATGAGCTGCCACTGACATAGATTCTGAGGCAACTGAACATGCATGATTGTTTTCATTTATATTCGTATTTGTACTCCAAAGTCTGTAATAATTACTATTCTGAAGATATGTGTCAACTAATGAGACCTGCCAGCTCTTACTTATCACTTTGATATGAATTTTCATTTATAAACAACTGCTATAGAGAACATCTGAATGGGATCTCACCAGTATCTAATCTTAAATGTATAGACAACTTATTTAGAAAGTTACCTTACCCTGTTTGCCTCTTAAATTAATTTTAGAATGCTACTGTAAGTCTCTCACAGTTAATTAATATTTATTTCAGCTCTATAGATTACCTGTATGATCGTGGCAAATATAAAGCCAAATGATAGGAACACAAAGAAGTCCAGAGCTGTTGGATATGGCACTTTTGGTAAATCAGTACGTGCTTCCAATCCCAAAAATGTCATTGTTAAAACTGTAGTTATACCTGCAACAGACAAACTATCTTCAGTTTCACAAAGTGTGTTAAAAAGTGTTACAGACTTAATGTTTAAGTTCATCCTTAGATAACAGAAATATAAAATAGTTTATTTATGCCAACAAACTTACTGTTTGAGGTTATTTTGAGTCACTTATTTACACTTACCTTCACTACTAAACTGCTTTTTTAAAGCTGAAACGTTTTCAGGACCATTCGATCCCATCATCAGCCGTTGGGTGACTGACGTTATCCTCTTGTTCCTTTTCTCTGCTGTCTCTATTCTGCTGCCATCTGGTGTTAGGGGTGCAGAGCTTTAACACTTCATTCAATGCTGGTATTTCGAAATTAATAACTTTATTACTGTTCTTGATGATGTATATTTTTTCCCAAATATTCAGTTCTATTGGTGAATTAATAGATTTTAACAGTTTTATATTAAGGCCGATGTTGTGGTTTTCAGTCCAAAAATGATGTGCCACAGCAGATGATGGGATCGAATGGTCCTGAAAACGTTTCCGCTTTAGAAAAGCAGTTTAGTAGTGAAGGTAAGTGTAAATAAGTGACTCAAAATAACCTCAAACATGAAGAATACTTCACTGTCAATAGTCCTTCTATTTTTAATATTCAACAAACTTACTGTTGGTGTTTTTAAACACACAAGCCGTGTGAGGGCAATGTTTGAGAGGTAGAACTGGAACTTAAAAATTCAATGACACAGGTGGGATTTGGACCACAGACCTTCTGTTTACCAGACGGGTGCTCTAACCATTAAGCTACTGTGACAACCTGCCAGAATGACATTGAATTCTCAATCCAGTTCGTATTTTTCCCTGGTAAACCACAAAGGCAGTCACACATCAGAGACAAATTACCCCAATGTTCTACCTCTCAAACATTGCCCACATATGGCTTGTGTGTTTAAAAACACCAACAGTAAGTTTGTTGGCATAAATAGATAATAATTACCATCTGAAGGTTATTTAATCCTGGGACAAAGTACTTGCAATAGTAAGTCACCATTGGGGTAATTTGTCTCTGATGTGAGACTGCCTTTGTGGTTTACCAAGGAAAAATATGAATTGGCTTGAAAATTCAATGTCATTCTGGCAGATTGTCACAGTAGCTTAATGGTTTGAGCACCTGCCTGGTAAGCAGAAGGTCTGTGGTTCAAACCCCAGCTGTGGAATTGAATTTTTTTAAGTTCCAGTTCTACCTCTCAGAAATATAAAATGTTTATTGTAATTTGTCTTTTCTGTCAAATATTTTATATATTATTTTGTACTTTGAAATATCCATTTTGAATCATCTTAAATAAAAATTATTTAATAAATTACTTAGGTACTTCAAACATCCCTAAGTGCAATTAAGAAATGTATTCCTACTTTGAAGGACTGGCATGATACTGCATGTATCCTCAAGCCCTTAAAGATATAATGTTAGGAAGTAGGGAGTCTTTCACTCATATTTTTTGCACATTAGTAAATAAATTGATAAGTGCTTACTCATTTTTCATGTACAATAATATGTTTCTTGGTTCAAATAGTATCAGCATTTATCGGGTATTTTAGTATGGTTAAAAAATCCTGCTGTTCAATCTGCTGCTCTTTCACACTACGATTAATATATAGCCAAGTATATATATTCTGACTTTGTCTAGTTTTTCAGCAGTTAGTTCACTGTTTTCATCCAGTTCAACTTTCAACACACAACATAGCCTCTTTTTTGGTCTGCTTCACCCGCCAGGGAGTTGAACTCAAGATGTCTCTAATTTCTTACAGAAGTAACACTCACTGCATATCACAGCAATCAATATAAACTCACTCAGAGAACATAACTTTTTGTTGCAACAGAAGTGTACTCACTAACTTAGTAAGTCTTTCCTCGTGAGAATGCTGACTTATACGGAGGGTTGTTCACAAATTGTGAATGTGATTACCGCATTTCTGCTTGCGCAGCAAGATCAGCATTTGGAAACGAACAAACCAGTTCCTCTGCTGCCTTCATACCAGTAGGATGTGTGTGGTTGTCATTATGCCTAAGCAAATTTAACCATATTGGGAAAGCTACATTACTGCCCTTTCTGACACATAGTATAGTTATTCTGCTATTATTGAAGCATGCAAGAAGGAAAAATTTGTTTTCTCAAAGTACAGTATTAGCTCAGTGTTGAATAAAAAGGAAAAGGGTTGCATGGGATTAATTCCAAAAGGAACAAAACAGGCAAACCCATGACCTGCTACCAGACATTCTCCAGAGATGAAAGGGACATCAAGGCTCTTATCTCTGGCAGTAATCCAGAAATGCAACAGACCATTGCAAAAAAGCTGGGAATATCCCTCAAAACTGTTAACACCATTATAAACAAAGATTTAAATATGGCGAGACATCACAAAGGTCGAGTTCATAACTTGCTGCTATGTCACATCTTTGATCATCACACCAATAGCAAGAAGCTCTATGAGAAGCATCTGTCAGGAACAAAATGGTAGTTTGTGGTCACATTAGATGAGCTGTATGTGTCTTAGTGACTGCAACAAACCCTGTGCAATTTACTACCAACAAAGGGGTAGAAAAATTTTCAAAAATGGTATGCAGAATGCAGAGAAAGTTTTTCAAAGGGATTTATTGTCATCACTAGGGCTCGGAAGTTCATGCCCTAAAAAACACTGAAATGTGCATGCAAATGTGCTCTTAAAAACTTGAAAATATGCCAAGAAATATGCACTATTTAATTAAAACAGTTAATGTCCCTTTGCAGTAGACAAGACGAGTTAGTATAAATAATAGATAAAGTTAGTAGTACTGCTAGTATTAACTGCCAAATTGCAGTTCACAACCAACACTTTGCACAAATTTTCAACTGTAAAACATCGTCTGTTGTCTCGCAAAACACTTTTGTAACGTGAAAAACTTCTCTCCACGTCACAAGATGTTATCGGGGCATATTTAAATTATGTTAAATTCTTCACACACACACACACACACACACAGAGAGAGAGAGAGAGAGAGAGAGAGAGAGACAGAGAGAGAGAGAGTCAAGTCTCTTGGTGAGACATGGTTTTCTTTTGAGGATGTCTCGAATACCACACATCTGTTTATAACCAGAATTTTTTTGAAATTACATAATTCACTTTCTCTTTCACTTTTTGTCCTATGCTACCAGAAACCAAACTTAGATCACATATTGTTTTTTCAAAGACAGTGACTCATGCAAAGGAGATCCTACAGCTTCCAATGCCGTTATGGCTGTTGGTAAGAAAGAAAAATGGGCAGATATGAAACTAAGATCCTCTTTTGACCCAGTGCCTGACAGAATATTTTGCACAGTTTCTATTGATGAAGCATCTTACAAGTCCAATGAATTAACAACCTCTTCGGCTATTTCTATGTGTTCAGCATAATACAAAACTGCATCGAACCATGTTCCCCATCGAGTTAACACTGGTGCAGGAAGAAGTCAGATATTAGGTGCTGTTGATCTAAACAACTTAACTCTTTTAGGAGATTTAACAAAAATTCTCTTTGTACTGGACACAAATCTATCTACCAATGGGAAAGAACCAGTCTCAGAAATGCTACCAATATGAAAAATATTATACAGATGAAAAAATAAAAAAAAGCATAAAAATCATTAAAATATGCAATATAGGGGCTATAATATTGAAATCTTCGTGAGTTGCATCATCATGTGCAATACTACCAATATGAAAAATATTATCCAGATAGAAAAAAGTAATAAAATACCATAAAATTATCAAAATATGCAATATAAGGGCTATAGTATTGAAATAATATGCATTTATCAAAAATCAACAAAATATGCAGTTATATGCACCATAAAATCATGTCCAAATAACTGAAAATTCCGTAATTCATGCACATAATGTAAAAGCATACATTTTTAACCCGTATGAAAAAACATGCAAATGCATGAACTTCCTAGCCTTAGTCATCACTTGTTACTGCTACATTGGAGTACTAATAATTCGTAGAGTTGCTAAAAGGCTAAGATCAATTCCAAGTATTATCAGGATGAAGTTCTCATCCCAATTTACTACATTGAAATCTCGACTCTCTATGGGAGAGACCAAAACAATGTCTGGGTGCACTAAGGTAAGTCATCCAATCACACCTCTGTTTTGACTGTCGTATTCTTGCAAAGAACAAATCAGGAATCTGGAATACATGCTATTCCACTCAGCAACATTCCAGTGAAATTTCCTGATGCCTCTTTGATGGATGTTTTGCCTTTGGACTCTTGAAAAGGTCATTGGGAAGTAGACACTCTTGAACAAGTGATGGTCTTTGGAAAGACTGTAAAGAGGAGTGGGAACTTCTGGATATGACTGCATTATGCAAGAGCCTGCTTCAGTGGAAACTGAGGTGCAGAACAGTTACTCAAATGAAGGGACAACAAATAGAGCATGATCAGTAGTGGAGACATGGCTTTTCGTAAGGTAGGAACAAAGTCAAACTTGTTATCAGAGATAGCAACAACCCTCTGTAAAGCCACAGAGTTCTAGAATGTTCAAGATGGAAAAATGAAAACTTTCAGAAGATTCTGGTTCTCTCAATAATGTTTCTGGGTTTATGTTGGGTGAGAGTGCTAGTTATTTCTCCCCATCTCTTACCAGGTGGCTGGTCAGCCTCAGTCAATTGACAGCGGAGTGTGTAGCTGCCTCACAGGATCTTTCTATGAGATTTACTTTTAACTTCGTCCATTTCTGTTTTGAAAAGCATTTAACTGATTCTTGAATGGGTAAAATTTGTTTTTGTTATGCTATTATGTAGTATGCACCTATTATAAGAAAAGCAAGTATTGCATTCCACTTAAAAATGTAATGTCAAGATTCCATTGAAAATACATGTTTGGGACATCTCTGAACCCCCCTCTAAAAAAGGGCATTTTCAGAGTGGTGCATGTGTGTGTGTGTGTGTGTGTGTGTGTGTGTGTGTGTGTGTGTGTGTGTGTGTGTGTTTATCTGTGAACACCATAACTCAAACTTACTATATAAGTTATGTAAAGATTAAAGATGCTATGCAGAGATTTTTAAGATAATCCCACCACCTCAATAAGGGCAGAGATTTAGTTGGCACAAAGAACTGTGTAAGGTAATATTTGTATGCTGGTTTGAGAGAATGTGCTCCTTCTTTTACACTATTACATCAAAGTTTTGCTCCACATATGTCTGTGAACATTTTTTTTCTTTGATGAACATAGAAAAATCAAAACTGAGATCTTGTGTTTCAGATAACCACCTTTTGGTGCAATTGCATATTGCTATTACAGATATTATGCCAGAGTCTGAATGTCTTCTCGTATGTTTGGATGATGATAATGTGTGTAATTCCGATTTCACACAGTAAAAATATGACCACCTCATTTCTGTTTGAAACAAATGTGCTGATTGTTAACTGTATCAGTCCGCCACTGTGAACAGTTTAAGAAGTGAGGAGGTACCACTCCTCCAACCAGCAAGAATGTTATGTGGGTTGCGTGCACAGTGAATTCAGAGTTGACATTATCCTGTGTGTCCTTGATGTATACTATTGAAATCTGGGGAATGGTGAAAGAGTGGCAAAAAATTTACATAGTTCACAGAATGTTTTGTTGGAAGTTCACCTAGAGTTGTAAATTTGGCTGAATAAGGAAGAGTAGGAATGAAGGGTGTAATACTTGAGAGAATTTGGAATACTGGTATAGATGTCTGAAATTCGATGGTGATAATGTGCTAAAGGAATGTGTAAATTATCAAGATATTTAATGCAGAGAAACAGTTGATTTAGGGAGGTGAAGAAATTGGTGGGAGAACTTGGGCAATGATTGCCGGAAGGAGATGAGGCAATGAGTTAGGATATAGAGCAACAGTAGATATGGACCGGTTTTGAGGATACATGCTTATTGGAATTGTATAGAAATATTAACAGGAAATGGGATAGGGACAAATACATGGACAATTCTGACATAGTGGGTAGAATGGGCTGGTTCTAAAACGATTAAGGTCAAAATTGACAGAAGGAGCAATGTGTGTGGGAAACCACAGGACTTCTACCACTACCTAATTGAATGCAAAATGCTTAAAATGTGGAGGGATAATATATGGAACAAGAAACTGAGTATACTCACAAAATATGTAATAGCAATCAAACATTAACTGATAACAGAGAAGAAATTAGTAAAATGAGGGTATTCCTAGGAAAGGCGAGATATAAATGGAAAAGAAACTCAAAGGAGCAAGAGAGAGAAGAGTATCATGAAAGTAATAGTTATAGAGATTGTGTACTATACATGCAACCAGCAGTGCCTAATTTACAGTGTTAGATTCTTGAATGTGAATTATTTGTCAAGGATTTTAGTGTCCTTCGCAAAATTTACATGTTTCTTGGCCTTTATTCCTTGAATTTCATGCAATTGCATGGTTTCATGATTCATGAAGTTAAGAAAAGTGATACCTACTTCAACTAGTGTTCTTATATTATTGGTATTAGAGACAATTCATACTAGATTTCCGGAACATAAATGGCTCCATATTTATGTATACTGATGGATCACTGATATCAAACCGAGATGGAGCAGGGGCTGGAGTCATGCGCCAGCTCTTTTCCTATTCCAAATCTTTAAGTTATGGAACTACAAACTTTGAAGCAGAAATTGTAGCAATTTAAATGGCCCTATGAAGTCTTTTGTATAGAATCTCACATTTTCATCAAGCAGTTATTCTCTCAGATTCCAGGGCAGCAATTATAGCAATTACTTCCAAGTTGTCATTAAAAAACCAAACAATTATAGAATGTTGGAAAATCCTTACCCATCTAACCGCACTTGAAAAACACCTGGTCTTCCAATGGATACCAGCTCATTGTGGACTGAGTGGTAATGAGAAAGCTGATTTTCTTGCAAAAAAGGGTACCGTAGGTATACAGAAATCTATAGTTAATCTACCATTTTATGCAGCTAAAAGATTAGTCAACTCTGAATACAAAAAAATTATTGCAAAATATTACAATGAAAAATCAAAAAATAAAAGATGGGAACTACCAAACATTCAAACAGTAATTCCTGAGTATCCTCAAAAAATGGCAGTTGCAACCTTCAGGTTGATTACAGGACATGATTGTCTGGCAAAACATTTGAACAGAATTGGGATATATTCTTCACCACTCTGTCCTCTATGTGATCTGCAAGAGGAAATGGATCAAGACCACCTTCAAATATGCCTGGCCACTTCTAGCATCCCATCCATCAGTGAAAAATATTGGAGAGCAAGAGGATTAATGACTTCATTGTCAGAAATCTAGCATTAGCCAACAACAACAATTGAAGTGTTTGACTACTCTAAAGTCTGTGTGCACATTACAGTCATATAACAGATGAGAAACAGTCTCATCCTTTTGCCTACATCTTCTACATTTTGGATCAACTACTTTACCGATTTTGTAGAGATGTCCATATAACTGACAGTGCCCTGTTAGCAGTCCTACTCTATGTTTGAGAGTAGTTATACTCATTTTAAGTATTTCGCTGTCCTACTCTTGTTTATATCTTTAATAAGATCTTTTGAGTGCCTCTGTTTCAATACGGATTCCCAGTACTCCATGTTTTTTTCCTTTCCCGTTCCTGAATTGCTTCCTATAGGAGAGGCAGAGTCTAGATTCAGAAGCTACAAAGGAAATCTTTGCCCCTTTTTAGCAAGATTGCCACAGATTCCTCTTTGTCGTGGCACCCACATCAATTCTACTGAATTGTGCAGCACCAGTACATTAGGGCTTCCAGGCACTCCCAGCATGAGCGTTGGCAGACTATTTCTCAGGGAGGGGCCGCATTTTGGAAGATTGCAATTAATTCATTATTCTGTTGCCAAAAACTGTAAAATTTGAGTTATAGTATTTGTTGCGGATAAGCAGCTAATTTATGCTAAATAAAAAGTATTCTTTACATCAACATTAAAGCAATAGTCTAATAGTAATTATTGCACATTACATTTATTATTTTCCAAGGGGGGGCCGCAGCCCTCCTTTGCACCCCCCCCCCCCCTTTCCGACACCTATGACTCCCAGATCAGCTGAGATGTGATTAAGCTTTCTTCAAGAGCTTGACTGTCAGAAAGTATAATAATACATCTATCTTTATAGTCTTAATTAATACTTTCCCATATGCAAATCAATATGACATAGATTTCTGCTTGAAAAACAATAGCATACTGACTGAGGCTGAAAAACAATTTCTTGCCGCAGCCCATCAGTAAACCAAGTTGGTCCCCTTTGGATCTTTGGCCTAATTCCTTCTTCCCATTCATTTCCACCTGGAAGTGAAATGGTAATTTTTTTTATTTTCATGGTATCATTTTGTCTGTTGCCGTGTTTAATAATAAATCCAGACTCTTGTCTCTAGGAAAAGCAGTATGAACATGGCCACTGTGCTCTATCACATTGCTACTGCTCATGAGTCTGTATAGACCAGCTCTTGCTTCCCCTTCCAAAGGGGGAAGATGGAGAGGTGGCAGGTCCAAACTATCTCGATAGTAGCAGTAGGAGCTGTCCTAAATGCTCTGGTTATACCAATACAGGCTACCCTTAGCAGTTTAGAGTTCTTTCCTTGTGTATTAATTTCTTGTGTATTAATAATTTTTATATGTTAGTTAATATTTAAATGTTTCTGTTATGCATTTATAGTTTTAAAATGTTGGTTCTTAAAAGTTTAAAATTTAAATTTAAATTTAAATGTTGTATAATTTAAATTTTTAGCTTATGGTTTTTAAGAATTTGAAAGAATAGTAAATTTTGTTTTTAAAATTGTTAGTGAGTTGAAATTAGTGGCTGGTAAATTCTATGAATTTAGAGAAATGTTTTGGAATAATTTGAAATTTTATGGAGAATTGTGTGTAATTTTTGTATTTGGATATTTTAATTGATTTAATTAGTTTTAAAAATTGTTTTTCTTTTAAATACTGGATACCAGTATTTGTAATATCGGTTACCGGTATTTTGTATTATAGAATTGTAAGTTTATAAATTAAATTTTTTTTTCTTTTTATTTTAGTAGAGGATTAACTGGATACCAGTTAATTTTAATGCTGGATACCAGTATTATTTGTATATTTATTTTGTATTTGAATTGGTAGTTTATTTTATTTTATTACTTTCTTTTCATGTTTTTAAATTATATTTTCTTTATATATATTATTTTAATTTTCTTATCTGAAAAATTGTTTGTAGATTTGTATATTTTTATAGTTTATTAATAAATGTATGGAATTTGGAACCGGGATGGAAGTTTTCAGATTTTATTTATTTATTTATTTTATTTACTTAGTTCTTTCCTGCAAGTAGTAAGTTTAACTCTAGATCACCAAACTAGGGTAGCATAGGTTATTATGGGTCTAACCATTGTGATGTACATCCAGTACATAACTCTAGGTTTTAGGCCCCATGACTTGTCAAGCATTACTCTGCATAGCTATAATGAATTGTATGCTTTGGCAAGCTTGCCTCTAAATGTTCCTTCCATGTTAACCCTGAGTCTAAAGTTACACCAAAGTATTTAACCTTATCAGAGAAGTGTAACCTTATTCCTCTGAGGTTGAGTTTCTTTAAGACCCTTCAAATCTCTGAGTCTAGTAAAGGGTACGATTTGTCTTAAGTTAACAACAGATGAAGTGTATCTTAACTGGGGAGCCAGGTGCACCAATCCAATCGTTAACCAGAGCAACAAAATTATTCCATGGTTTAAATACAAGATGAATAGACAACATATATCGATTTTCAAGAATGAGGGTGGGAATCGCATATACATTTTTTTTTTTTTTGGGGGGGGGGTCGCTTAACATTTTGACTCAACTTCCTATCTATAGCCCCCAAGAAAGTGTCATACCTAAAAGCGAATAGGAATCGAGAAAACCGTAGGACTTGCGCTTGGAGTTGGTGTTTACACGTATAGAGCATTCCAAATTTAATATAATTTAGAGAGCTTTTACTAAAAGCTATTATGTGCAACAGGTATGCAAAAATTACGGCGTACTTGATACATAAATATATACTTTTCTCCCCTTTGGCGTATAACGTTTTTTTAAGCGGATATCTTTGGAAGATAGGATCGAAAACCTTACCAAGTTTTCTTTCAGGACCGAGATTCGAGCTCAGAATATAATACCTTTACACCATGTAAATACCTAAATACGTATATGTATTTTCCAAAGGCATTTTCAATTAGAGCAAGTCTAAGTAGCGCAGACTATGCAACCGTAATTAGGATAATTGTATGAAAGGTACTCACCCAAGCTATTTTCGGATGAGTTCATCTTGAAGCAATATCTCAATAAAAAGTGATACAAGTCAAAAATCACGCATTTGTTAGGCAAGAAATCTATTAACAATGATTTCTTATGGTAATAGTTACCAAACCACAAAGTATAGATGTGAATGCCTGACTGAATGCGGCATTATTTTCAAAATTACACATTTTTATGGGTTAAGTGATGACGATAAATGAGTACTGCTTTACAAATCATGTGTCCTCTGGACAGCATCACCAACACATAACCCATAAAGATATTACCATAATATCTAATAAATAGTACATTTATTACTATATGAAGTTCTCGTTACCATTGCGCTAAAAATTGTCCATTCAGTCATTTTAGCCTGATTCCCAAAAGGACATCTATTCCGTATTTTACAAAAAGAACCAATTATAGTAGGTATACATGTATTCTAATAGAAATGTTGGTTAATTCATAGATGATTTTCTCTTCGAATAATTTGTTTTTCATTGTTCAACATTGAATAGCCTTTAGCGCAGAGGAAGAAAGTATGGAGGACAAATAAGAATGTTCAAAAGTCGAGCATATCAATACATTTTGAAACTAAATATTTAATAAAATTAGTGCCTATTGTTTATATTTAGATTTTACAGGTTTCCCCTTGCCTTTTCTAATATTCTTAGGCATTGAATGCATTTTTCATGCAAGGAATACGCTTCATGCCTATTAGGACTTCAGGGCTATTTTAAGTAATAAAAGTTACACTTACAGAAGGGCTAATGTAGGAGGCTTCTAGGTATATACGTTTCTTGTATACTGTAGCACAAAATTGGTTTTAGCTAAAGTTAATCCTTAAAAGGCAATACAAAGTAAATAGGAAGTGCAGGCGGTGTATTACATAGAGGAATAAATCCAGTGAAGAATGTTTTGCGATTACGAGAGCTGTATTTGAGCGTAATGAAGGCAATGCAGTTATTTTTATGTATTATTTATAACGTTTCTTATTTTATAGGCATTCACAAATTAAGGTCAATTAATGCATCAGGATTTTAGCATATTTCTTTGGTTTGGAAAAGAGTTATTTATTTTAATAACACAAATGAATCCTAAACACGAAGACGCATTTGTTTTTATTTCTCTATGTCTTAACGTTGTTAGAAGTGCGATCATATGAATAACGCCAATTTTTGTGATAAACAAGGCATTGTAACTGGAAGCTAATTTTTCTTCTGGATTTTCGTTTGCTTCAAAATCATTTAAAAGCAACTACAGAAGTGAATAAGCAATGGCTGCTGGTGTTGGAATCAACGGCTTCGGTCGTATTGGACGTTTAGTCCTCAGAGCATCGCTTACGGATAATAAAGATAAGATAGAAGTAAAGGCTATCAACGATCCGTTCATCCCCGCAGAATATATGGCTTACATGTTCAAATATGATTCAACTCACGGTAGATATACAGGCGACGTTCAAGGCGAGGGTACAACGTTGACTATTGACGGACATAAAATAGCCGTGTATCAAGAAAAAGATCCAACTCAAATTCCCTGGCCAAAAGATGGTTGCACTTATGTATTGGAAAGCACCGGGGTATTTACGACTGTTGATAAGTGTCAAGCTCACCTGAAAGCAGGAGCAAAAAAAGTCATCATCAGTGCTCCAAGCAAGGATGCACCTACCTTCGTCTGCGGCGTTAATCTTGATAAATACGACCCCTCAATGCAGGTAGTATCTAATGCTTCCTGCACCACAAACTGCCTAGCTCCATTGGTCAAGGTGATACACGATAACTTCGAGATTGTGGAGGGGCTGATGACCACTGTACACGCCATCACCGCCACGCAGATTACCGTTGACGGGCCCTCTAAAAAGGACTGGCGCGACGGCCGCGCAGGAGGGTTCAACATCATTCCTGCCTCTACCGGTGCTGCTAAGGCTGTCACCTTGGTAATTCCAGAATTGGTAGGGAAATTGACAGGAATGGCCTTCAGAGTTCCCGTCAAGGACGTATCCGTGGTGGACCTGACAGTAAGGCTCAACAAGGATGCCAGTTACGAAGACATCAAAAAGAAGGTTTTGGAAGCATCAAATGGTCCAATGAAGGGTATACTTGGCTACACCGAAGATATGGTCGTATCTACAGACTTCATTGGATGTACCAACTCCTCTACATTCGATGCACGGGCTGGACTACCGCTGAACAACAAGTTCGTCAAGTTGATATCCTGGTATGACAATGAATACGGTTATTCCAACAGAGTAATTGATCTTATCGCATATATCCACTCCAAGGGTTAACTCCTGTAGTTGTCTCTCCAATATTCAATGCCTTGTATGCTATATTTTATCTGCTTGATTTTAAAAAAATATTTAAAATGGCACAAAATTAAGCGTAAGATTCACATTAATACACTTCAGCATACTTGACTAATATTAAATTGTATAAAGGGTTAAAATTATGCATTGAACATTTAATATGTCTAGTAACATTAAACTTGAAAAAATGATAAATTGTACCCAATAAAAATTGTATGTCTTTTCAGCATAGGAATAAAAAAAGGTACTTTGTCCTCTGAAAAACGATTTAAATTATTTCTGGAAGGGTTGGGAAACCATCTGCTCGAGCTCTGTGGAGCTTTTAGAATACTGAGATGAATATAATCTGCAAATGCAAGTGCTAGCTTATTGGAGAAGCTTAGAGTCTTATCACTTACACATGAACATGCTAATACTTATTGGAGAAACTCGTATGCATGTCTTATCACTTACACATGAACATGCTGATACTGTGTAACATATATAATAAATATTCGTACAAAAACTTATCTTATAATTATAAATTTCTTTGCGAATATTTATTATATTTGTTATGT